>SJYX01019263.1:0-104860 GCA_006410675.1 Oreotragus oreotragus
CCTGTGAATAGTTTTCAAAGTTAGACCTGAAAAGAATTAAGCAATTTGACTGCAGATGTTTGAGCAGCCTCACAGGCAAAAGTAGATTTTGCTTACCTGAAATACCTGTTCGTAGCCTCAGAGCACAGGTACATGAGGTGTACACGTGTTTATCCAAGTTGCACAGATGCCAGACAATTACATTTCTTGCATAGCCTGAGATTTTAATGTGAAAATCTAATGTCAAGAAATAAGAAAACTGGAATCCAGAAATAAAGGACACAGAGAGCCTGTTCCCAACCTCAATTTCCCATTGCTGTGGGCTTTGCAGAATTCACATAAATCAGAGGTCAGGTGATACATTTTTAAGGCTTTGTCATTTTCTAGAAGTGGTATGGGTTTTGATCCACACACAAAGGGTGAAAACGGAAGCCGCTGTTGTTTGTCTGTTTATTGAGAAATTGCCTAAGAATTCTGTAGTGACCTTGTCATTTATTTCAAAAGTGTAACTATGATAACTTGGCTGGGTTATATACCTTCTTAAGTTTATTTGTAAACATATAATCCTTTCACCAGCTCTCCATTATTTAAAGAAGATAATATAGCAAGAGCATTTTTAAATGGTAAAGTTCAATATAAATGAAAGCTGTTAGGGATAGTTATATTTTGCATTACTAGCTGCTATAAAACCCCAATTTATGTTGGCAGTGGTAGTTATCAAATTTATTTTAGAATTATAGTGAATACTCAGAGCTCTCATTTTGACAGATTACTCAGAACCTAACCAGGAAAGTCCAGAATGTTAGAGGACATTTGAAATAATGGGTCAGCGAAGTCATTCTTTACAATTACGCAGATTTACCTTTCCCTTAATAAAAGATTGCTTTCACTATGCAGTAGGATTCTGCAGCATGATATGGGTAAGGGGTTAGAATTTGACACAATTTGTTACTGATTATGAGTATTTACAGATTCCAAGATATAAGAACATTCTCTCAGGTTTCCTCTGAAGCAGCTCCTCACAGCTCATGCTCTTGGCTGATACAGCCATTTAGGTTGTAAAGAAGCATTCTCAAAACGGGGTGGGGAAATGAAGTCCCCAAGGGGACAGAAATTGATTTTTGTTGGGAGAGGGAGGTAGATCTTAGATATTTTAGTGGTCTGTGGTCTTCCAAAGGCCGTAGTATGTAAACAGATATATGATATACAACTACATGAGTGGGAGTGATTTGAGAAAAAGTCTAAAAACTCCTTAGGGACCCAATAAATTTTTTAAAAAGTAGAAAAAATAGGATACATGAGGATTTGGAGATTTGTCTCATATAAAATTCCACTGCTGGGCCTGATATGCATTTGAATTCCTATGCCCTGAGAAAGGTTATTGTAGTCAAATAATAAAATCAATTTAGTTTAGGTGAAGTCGCCCAGTCGTGTCTGACTCTTCGCGACCCCATGGACTGCAGCCAACCAGGCTTCTCCGTCTGTGGGATTTTCCAGGCAGGAGTACTGGAGTGGGGTGCCATTGCCTTACTCCCTACTTTCAATTCATTTAGCGTAACACCCAGTTTAATAGTTCTAGACTTCCCTGATGGCTCAGAGGTTAAAGCGTCTGCCTCCAATGCGGGAGACCTGGGTTCGATCCCTCGGTTGGGAAGATCCCCTGGAGAAGGAAATGGCAACCCACTCCAGTATTCTTGCCTGGAGAATCCCATGGACGGAGGAGCCTGGTAGGCTACAGTCCACGGGATCGCAACGAGTCGGACACGACTGAGCGACTTCACCTCACCTTAGGTGTCATATCCAAATGTCCCCTTATGAAAGATAAGGAAACTATTTCCTGCCCCTTATGTATACCCTTTTATAGAAAAATGCTGGTGTGTTTGTAATTCTCTGGGGCTAGGAGCTTAGTTATGTTTTTTCTCTGATCCCTAAGCTCTTGTCGTTAAGTTTCAGTCTCTAAGTTTAACTTGGAAAACGGGTTCTCTGACGAGAGGAAATAAAAGGAACAGAAATGACAATACTTTCTTAACTGGGCGTGACAACCTCGGAAAAGAACTTTGACTTTGAATGGCTTTTTCTTTGTCTGTTTACAGTTATCCCAGGAATGGCTACAGTCCACGGGGTCGCAAAGAGTCGGACACGACTGAGCGACTTCACCTTACCTTACCTTATATCTAATTTACATTATTTTCAAAGGCTGCCTAATTTGTATTTTTTTCCGTTTTTGTCCATGGTTTACTTCGGCGGGTCCGAGTCTTTAATCACAACCCTCAGCCAGCACTTCGCCTAGCACTCAGCATGCACTCAATAAGTGCTTGCTCAAAGTATGAATGAACCAAAGAATCGCGGAACACAGACGCGGAGCCGGGTTGGCCTGGGAGTTCCAAAGTTCGGGAGGGGACAAGAGGCGGGCAGTGGCTGTCACATGATAAGGCGGGGCAAATCCCATGTGCTCCGCGGCGCCGGGCGCTGCTCCGCCCTCTGCGCCGGTCACGTGGGGCCGCCGGCTGCGCCTGCGGAGAAGCGGTGGCCGCCGAGCGGGATCCGTGCGGGGAGCCGGAAATGGTTGTGGACTACGTCTGTGCGGCTGCGTGGGGCTCGGCCGCGCGGACTGAAGGAGACTGAAGGTAAAGCCGCCATGTCCGGGCCCGACCCGGCCCCCCCACCCCCTCCCCCCGCATCCGCCGCCATCCGGGCCGGGACCGGCTACCCTGCGCCGCCGCCCCAGCGCCCTGGCCCCGCGGCCCAAGCCCGGGCCCCGGCCCGCCAGGGCCCGATCCCCGGCCCACGTGTGCTCGGCCTGACTCGGCCTGGCTGCTGGGTGGGGGTGGGGGAGCGCGGGGCCGGAATATGCGGTCCCCGCAGGCCGGGAGGGCGCCGGGTTCCCCGGCCGCTAAGTGCCACCTCGGCCCGACCCGAGGAGGCCCAGCGGGAGCAGGCACCGCGCCTCCCGGCCCGCCGCCCCCTCCCCCCTTTGCGGCCCGGCCGCCGGGAAGTGACACGTTGTTCTTTGGCACTGGCCGGCGCTGCGCAGGGAGGGCGCAGGGGAGGGAGGCGGCGGCAGCGGGCAGGGAGGAGCCCCCGGCCCCGCCCGCCCTCCAGGCCGACCCTCACTTGCTTCAAACCGGCTCTTCTTCGGCCGCCGCCCGCCTGGCCTTTTACGGCCCGACTGCCGCCTTTCCTGGCCTCCACTGCCGGGCGGCGGCAGGCCTCGCCTCTGGCCCCGCGTGGGTGCTTCCGCTGCTACCCACGGCAGGCATGCCTCGTGTGCCCCTGGGCCAGGCCCCGAACCCGGTGTCCCCGGGTGGGGGGTGGGGACACCACTGCCGAAGCTGCTAGCTCCGTTTGTGATCCGGGAGCCTGGTGCCAGCGAGACCTGGAATTTCCGGTCTGGTTGGTCTTGGGCCCCGCGGAGCCAGGTTGATACCCCTCACCTCCCAACCCCAGGCCCTCGGATGCCCAGAACCTGTAGGCCGCACCGTGGATTTGTTCTTAACCGAGGGGGTGAGTGAAGGGCTGTTTCAGCAGATCGGGGGGTGGTTGGAGGTGGTGAGGGTTTGACAGAGTGTTGGTGGGGACATAAGCAGGGTCTTTAATGTTCCTTTACCCCCTTGGCGCCTCCCGGGTTCATTGTGGGACCCAACCCTTGCTTCAACCCCTCCCCCACTCCATTTGCCTTAAGTTTGTGTCCCTTTCCTTTTCTGAGCCCCACTCTTTCCCAGCAGGTGCTGGGGGGACCCTGATGTGGCACCAAATGAAATGAACAAAGCTCCACAGCCCACAGGCCCCCCACCTGCCCCATCCCCTGGACTCCCACAGGTAATTAGGGAGGAATTAACAGGGACTGGGGTGGGGGTTGGGGAGACCAGGCAGCCGGGTCAGGAACAGGTTCCAACCTCTGGATTTTCCCACCCCCTTCTGTGTCAGGGCAAAGTGCAGCTTCCTGCTGCCAAATTGAGACAGGGCCCCCAGGCTGTTCCAGGGGCTGTCTTGGGGAGGGTATATGTGGACTGTTGAGGCTCTTGCCACGGATCTGCTCCCCTTCATCAGCTTGAGTTTCTGCACCACCTGGGTTTCCCCTCTTGCTGAAATCTGGTCTCCCCCCTTCAGCCAGCGTTTCCCCCGGGGCAGACAGCACCGGTGGTGTTCAGTACGCCTCAAGCGACACAAATGAACACGCCTTCTCAGCCCCGCCAGGTGAGGGGCTGTGGGGAGGGGAGTAGGGGGCCTGGGTGGGAGCCATGTAAAGCTTAGGCCAGTTTGGGCCTAGGATGGAAACTCTGGAGGCCCTGTACCTGCCCCAGTTTCCTGACAGTTGCTATGTGTTCTTTCCTGCGGCTCTGCACTTTGCACTGTTGATTACTCACGGTGGCTGGCCCCTCGGGGAGTATGTTGTTGGTGGGGATGGCATTGCTAGGGGTTCTGGTGCCTTGAGAACTGGGGGCAGCGCTTTGGGCCCTGCTGCCAACTCCTGCTTTTCTATTTCCTCCTTTTACTAGGAGGTCGCCATTGTTCCGTTCCTCATCCCTTCTTTCTCTTTGGACTGTGGGAAGAGAAACATTCCAGCTGATTCTTACCTTTCTCTATTCCTAAATTCTTCCTCACTAAATGGGAGCGGATTCTTGTCCTGCCTCCTCATTTTTTTCCCCCTCATCACCTTGGGGATAATTCTCTTCTTTCCTGTCCCCATGTGCTCTCAGGGAGGATTCAGGTCTCTGCAGGTAATACCCCTTTGCTAATCCTGGACTCTCTCCTGGTCTCACCCTTACCCTCCTCCCTAGTCAGGGGCTAGACACAGGGACTGGGGTTCTTCAGGGTGGGGACTTGTTGGCTGTCCAGGTCCTCAGTCTGAGGCTGATCAGTGCATGTTAGGGGCTAAATCTTGCATAGCGCGTATCTGGGAACTGGGAAACTTGCATGTTAGCGGTTAGCTCCTCAGTACCTTAGGATGGTGCAGTGCATGCTGGGGAGTATGCTGCTGAAAAAGGCTTTACTTAGGCATGATGCATCTGGGTGTTAGGAAGCCTCTGCTGAAGGATAGCGTGGAGGAGGTGACATGAGTATGCATGGCAGGGAGGGAGTAAATATACCGAGTGCAAAGTGTGTACCTGAATTTGGAGGGCACACATGAGTTCAAGAGGCCACTTAACCATCAGTTGGTCAAGTGAGTCTTGGCAGTGTTGGTCCCATGTTCCAAAGCCCCTGGTACTTCTCTCCAGACTAGAGACATAGTGGAATGGCCATTTTGCTGTCCACTTCCTCCCCTGCCCAGTGCCAACTGCCTTCCTCCCTCCTGACAGCACTTCTACCCTAGCCGGGCCCAGCCCCCGAGCAGTGCAGCCTCCCGAGTGCAGAGTGCAGCCCCTGCCCGCCCTGGCCCAGCTGCCCATGTCTACCCTGCTGGATCCCAAGTAATGATGATCCCTTCCCAGATCTCCTACCCAGCCTCCCAGGGGGCCTACTACATCCCTGGACAGGTGAGGCTGGAGGCTTGGGTGCTGAAGCCACACAACCTTGTCCCCGTTCCCCCACCTCCCCCCACCCTGATCCTCCAGTCCCATCTGTCCTCTAGAAGTGGGACTTTCTTCTGGTCATTGCCCAGAGTTGGCTTGTCCTGTCTTGCCCTGCATTCTCTTTGTAGTCTGATGTGGTATTCATAGCTCCCTCAACTCCTTGTCTCCCCTCCTTATCCTCATTCCCCTCCATCAGGGCCGTTCCACATATGTTGTCCCGACACAGCAGTATCCTGTGCAGCCGGGAGCCCCAAGCTTCTACCCAGGTGCAAGCCCTACAGAGTTTGGGACCTACGGTAAGCGGGGTCTGAAGTCGGAGAGTGAGTCCCAGGGAGCATTTAAACTTGCCTAATTTCTAGGACCCTTCCCAGGCCTGTCTCTTGCTCTAAAAATGATAGCGGTAGTCAGGATTGGTGCTTAATATGTAACTGGTATTGGGGGGTGGTGGGGAGAGGGTCTTACACTATTGTTGAGAGTTGTAGAGTCCTCCCCACATCAAGGAATATAGTTCAGGTGCTAGTTTGAGGACCTCTCAGTAAATATTCCCTGACACGTGTTCCATGGTTGGGGGGAGCCCATGTAACATGGATTTGGGAGGTTTCTGTAGCTGTTTTTCATTTATATTCTAGGAAAGGATTAGTCTGTTCTTTATGGCAGTGGTTTCCAAAATTTTTTGACCATCAGGAAAAATTTTGAGTATGTACTTCTAATACGTGTATGTTTTTGTTTGTTATACGTATGCATAATTTAAACAAATAACAGTGTTGCTTGTCAAAAACAAGAGGAGGTTATGGATGATATTAAAGAATGTATCCCATTTTGGAGACCATTGCTTTAAGGAATTTTCCTCATCCTGGGCCTGGTTCATAATGTTACTTTTTGCTTCCTTGCCCCTTAGCAGAGGGCTGGAGACTGGAACTGGACTCAGGTTGAATGGAACAGGGTTGGCAAATCTGTTTTTATCATTCCCAGCCAAAGACCTGATTCTGTTTCAGGTTAAGTAGTTGCTGCTCTCTCAGAGTATATGTGTGTGTGTGCTGGGGGTGGGATGCATCCCTGTTACCTTATGGGGTAGAAGAGGAACAGACACGGTAGCTGGTGTTGGGGGGGGGGGAGTGCCTGCCTACAAGGGGTGTGTGTGTCAGTGTTAGGAATTCTTGTAAACGCAGTTCAGACTGGTTCCCCAGCTTTGATAGACACCTCATTCCCTTGGGGAGGAGGAGGGTGGGGCAGGGTAAGGGGCCAGCTATGGGTGATGAGAGGTTCTCCAGGGGCTGGGAGGCATTTGTGCTCAAGCAGGCATTTGTATGTGGTTGGGCCCTGACCCTGCCACTATTCTTCCTTTCCTTGTCCCTCCCTCCCCCAAGCTGGCGCTTACTACCCAGCCCAGGGTGTTCAGCAGTTTCCCACTGGTGTGGCTCCCCCACCTGTTTTGATGAACCAGCCACCCCAGATTGCTCCCAAGAGGGAGCGGAAGACGGTGAGTAGCAGCAAGGGGTTGTAGGACATCTGGGAAAGCAAGGATCAAGGTCAGGCACTTTGTGGGTCAGGGAGCAGGAAGTTGAGGGAGATCTTCACCTGAGAGTGGGCAGAGAATGGGGATGTGTGAAATGCTCAGGTTCTTCTTAAGGTACTATGATTTCAGTATAGAAGAAGCTCACTAGAAGATTGAAGTGTCTGGTAGGGAAATTCTTGAGAGACCTGGGTTCTCTGTCCATAATATCTAAGTTTGGTTTTGGGTTTCTGGTGGCTTGCCTTGAAAATGGTTTGTTTTCTGTGTCCCCACCCCCAAGTCCTGGAAGCTCTTGAGGCCTCCGCCCCTGCTCAGTCCTCAAGCCCTGGGCGTGGTGCCCAGAATAGGGTGCCAGGGCTGGGGAAGCCGCTGAGTCACCCTGGCTCCACCCACTGGATCTGGGCCCTGCCCCCAGAGATCAGGCAGACTAGCCACAAGTGAGCTGGATGGGTGCTAGATGGGGGTCCTGGGCCCCCAGGCATGCAGCCACTTCTTGGGGACTGGTGGGGCAGGGATAAGGGAGGGAGGGGCATTGTGATGTACGTGTCTGCTCTGTGAGGTCAAGAGTGTCTTAGGGGTGGGGACCAGGGCAGAGACTACAAGGGCTGCCGGATGGGTTGACAGTAGAACTCACAGGATTTCTGGCACCCACCCACCTGCTTCCCAGTAGGGGGTGGAGGGGTTGGCTTGGAGTCTCAGGAGCGGGGCAGGGTGGAGAGGTGGGCTGCTCCTGTTTCCCACTTATTCCGTAGCTTTTTTTCCCCAGATCCGAATTCGAGACCCAAACCAAGGAGGGAAGGATATCACGGAGGAGATCATGTCTGGGGCCCGCACTGCCTCCACACCCACCCCTCCCCAGGTACTGTCTGTCCTTTGAGTGATGCCCTGACCGAGATGGCTGTTCTTCCTTGGATTCCCAGGTCCCTTGATCTTTTTCTTCAACTAAGGGACTTATTTCCCTGCTTTCCTGGATTTCTAGGCAGCTAAAGTAGAAATGGCTGTAGCAGGGTTGTGGGACTCTTCAGGGCAAACTTGGTAACCCTTTGTGTCCTGCAGACGGGAGGCGGTCTGGAGCCTCAGGCTAATGGGGAGACACCCCAGGTTGCTGTTGTCGTCCGGCCAGGTAAGTAAGCAGGTGGGGCATGGCTCTTATGGGGAAAAGGAGTGTTGAAAATGCCAAGGAAGTAGAGTGACTTGAACTGGGTGTCAGAGAAGAATGACTTAGGTCTCAAGGAGTAGCATTTAAGGGCAGATTGGATTTTGAGTGGGAATGAAAAAGACCTAGGGGGAGGAGACTGGTATGTGTAGGAGGGGCTATTAGGTTGGGAATGCTTGGCTGGGAGGAGGAACAACAATCATAGGGAAGGACTTGCCTTTAATTACCTGTTCTTCCTATGGTGCAGATGACCGGTCGCAGGGAGCAATCATTGGGGAGCGGCCAGGGCTGCCAGGCCCGGAGCACAGCCCTTCAGAATCCCAGCCTTCATCACCTTCTCCGACCCCCTCACCACCCCCAATCTTGGAACCGGGGTCTGAGCCTAATCTCGCAGTCCTCTCTGTTCCTGGGGACACAGTGACAACAGGGATGATACAGACCTCTGTAGAAGAATCAACCCCCACGCCCCCTGAAAGTGGGGAGCCGTGTTGCCTCTCTCCAGAACCCACTCCCCTCGCTGAACCCATATTGGAAGTAGAAGTGACGCTGAGCAAACCAGTTCCAGAATCTGAGTTCTCTTCCAGTCCTCTCCAGGTTCCCAGCCCCCTGGCATCTCACAAGGTGGAAATTCTTCCTGAACCTAATGGCACAGTCCCATCTGAGAATTTGGAACCAGAGGTGGAGTCAAGCCTAGAGCTTGCCCCTCTCCCTCCTCCGGCGTGTCCCTCTGAATCCCCCATGCCTGTTGCTCCCACTGCCCAACCTGAGGAACTACTCAACGGAGCCCCTTCACCACCAGCTGTGGACATAAGCCCAGTCAGTGAACCCGAGGAACAGGCCAGGGAGGCTGCAGTGTCAGTGACTCCCCCGACTGTGCTTTCTGCTACTCCAGCTGTGGCTCCTCCAGTGGCTTCCCCTGCTCAGGAGGAGGACATGGAGGAGGAGGAAGAAGAGGAAGAGGAAGGAGAAGCTGAGGGTGAGAAGGGAGGAGAGGAACCTCTCCCCCGAGAGAGCACCCCTGTCCCAGCCCATCTGTCCCAGAATTTGGAGGTGACAGTAGCCACCCAAGGTAAGGTGCTGCTGGATGGTGGAGGTAGGGCAGGCTGGGTGTGGTTTTTTCCTTTGTTGATGGGTGACCTCTTGGGCCATTGTGTCTGGGTCATAGAAGCCCTGTAATGGAACTCTCAAGGGCTAGATTGAGGGATTATAAGTTGAGAGAGGATGTGACAAAAAAAGGGAATATTGTACAGTGATTTTTTATTTTTCCCAGAGGTTGGGGTACTTCTTAAGTTATTCTTACTCCCCCCGCCCCCAAATAGTGGCAGTGTCTGTGCCAAAGAGGAGACGGAAAATTAAGGAGCTCAATAAGAAGGAGGCTGTAGGAGACCTTCTAGATGCCTTCAAGGAGGTAAGGGAGCAGAGCGTGGAAGGAGCAGGGCAGAGTGTGGGTGTGGAACAGTGGAGACAGTGCAACCAAAACTGAATGTGCAATGGTTCCAGGCGAACCCAGGGGTACCAGAGGCGGAAAACCAGCCTCCTGTAGGCAGCAATCCCAGCCCAGAGCCTGAGGGCAGCAGTGTGGCCCTGCGGCCTGAGGAAGGAGAGGAGACCTGGGACTCAAAGGAGGACAAGATTCAAAATGCAGAGAACATCCAGCCGGGGGAACAGAAGTACGAGTATAAGTCAGGTATGTGGAAAGAAGGGGTGAGAGGGTTGAATACGCTCGTCAGGACCCAGGAGAGAGCAGTGTGATTGCTTCATCCTGTCCTCCTTGCAGATCAGTGGAAGCCTCTAAACCTTGAGGAGAAAAAGCGTTATGACCGAGAGTTCCTGCTTGGCTTTCAGTTCATCTTTGCCAGTATGCAGAAGCCTGAGGGATTGCCCCACATCAGCGATGTGGTGTTGGATAAGGTTGGTAGGCCTGAAGGAGAGTTTATGCTGGTTGGCTGACTGAGGATGAGCCAGAGGTCCTGAAAGAGTGGTCAGTAGCTAGCCCTGTCTTGTTTCTGATACCTTCTCTGTCTTTTTCACAGGCCAATAAAACACCATTGCGACCGCTGGACCCCTCTAGACTTCAGGGCATAAATTGTGGCCCAGACTTCACTCCGTCCTTTGCCAACCTTGGCCGACCAGCCCTTAGCAACCGTGGGCCCCCGAGGGGTGGGCCAGGTGGGGAGCTGCCCCGAGGGCCGGTGAGTGGGACTGGCAAGGGATGCGCTGGGGGTGTTGGCCCCTGTAGCTCATTGAGGGGTGGGGAGAAGTCTGCCCTGGAGATATAGGGCATGGTGGTTGTTGTGCTGACTGGTTCCCTGTCTTTTGTCCCCGCTCCTTGCTTAGCAGGCTGGCCTGGGACCCCGGCGATCTCAGCAGGGCCCCCGAAAGGAACCACGCAAGATCATTGCCACAGTGTCAATGACTGAAGATATAAAGCTGAACAAAGCAGAAAAGGCCTGGAAACCCAGTAGCAAGCGGACAGCGGCTGATAAAGACCGAGGGGAAGAGGATGCTGATGGCAGCAAAACCCAGGTGCCTGCAAGTTGTGCCTTGGTCTCCCCTTTTCTTCAAGGTCTACCCCGAGCCAGCCTTGACCTCTGCTTCTGGCCATTCTCATCACTGGCACCTGTCCGAGTCCCCACGGCCCTGTCCCCCACTCCCTGCAGCCCCTGAACACGTCACTGGATTCTGTGTCTTCTCTGTTCCCTCTCTTCTCCAGGACCTGTTCCGTAGGGTGCGCTCCATCTTGAATAAGCTGACACCCCAGATGTTCCAGCAGCTGATGAAGCAGGTGACGCAGCTAGCCATTGATACCGAGGAACGACTCAAAGGGGTCATTGACCTCATCTTCGAGAAGGCCATTTCAGAGCCCAACTTCTCCGTGGCCTATGCCAACATGTGCCGCTGCCTCATGGCGGTTAGTTTCCACCATTCTCTAAGCTTTGTGGTCTAGTTCTCACTTCTTGTTCTAAGCCTCTGAGTCCAGCTTCTTGGTTCTCCTCCATCCTATGCTGGTGGTGGCAGCCGGAAGGAGGCAGAGCCGGGCCAGAGGTCTTCAGGGGTCAGGGTCACGTAGTTGAAGACTCTTGGAGGGTTTACCTTGCCCTGCCCTCGACTGATCTGAATGTGACGTTCTCTTTGACGTACAGCTGAAAGTGCCCACTACAGAAAAGCCAACAGTGACTGTGAACTTCCGAAAACTGTTGTTAAATCGATGTCAGAAGGAGTTTGAAAAAGATAAAGATGATGATGAGGTTTTTGAGAAGAAGCAAAAAGAGATGGATGAAGCTGCTACGGTGAGAGAAACTCCACTCCCAGTTCCACTATTTCACCCAGTTGCTGCTCAGCTGCAGAAGTGGAAGTGGGGATAGTGGTGTGTTGGAGGTTCTCTGCCTAGAATGTGGGTGCTTGGTGCTAGATTTAGGAATCTAGGTAGTGGAGGGAAGGTTTTAACTGAGTGGCTGGTGTCTTTTGATTGTGACCCCTATCCTGTGACCGGCAGGCAGAGGAAAGGGGGCGCCTGAAAGAAGAGCTGGAGGAGGCTCGAGACGTAGCCCGGCGGCGCTCGTTAGGGAATATCAAGTTTATCGGGGAGTTGTTCAAACTGAAGATGTTAACAGAGGCGATCATGCATGACTGTGTGGTTAAACTGCTTAAGAACCATGATGAAGAGTCCCTTGAATGCCTTTGCCGTCTGCTCACCACCATTGGCAAAGACCTGGACTTTGAGAAGGCCAAGGTAGGGGTTCTGGGGTACGGGGGAGACCAGGCTGAAGCACGTCAGGTCTGCCGCACACTGATCAGAACCCTTCCTGGCTGTTGTGTTGGCATGGCACTGTGTGACCCTGAGCTGCAGTGGTGGGGCTGAAGGCCTGAGGAGTGGCGGGGTCTGTAGCTGCAGGTGACCTTGATCCCTTTGCTTCTTGCTAGCCCCGGATGGATCAGTATTTCAACCAGATGGAAAAAATCATTAAGGAAAAGAAGACTTCATCCCGGATCCGCTTTATGCTGCAGGACGTGCTGGATCTGCGAAAGGTGTGTTCCCTCTTTTCTACCGTCAGTCTGCTGCCTCTGACCCCACAGCCCCCACTTCCTGACACTGGTCTGGTCTTCTCTGATGTAATTACCCTGTGACTGGCTTGTCCCACAGAGCAACTGGGTGCCACGACGAGGGGACCAGGGTCCCAAGACAATTGACCAAATCCACAAGGAAGCTGAGTTGGAGGAGCATCGGGAGCACATAAAAGTGCAGCAGCTAATGGCCAAGGGCAGCGACAAGCGTCGGGGTGGCCCTCCAGGCCCACCCATCAGTGAGTTTGAGGCTGGGACTGAGGGGGGATAGTGTGAGGGGTTATGCTTTCCACTGATGACTTCTTCTTAGTGCCACGTGTCTGGGCCACTGAGACCCCGTGATGGAACTGAGGATCTGAGGAAGGGAGGCTGATGGCAGCTCCCCGGAACAGGGTTGCTGGGACTTACTTATCATTTCAATGTGCTTTCCTTGCTGTTCCAGGCCGTGGCCTTCCACTTGTGGATGATGGTGGCTGGAACACAGTACCCATCAGCAAGGGCAGCCGCCCTATTGACACTTCTCGACTCACTAAGATCACGAAGGTAGGGGTGTATATGTTGGAAGGGATGATGGTCAGTGATGGGAGAATAAAAGAGTGGTCAGACGGGCCTTAAGCATAGGCTTGGATCTTAGTCCCCTTGCTTCCTGAAGTTGGGAAGATGACAACTTGAGTTGTCCCCCTTAGACCAGTTAGTTAGATTTCTGGGCAGGACTGCCATCTCTAGGGAGTGAGTTCACATTGGTCTGAACCAGTGATCAGCACCCTGACATGCGTACCAAATCCAGCCATTCTGTGCTTCTATATACCCACAAGCTACAAATGAGAGTTTTCTACATTTTTTTAATGGTTGGAGGAAAAAAGTGATACTTTGTGACAAGAATTTTTATATAATGTAAATTTCAGTGTCTTTAAGGTTCTGGCACAGAGCCACAGTCTGCCTTGTGAGTGCTGTGTGTGACTGCCCCTGTGCTACAGTGGCACAGTCAGCTAGTTGAAACTGTATGGTCTGTAAAGCCTGAAATATTTACTGGTCTAGGGCACTTGTGGCTCTGTGTGGTGGGGGCTGGCTGGGGGCTTTGACTGGATCAGACCCATGACTCTCCACTCCCTTTCCTTCCTCAGCCGGGGTCCATTGATTCTAATAACCAACTGTTTGCACCTGGAGGCCGATTGAGCTGGGGCAAGGGTAGCAGTGGAGGCTCAGGGGCCAAGCCCTCCGATGCAGGTATGGAGGCCACCGTCACTGGTTTTTCAGCTCTCTCGAGGGCAGAGCCTTGTCTGTACGGGAGGCTTTCACTGCATAGTGGTTAGATCATATAGGTGGTATGTACTCGGGACTGGGGACTGAACTACCTTAGTGCCGGAACTAGGACCAGGCGTCTTTAATCTGAGTTTTCTTCTTCCCCAGCATCAGAAGCTGCTCGTCCAGCTACTAGTACCTTGAATCGCTTCTCAGCCCTTCAGCAAACAGTGCCGACAGAAAGCACGGATAACAGACGAGTTGTGCAGAGGTGAGGCTTCCTTGGTGTCTGTGTTCATCACACTGAGAGTGCGCGCTGGGTTTTGGCTGCTAACACAGGGATTCCTAACACCTGTAATGCTCAGAGCTCCTAACTGAGTTGGGGTGTATTCTTGCTGCCAGGAACAAGGCCAGACAGTCACTCAGCGTGTTTGATAGTTAAAACAGGAGTGCACCTGAGCAGTACAGGTGAGAGACGATGTGCCTGTCTTTCAGAAGTAGCTTGAGCCGGGAACGAGGTGAGAAAGCTGGGGACCGGGGAGATCGCCTAGAGCGGAGTGAACGGGGAGGTGACCGTGGTGACCGGCTTGATCGTGCCCGGACACCCGCCACCAAGCGGAGCTTCAGCAAGGAAGTAGAGGAACGGAGTAGAGAGCGGCCCTCTCAGCCTGATGGACTGCGCAAGGCAGCTAGCCTCACGGAGGATCGGGACCGCGGGCGGGAAGCTGGTAAGGGGCCCGGGGAGGGGAAGAGAAGAGTGTGGGCTGGTTTGGGACCAACCAGTCCCCAGTGTCTTCAGGGCTTCAGACCGTTTGCTAGGAAGATTGGAACTGATGAATCTGTGATATGTTTTTCTCTGCTCAGTGAAGCGAGAAGCTGCCCTCCCCCCAGTGAGTCCCCCGAAGGCTGCGCTCTCTGAAGAGGAGCTGGAGAAGAAATCCAGGGCCATCATTGAGGAGTACCTCCATCTCAATGACATGAAGGTAAGCTGTGAGAGCGGTCTGAGTGAGGGATTGACAGGGTGGATGGGAAGGGGCCTGTGCTCTGACAAGCAGGGGTGGAGGGTCTGAGCCACACAGTGACTGGCCTCCCTTCTGTGCTCTGTGCGCCCCCGCAGGAGGCAGTGCAGTGCGTGCAGGAGCTGGCCTCGCCCTCCCTGCTCTTTATCTTTGTACGGCACGGCATCGAGTCCACGCTGGAGCGCAGCGCCATCGCGCGGGAGCACATGGGCCGGCTGTTGCACCAGCTGCTCTCTGCCGGGCACCTCTCCACTGCTCAGTACTACCAAGGGTATGACTGGCCTCTGCAGGCCTCCCGTTCTTACCTTCTCATATCTTTCTCTCCTTCGTAGGACCTGTGAACCTTGAATAAGAGTGTAGGCTCCTCAGCCATTCTGGTCAACATAAGTTTTGGCATGGTTGGGGGTGAGCTGTCTAAGGAGAAGAAGGTGGCCTTAGTGTGAGATAGGGCTTCCCTGATAGTTCAGTTGGTAAAGAATCCACCTGCAATGCAGGAGAGCCCAGTTCGATTCCTGGGTCGGGAAGATCTGCTGGAGAAAGGGATAGGCTACCCACTCCATTATTTTTGGGTTTACCTTGTGGCTCAACTAGTAAAGGATCTGCATGCAAAGCAGGAGACCTGGGTTCAGTCCCTGGGTTGGGAAGATTCCCTGGAGAAGGGAAAGGCTACCCACTCCAGGCTACCCACTGGAGAATTCCATGGACTGTATAGTCCATGGGGTCACAAAGAGTCGGACACATGTGAGCGACTTTCACTTAGTGTGAGATAATTGCCCCGTGTTTAGGAAATGTTCCTGAGGAGGGTCCTGCAGTTGATCCCTTTAGCCATGCCTTTGTTGCCTCAAAAGGAGGGCAACAAAGGAGTGCAGGCTTGTCTTAGAAGGTCCTGACTTTGAATTCCCTATGCAGGCTATATGAAATTCTAGAGTTGGCTGAAGACATGGAAATTGACATCCCTCATGTATGGCTCTACCTAGCAGAATTGATAACGCCCATTCTGCAGGAAGGTGGGGTGCCAATGGGGGAGCTGTTCAGGTAAGCCCCCTCTGGTGGAATTCAGGGGAGGTAAAGATAGGAAGGAGAGAGAAAGGAGGTGTGGTGGGTCAGAGCCCTGGATTTAGGAACTGATGGGGTACTATGTTGAGAGTGTGTGGGAGGCTAATTTAACAACGGAATGTTTATCTTATAGGGAAATAACAAAACCTCTGAGACCCCTGGGCAAGGCTGCTTCCCTATTGCTGGAGATCCTGGGGCTCCTGTGCAAAAGCATGGTGAGTGAGTCTTTCAGAGGTGGTTTGTTTAGGACGTCTCTTCCCACCATGTGGCTTGGGGTACTGGTGGTGACCCTGAAGCCTCAAGGTCCTTTGGCAGGATGGTGGTGCTGGGTTGGTACCTGGGAGGGAAAATGGTGAGGCTGGCACTCTTGCTCAGACCGGTTCCTATAGTAGGTTCTGGCCAAGGCCGGAGGAGAATGAGAATCTAAGGCCCTCTGGAGAAGGAAATGGCCATCCACTCCAGTATTACCTGGAAAATCCCGTGGATAGAGGAGCCTGGCAGCTACAGTATGGGGTGGCAAAGAGTTGGACAGGACTGAGCAACTGAGCACAAGGTCCTAGGCCTTTGATTGATGAGTTAATTCATTCAGCTAGCCTCTTTTAGAACATTGACCACATACTGGGCAAAGTACTGTGAAATTGCAAAGCGGTGTCTGTTTGGTGATGTTCACGACAGAAACTGCTTTATTAAAGTTAACTGACTAGCAAGTACAAAGGTGAAATGACTGGAAGGGCAAGTTGTCTGTGGTGCTTAGTGGTGGTGAGATGTCGGGAAGTACAGTTTTAAGAGAGTTCAGCTCTGGAACGTGGAGGAGTGTCTTTGAATCAGAGAGGAATTGTCTTTTCATATTCTTTAGGTAAAAATGTATACCAGATAGTTTCTAAGAAGTATAGAGTAATAATTCAAAAGAAAAAACATTGATCTAGTAGTATTTCATTGACTCCAGGGTGCCATGGATTTTGTGACATTTATGCACTGCCAAGAAAGAAAAAACTTATGGTCTTATTTTAAAAATGTTGTATATCAGCTGTGAGACAACTCGATTTTAATGGTGTTAAAATGGACGTTTTTAAAGTCCATGAAGTACTTTTGTCAAGAGTTGATGACATCATCCTGAATATGTTGTTATAAAACTTCGATGGCTTCAGAATCTGTTGCTCCTTAAGAGAAAATGAACTCAAAAGACTGCTGTTTTCTGATTTGTGTTGGGGTTACATCTGCTTCTAAATTTTTCTGGACTTGGGAGCTGAATCCTTGTTAGAAGTTGTTCTCTCCCATAAGCATTTGTTACTTGCAATAATGAAAAAGTAAGCTATTTTAGAAAGGGAAATGTAGATGAGTGTGGAAGGCTTGGATGAGGTATTTTGATTTGGTTGTTTACCTTTTGTGGTCCAGTAATTCTCTGAGAGTCCTGTGACCTAGCTGACATTTTCTGAGAGGCTTTCAGGCAATCTTCTTAGTCTCATAGCACTGTGGTAGGTAACTTCTCATGACTGGATGGTTATTTGATTGATGTCTGTGCTCGGTACTGGACTGTAGCCATGGGCGCACTGTTCCCATGCAGTATCTTAGCATCCTGAGCTGCTTGCAGGTGTCTGGTGAGATTACAGTATGCATTTGTTAGATGATATTTGTGAAGCTGTTAGATTCTTGGAGAGAACGAGAGTTGTCTTCTGAGTTGGTCTAATGTTTTCCAGGGTCCTAAAAAGGTGGGGACGCTGTGGCGAGAGGCTGGACTCAGCTGGAAGGAATTTCTGCCTGAAGGCCAGGATGTCAGTGCCTTTGTCACTGCGCAGGTTTGTGACTGGACTTGGGTGGATTCTAGCACTTGGGGCCGGCCCGTCCTCTTCTCTTCTGTTACCTCATGTGATGCGTTTACCTCCCAAATGTGGGCCTTTCTGCTTGCAGAAGGTGGAGTATACCCTGGGAGAGGAGTCAGAAGCCCCGGGCCAGAGGTTGCTCTCCTTCGAGGAGCTGCGCAGGCAGCTGGAGAAGCTGCTGCAGGAGGGCAGCAGTAACCAGCGGGTAGTTGACTGGATAGAGGTATGTTTCTCCTTGAGACTGGCGTGGAGAGAGGGAGAAGGTGTGGTGCTTGGTGAGGGCAACAAGAATGGAGCCTTCAGGCATAATTTAGATCTTTTGAGCCATTTGTTTCTCTTTCTCCTGCACAGGCCAACCTGAACGAGCAGCAGGTGACATCCAACACGTTAGTTCGAGCCCTCATGACAACTGTCTGCTATTCTGCAATTATCTGTAAGAGGAGCCAGGGAGTTGGTGGGGCAAGGGTGGGTGGTTTTGGTCTTTACCTCTAGTTCTGAACCAGGCTGAGGGTGCATTATTCCTCTTACCCCTGTCTTCCTCCCTATAGTTGAGTCTTCTCTCCGAGTGGATGTTGCAGTGCTGAAAGCACGAGCGAAACTGCTACAGAAATACCTATGTGACGAACAGAAGGAGCTGCAGGCGCTCTATGCCCTCCAGGCCCTTGTAGTGACCTTAGACCAGCCCCCTAGTAAGAGCCAGGCCATGGGGATGGTGAGGGTGGGTGGGCTGGAGGAACCACCAGACCGTAGGGGGCAATGGTGGAAAGGGTCTCAACCAGAGAAAAATGAGTGGTCCCTGAAGAGCAGAATATTCTCATGGTTGAGTCCTTTTCTCTCCAACACTGTTTCCTTATTGACAAGTGGAAGGAGTTAGACTTGGCCTTGAAGGTTAATTGCCTGTTTTGTGCTTCCCCAATGGCTCAGTAGGTAAAGAATTTGCCTAGCAATGCAGGAGACATGGGTTCGATCCCTGGGTGGGGAAGATCCCCTGGAGGAGGAAATGGCAACCACTCCAATATTCTTGCTGGGATAATCCAACGGCCAGGAGAATCTGGAGGGCTACAGAGTGTGGTGTCACAAAGAGACACGACTGAGTGACTAAGGTTGTACTCCTGCCACACACTGTGTGCCAGGGCATTGGAGTTGGGATATTAGCAGTGATTAAGTCAAACATAGTTCCCACATGATCATGGAGTTGGGTAAGTGTTGGAAGGTGGGTCCTGCAGGGTACTCTGGGAGATTTTACCTAGTCAGAGGGAATGAGTGGGAATTGACCCATGGGGACTTAAATGACAAAGGGGAAGGGGGAGACTTAGATGTATATGAACTGTATATGTAAAGGGAGGCCTTGAGGTTGAAAACATGATACAGGGTAAAAAAGGAAGGCCAATGTGGAAGAGCAACAGCAGCCAGTTGTATGTGAGGCAAGTGGGGTGGAGAGATGGATGTGGCCAGGTCATCCCATGTAAACCGTGGGATGAGTTTGGGACTTTAGCCTAAGGACAGGAAAATAGGCCTTTGTGGAATTTTAAGCAAGAATTTTAAAAATTATTTTTCAGTGTTTAGATCATCCTGGCCATTAGTGGAAAGAGTGATTTGGAGTGGGGTGAAGTGGCTAGATCAGCTGATCGGGGTGTGTTGGTAGTGGCTCAGCCTCTCTGGTGGAAATGGGGATGGGAGAGGGGTGGGCAGATTCAAGACACACCAGCCTGGGGATAGGGTGATAGATAGGAAGTTATATATGACTCCCAGGATGGTTTTAACAAGTGAGATGATAGTGGGGATATCATTTACTGGGCAGTAGGGACCACTGGATCAAGTTGAGTTTGGTCATACTGAGTTTGTGGTCCTGGTGGGGATGATCAGAGATGTCAGTCAGGTAGGTAGTAGGTCAGGTTATCTGATTTGGAGAGGAAGAGGTCAGGGCTGAAGGCCCATTTCTTGAGGCACAGGGCATATTAGGAGAGGGAAATGGTCTATAATGCTAGATGCTGCTTGAATAGATCTGAACATTAGGGCCTCTGGTATGTGAAAACATGGAGGCTACCCTGGCAGAAACAGTATTTGGTAAAGCAGGGGGCAGGATCTGGATTGGAAGGGACAGGGTAATACTCCCCTGAATCAGGAAGTAAACAGCAAGTGCAGACAACTTTTTAAAAAAAAATACTTTCATCATTTGATTTGGCTGAGCCAAGTCTTAGTTGTAGCTTGTGGGATCTAGTTCCCTGGCCAAGGATTGAACCCAGGCCGACTGCATTGGGAGCATGGCAGTCTTAGCCTTTGGACCACCAGGGAAGTCCCTAGAAGAAATGTTTGAATTCAACTAATCTCTTATCAAAAGACAAATCTTTTGTTTGGCTGTGAAGAGATAGTAGGTGTTAAAAGGAGGCTTTTAGTGTTTAGGTGGGAGAAGCTTGGGCTTATAAATATGGGGCAGAGTGGTGGATCCACTGATTGTGTAGAGACACTGGGATACATATGCATGGGGTTTGCAAAACAAGTTTGGGATAAGTGATCAGTTGCTGCCATTGCTGAGGGATAGGGGTTGGAGGCTGTCCATAGCCTCGGTTGTGGCTTTGAGGGTGTGTGCCTAAGGAACATCCTGGCTTGCAGTTTCTCTTAGATGGTCAGTTGGTATTTCACTGAGGCCTGGACGCCAGATTCTATGCTGTATTCAAAAGAAATGTAATAACTTTTCAACCTCCTTTTGCTTTTAAGAATGTACTGTTTTCTTTGGAAAGACTGGCAGTGCAGGTGGGGAATGGAATAGATTATGTTCAGGGTTGTACAAGTGCTTTGGAAGGCTGACTGAAAGCTCCGGGCGAGGGAGAAGCAGAGCAGAGAGGGTGCTTGAATTGAGCCTAAAGGAATTCACTAGGAAGGTGATAAAAGGTGACAAGAGAAACAATGTTCCTGGCAAAGGATACGTCACACTTAAAAGTGTCAAGGCCAGAGAGGGGATGGATATATGTTCAGGAGATGTGTGGAAAGTAAGAGAAAATTAGGGTCAAGTTTGTCAGAATTTGTAAAATGGGGCCGGAGGTGGGGTCAGTGAACGTTCCAGGTTATACCCTTGACTTTTGTGGGAGATACGTCTCAGCCTTTTGTGATTCCTCAAATTCAGGAGTACCAATTCTGCAGTGTTCCCCACTAAATAAATATATCATGAGTAGAGAAGCTTGAAGCTGCTGAGGTCAGGCTGGGCAGGTTTGTACCTTTTGGCCAAGTGACTCATTCTTGCGAACCAGTGTCTTAGATCATGAGATTAGCATGATGTCAGAGACCTAGTCACTCTGGAATGGCCAGACACAGAAATGTCAGCATGTTGGGTCAGGGCCTTGTTTCAACAGTGGAGCTGAGGGGTGGGATTCCTGGGTGGTGGGATGGGGTGCTTATGGACAGCATGCCTCTAACTGCTGTTTTACCTGCCTGCAGACCTGCTTGGGATGTTCTTCGACGCGCTGTATGACGAGGATGTGGTGAAGGAGGACGCCTTCTATAGCTGGGAGAGTAGCAAGGACCCTGCTGAGCAGCAGGGCAAGGGCGTGGCCCTAAAATCTGTCACGACTTTTTTCAAGTGGCTTCGTGAGGCGGAGGAGGAGGAGTCTGACCACAACTGAGGGCGGGTGGGGCCGGGGACTTGGAGCCCCATGGACACGCGGATGGCCAAGCCAGCCGCCTGGACTGCAAGGGGGGAGCGGCAGCGGCGGCGGCGGCGGCGGGTGCCCGTAGTGCGATGTTGTCTGAGCTAATAAAGTGGCTGACGAGGCAGGATGGCTTGGGGCTGCCTGGGGCCCCCCTCCAGATGCTGCCAGGTGTCCCTTTCCTCCCCCCCCACCGGGGCACAGAGATATATTATATATAAAGTCTTGAAATTTGGTGTGTCTTGGGGGGGGCACCACCGCCTGCCCCTGGGGTCCTTTTTTATTTTCTGAAAATCACTCTTGGGACTGCCGTCCTCGCTGCTGGGGGCATATGCCCCAGCCCCTGCACCACCCCTGCTGCCTGGGCAGGGGGAAGGGGGGGCACGGTGCCTGTAATTATTAAACATGAATTCAATTACGCTCACTGCCTCTCTGCTTTATGGCCTGCTCCCTCTGGAGGAGTCTGGATAGGTGGGCAGCCTCCTTTCCAGAGCTGGCACTGTAGCACACTTTTCCCTCTAACTGGGCACCCCTCTTTCCTCTTCGCCTGTCCATGATCTGGAGGGTTAGGGGGTCTGGCTTGGATGATTGGGCCTCAAAAATGGACATGGTGGGGCTCCCTGTAGATTAGGAGGGGAGAAAGGGGGCATAGCTGTGGGGTAGTTAATAGGACACACTTGCTGGTCTTGATCTATGACAGTGTGCTGTAAGACCCCTGTATGTGAAGACCCGGGTTTCAGGCTGTTGTGAAGTTAGCAGTTGCTACAGCTTTGAGGTCTCATCTGTGACATGAGAGCCCAGGATACAAAGAATGCCTTCTGCCCCTATGCAGTATGAGTAGCAGCCCGGGCACAATGAGTGAGGTGAGCCGTCCTGCCAGTCCCCACCCTTGGTGCCTTGGGTCTGGGAGCATAGGACGAATCTTTTCCGACTCGGCCCCAGGCCTCCTCTACGTGCCTGTGACGTCGGCTTTGCCCCGCCCGCCTTGGGTGGTGACGCGGTGGCCACGCCCCCGCGCCTACGTCACCAGCCCGGTTCCCTCTCCCGGGAGCGTTGGCGGACGCGCGGCTCCCACCCCCTCCCTTCTCAACGGGCTCTCCCCTCCCCGGTGGCGGCCGCGGCCCGACCCTCTGCAGGGCGATGGCCCGGACCCCGAGCGCGGGCTAGCGTGGCTGGGTGCCCGGTCATGGGCTGTATCGGCTCCCGGAGCCCGGCGAGTCAGGGTAAGAGGCGGAGACCGGGCCCAGGTTGGGGAATCGGGCTGAGGCTACCCGGTGCGCGGGCCGCCGCGGGCGGGTGGGGACCTTGAGGAGGGGGCCGGTGTTGGGAGAGGGAGGAGCCTGTACTGGGGAGGCGGGTCCGGCAAGAGGAAGGAGCGGGCCGAGCCGGGAGGGGGTAAACCGACTCAGGCTCGCTCCTAAGGCCTGCTACTGCCTCTGGGCTCTGCAGGGTGGACTCGTGGTCTTTCCGCTTGCATCCCCAGCGCTAAGGGTGGCAGGAGGCGCACAGCCTAGAGAAGGGCCGCTCAACCCTCTCCAGCCCGTGGTGACTGACCTTGCATGCCCACTCACAGTCACCTCCCCCTCTGCCTACACCCCTCCTCTCACTGTCCTGGGAGTGGCCCTATGTTGGGAACCTGTCTTCTCCTAGCTGTGTCCCAACCCCCTTCAGGAGGGAGCCCGCAGACGCTGGCGAAGCATCCTACCATGGAGTTTTTGACCAAACTTATTACCNGAGAAGCTTGAAGCTGCTGAGGTCAGGCTGGGCAGGTTTGTACCTTTTGGCCAAGTGACTCATTCTTGCGAACCAGTGTCTTAGATCATGAGATTAGCATGATGTCAGAGACCTAGTCACTCTGGAATGGCCAGACACAGAAATGTCAGCATGTTGGGTCAGGGCCTTGTTTCAACAGTGGAGCTGAGGGGTGGGATTCCTGGGTGGTGGGATGGGGTGCTTATGGACAGCATGCCTCTAACTGCTGTTTTACCTGCCTGCAGACCTGCTTGGGATGTTCTTCGACGCGCTGTATGACGAGGATGTGGTGAAGGAGGACGCCTTCTATAGCTGGGAGAGTAGCAAGGACCCTGCTGAGCAGCAGGGCAAGGGCGTGGCCCTAAAATCTGTCACGACTTTTTTCAAGTGGCTTCGTGAGGCGGAGGAGGAGGAGTCTGACCACAACTGAGGGCGGGTGGGGCCGGGGACTTGGAGCCCCATGGACACGCGGATGGCCAAGCCAGCCGCCTGGACTGCAAGGGGGGAGCGGCAGCGGCGGCGGCGGCGGCGGGTGCCCGTAGTGCGATGTTGTCTGAGCTAATAAAGTGGCTGACGAGGCAGGATGGCTTGGGGCTGCCTGGGGCCCCCCTCCAGATGCTGCCAGGTGTCCCTTTCCTCCCCCCCCACCGGGGCACAGAGATATATTATATATAAAGTCTTGAAATTTGGTGTGTCTTGGGGGGGGCACCACCGCCTGCCCCTGGGGTCCTTTTTTATTTTCTGAAAATCACTCTTGGGACTGCCGTCCTCGCTGCTGGGGGCATATGCCCCAGCCCCTGCACCACCCCTGCTGCCTGGGCAGGGGGAAGGGGGGGCACGGTGCCTGTAATTATTAAACATGAATTCAATTACGCTCACTGCCTCTCTGCTTTATGGCCTGCTCCCTCTGGAGGAGTCTGGATAGGTGGGCAGCCTCCTTTCCAGAGCTGGCACTGTAGCACACTTTTCCCTCTAACTGGGCACCCCTCTTTCCTCTTCGCCTGTCCATGATCTGGAGGGTTAGGGGGTCTGGCTTGGATGATTGGGCCTCAAAAATGGACATGGTGGGGCTCCCTGTAGATTAGGAGGGGAGAAAGGGGGCATAGCTGTGGGGTAGTTAATAGGACACACTTGCTGGTCTTGATCTATGACAGTGTGCTGTAAGACCCCTGTATGTGAAGACCCGGGTTTCAGGCTGTTGTGAAGTTAGCAGTTGCTACAGCTTTGAGGTCTCATCTGTGACATGAGAGCCCAGGATACAAAGAATGCCTTCTGCCCCTATGCAGTATGAGTAGCAGCCCGGGCACAATGAGTGAGGTGAGCCGTCCTGCCAGTCCCCACCCTTGGTGCCTTGGGTCTGGGAGCATAGGACGAATCTTTTCCGACTCGGCCCCAGGCCTCCTCTACGTGCCTGTGACGTCGGCTTTGCCCCGCCCGCCTTGGGTGGTGACGCGGTGGCCACGCCCCCGCGCCTACGTCACCAGCCCGGTTCCCTCTCCCGGGAGCGTTGGCGGACGCGCGGCTCCCACCCCCTCCCTTCTCAACGGGCTCTCCCCTCCCCGGTGGCGGCCGCGGCCCGACCCTCTGCAGGGCGATGGCCCGGACCCCGAGCGCGGGCTAGCGTGGCTGGGTGCCCGGTCATGGGCTGTATCGGCTCCCGGAGCCCGGCGAGTCAGGGTAAGAGGCGGAGACCGGGCCCAGGTTGGGGAATCGGGCTGAGGCTACCCGGTGCGCGGGCCGCCGCGGGCGGGTGGGGACCTTGAGGAGGGGGCCGGTGTTGGGAGAGGGAGGAGCCTGTACTGGGGAGGCGGGTCCGGCAAGAGGAAGGAGCGGGCCGAGCCGGGAGGGGGTAAACCGACTCAGGCTCGCTCCTAAGGCCTGCTACTGCCTCTGGGCTCTGCAGGGTGGACTCGTGGTCTTTCCGCTTGCATCCCCAGCGCTAAGGGTGGCAGGAGGCGCACAGCCTAGAGAAGGGCCGCTCAACCCTCTCCAGCCCGTGGTGACTGACCTTGCATGCCCACTCACAGTCACCTCCCCCTCTGCCTACACCCCTCCTCTCACTGTCCTGGGAGTGGCCCTATGTTGGGAACCTGTCTTCTCCTAGCTGTGTCCCAACCCCCTTCAGGAGGGAGCCCGCAGACGCTGGCGAAGCATCCTACCATGGAGTTTTTGACCAAACTTATTACCCCCTTCAGAGGCCGCAGGTGGATAAAGGGGACTGCAGCCCCATTTGGGGGCACCTGTGAGCACGTGATCACCTCTCATCTGTAAAAAACTGTTTTAGTCCTCTGACCCCACTCCTAACAAAAACAGAATTCACTCTGCCCTGTGGAGGGAAACAGGAGCCCAGAGGGAGGCTGTTGGGGCATCCTTTCCACAACTGCTGATCACTGTCTGGGCCTTGGTTCCTATAGATCATAGTGCACACTGGGGCCTGGCCTTAGTTTAGTGTCTGAGGTAGGCCAGCCTACTTTACCCCCGTGTCATGGATTTCCCCAGGCCTAAAGCCAGGCAGTAACTTGCGACGTGTGTAGGGCTGGGTTTGGAATGAATCCTGGGCTTTTAGGGCAGGCGGTCGGGCACAGAGGCCTTAGTGTGGATGTTACTTAAGGTTCTTTGGGACTGAGACTCTAGCTGAGACATGTATTTGACTGGGGTTCCCATGAGGAATTCTAGGATTTGTAGTTTTAAATTAATCTCATGACTTTTGAAGCTGAGAAGCAGCAAGCTGCTCTGATCCCTCTGGCCCTGCTAAGGCTTGGCGTTCAGGTGGTCATTCCCTCCTGTAGTCAGGAGAGTTTGGCTGACCCCATGACTGGCCTAGAGAGCCCTGATTAGGTACCAGCTGGGGGCCAGGGCTGGCCTGTAACCTTGTCTTCCTTCCGGTTGGTAGCGTTTCTGGGGACCACCAGCTGGCTGAGGCTCAGGGACAGAGACGGCTGCTCCAGCTAAAGGTCAGTTGTGATGTACAATTGCCTGTTGGCACTGTCTAGGGGATGGGCCTCAGCTCCTGAGCTCCAGAGAGCTCAGCTGGGCCCAGGCACTCCCACCTCCTCAAAGCCATGAGGCAGAAGTGTTCTCCTTCTGTGACTAGGCACAGGTTCCAAGTGGGGAGGGGACTGGCTCAGCATCCGGAGCCAAAATAGGAATAGAACTGGGAGCTGAGCCTGGAGCGGTTCTGGGCTTTTGGTTCTCCGCATCAACACAGCCAGCATGCCTATGATTTCTGTGCTGGGCAAAATGTTTCTGTGGCAGCGTGAAGGGCCCGGAGGACGATGGACTTGTCAGACAAGTCGAAGAGGTGAGGCCAGGGACATAGATGTGATTTGGGAGGTGATGGGAAGCTGAGGAGTAGGATGCTCAAGCAGCAAGAGGAAAATTACTCTGGGTAGCTATTGGGAACCAGACTGAGATAGGAACGGACAGGCTGGGGCCAGACAGGGCATCAGGAAAAAGCCTTAGGGGACTGGGATGAAAATCAGAAGGAAATCACAGGTTTGTCAGAAAAGAAGAGTAAAGAGCTGCGCATAAGCTGAGGCTGGCCAGAGGAAAGAACCATAGCAAGCTTGTAAAGGGTCCAAGTTGGTGGTGGGGAGAGGGGGTGATGTTGGTGGAAGAATGTGGTGTGGTTTCCAAGAGGGATGGGTAGGTAGAGAAACCTGAGAAGGTTCGGAATTTATCAAAGTTTAGGTTTCATACCTAGGGTTTTGATGGCAGAATATATCTCGAGGAAGATGGTGGGGAGTGTCTGCCACAAAATGGCCCCAGAGGCCTGAAGGTCAGGGCTGTGAGGATGGGGGCTTTCAGGCTTGTGGAGAGCACCAGGTGGATGCTTAGGTTCTAGGGACTGGGGGATGGGGTACGGAGGGCAACACCGGATGGAAGTGGGCATCTTGGCAGAAGTAGGAGCCCAGCTGAAAGCCTTTCCCCCACCCCTCAGTGGCCTCGGACCCCGCATGGGCTGTGGAGTGGATCGAACTTCCTCGAGGCCTCTCTCTGTCTTCCTTGGGATCTGCTCGGACTCTCCGAGGCTGGAGCCGGTCCTCCCGCCCTTCCTCAGTGGACAGCCAGGACTTGCCAGAGGTGCTGGGCCCCTGGTGTTGGTAGGGGGAAGGGGGCCCCCTACATCCACGTGAAGGGGATCTGTGTGCCCCACCCCCGCTTCGCCAGCCAGCCTTGCTCCTGGCTCCCTTTTCCTGCAAGCGGAGGCGCTATCCGGCCGCCCGGGCCACAAGGCCGCCCCCGCGCGCCGGTCTGCTCTGCTCGGCGCTGTGCCAGAGGGCGGGCTTGCTTGCGCCTTAGGCCCTGACGTCAGCGCATCCCGGGCCGTATCCCGGGAGACCCTGTTGCATGGTGATGGGTTGCCAGGGAGACATACACCTTTTTCTCTGGGCCTGGGCCGCAGCTGCGCGAGCGCAGGCAAGGATGGGGATGGCTCGGGGGAGTGATGGGAGGGCGGGAGAGCGAACCAGGGAACACCCACCAGGTGCTCCGCCCCCCAGGCTGGGCCTGAAGCTGCCGGCACCACCCTGGGGGCCCTGTCAGCCAGGTATTGAAGGGACGGGGTGGGCCTGAGGTCAAGGGGGCAGGTGGAGTCCCTCTTCTGAGGGGTGAGAACGTGTTGGAGGAGAGGTCAGCAGTGCCAGGGATGGGGCGTGTGCCTCCGACTTCATTCATTCATTGAGGGAGACGTTTCCCAGGGTTGCCAAGGAGCGCTGAGCTAGGTGTAGGGAGGAGGTAGGAACCCAGGTGAATCAGACTGAGGCTTTGCCAGCCCAAAATCCCTCAGGAAAGATGCAAGGACATTGCTGAGCTGGGGGTGCAGGCATACAAGAGAAGACAGAGAGATTGTGGACTGAAGACATAATTAGAAGGTGGTGGCACTTGAGAACCAGGCCTTAAATGATAGGGATCGTTTTGTCAGACAAAGATGGCATTCTTAGCCCAGGGGAAAGCTGCGTTCCCTTGCCTGGAGGGAAGATGGAAAGGTGGGCTTTCACTGGGCAGAGGAAATCACTGGTGGATTCCAGGCAGGCCTGGAAGCAGCCTAGGGCCTCACAGAATGGATTCCTTCAGTGCCTGACCATGCAGCTTCCGCTTCATTGGGCATTGGAAGAACCCAAAGAAAGATTTTAAATAGGGACATGTTGTGACCAGTTGCACTCCAGGAAAATTACTTTTTTATTTTTATACTTTGCCTAATTCATTCAGCCTATGTATTTTCAGAGCTGCTCTGTACCAGACCCTGTGTTAAACACAGGGTGGGTACAGCAGTGACCAAGGGAGACCAAATTCCTCATAGAGCTGAAAACCAACAAGAAGCAAGGAAACACAGGAAACAGACCATAGTGACACACACGGGGTCTGTCGGTAGGGTCTATGGCAACTGGCTGTAGACTACAGAGGGAGCCTGGACTACTGCTACGGTGGCTAGGAAGGCTCTCTGAGAGAGTGACATTTCAGCCAAGACCCTGAAGATGAGGAAGAGCCGGTCATGGGAAGCGGGGTGGGGAACACTTACATACACAACATTCTAGGCTGAGAAAACAGTGTGGAAATGGAACCTGGGGGACCACCACTTGCGCTAATCTGAGCGGGGGGCACTGAGGGCGTACCCTTGAGAAAGGGCTGTGGCAATAGGAGTAGAAAGGATGACTAGTATAGAAGGCAGTTTGGAGATGGAGTCGTTAGGTGTTAATAACAGATCTGAGTAAGCAGGCTTAGGGGAGAGCTGATGGTAATGCTGATGGTAACTTTGGAGCCAGGTGGAATGGGAGAATGGTGGGGTGGAGCGAAGTCAGGAAGTCTGATAGCAGGGCCACATATGAGGAGAAGGTGTTGGGCTTGGTTTTGATCATACTGAGTTTGTGGCCCTTGTAGGCTTGAGAAACAGCTAGAATGGGGGATCTGAAGACTGAGATGGGCAAGGGGGAGAGGACCTGGAGAAGTCCCACTTGCCATGCATTTGGCCTCCCCTCTTTGCTATTCTCAAAGGCCCCACTCCATTTACTTGTCAACCTGCTTCCCTCCCTGCAAGCCAGGATGTGGCGGGTGAGCTGCAGTTCTACTCCCCTGGACCTGCTCACGTCTATGTTGTTTCCTGGGTGGACACAGTTTGTGGATCCTGGCCTCTTACTTTCTGACATATCCCAGCGGCTACTAGGACATCAGAGATGCTCTGGCATCTCTTCCCAGCTCCCACATCTGCTTGATGCCTTGGGTGGAGTATGGGCTTGTGGGGGACACTGCTGTCAGAGGGGTACTCACCCTCTGATGCTGTCACCCAAGGTGAATGTTGGAGACACAATCGCAATGCTGCCCAAGTCCCGGAGAGCCCTAACTATCCAGGAGATTGCTGCGCTGGCCAGATCCTCGCTGCATGGTATGCACCCCCTTTTGCACATGCCCTTGGGGACTGTATCCTGTGAGCTTTGGCTGGGCTCCCTCTTTCCTCTCTTTCTCAAATGAATCCCAGCTCCCTCCTCCCAGCCAAAGACACTTATGGACTCTTAACTACCATCACCCCTCCCCTCTCTTCCCAGATGCTCCCTGGTCTGTGTCCTTACCAGCTTTCCTCATTCTGCACCCTCTTCCAGGTATTTCCCAGGTGGTGAAGGACCACGTGACAAAGCCCACTGCCATGGCCCAGGGCCGAGTGGCTCACCTCATTGAGTGGAAGGGTTGGAGCAAGCCAAGTGACTCGCCTGCTGCCCTGGAATCAGCCTTTTCCTCCTATTCGGACCTCAGTGAGGGTGAACAGGAGGCTCGCTTTGCAGCAGGTGGGTACTGAAAGGGTTTATCATAGGGATGCTCATGTTCATCTCCTTGGGCCTGATGTGGGGGTTGGAGTCTTTCTGTACTGCTGTGTCTTCCCTCTCCTGTGTCTAAGCTGAGCCCTCATCTTAGCTCACCTCTGCTAAACAAACTCTGTCCTTCCTGTCAGGAGTGGCTGAGCAGTTCGCCATTGCAGAAGCCAAGCTCCGGGCATGGTCTTCGGTGGACGGCGAGGACTCCACTGATGAATCCTATGATGAAGACTTTGCTGGGGGAACTGACTCAGGTGAGGGAGATATCTCATGCCAGTGTTGCCAGCAGAGGTGGAACCCGCCTGACAGGCCTTGTGGTTCAGAGCTCAGCCTTTGTTTTGGAAAGGGAGACCCAAAATGTCCTCAGCCTGCAGAAAGGGAGAGGAGAAGGACAGACTGTCCAGACAGTCCTTGACATTCCAAGGGTAGGACAGCTGGCTACCGCTGGTGAGTAGTAGGCAGTCAGCAGTTGGAAATGGGAGTGGTTCCTTTTCCATAGGTGCTGAGCCTTCTTTGCCTGTCTGTGCAGTTGGGCTTCACAATCCTTCAAGTGAAAGTTGCTCATTTGTGCCCGACTCTTTGCGATCCATGGAATTCTCCAGGCCAGAATACTAGAATGGGTAGCCTTTCCCTTCTCCAGGGGATCTTCCCATTCCAGGGGATGAACCCAGGTCTCCCGCTTTGTAGGCAGATTCTTTACCAGCAGAGCCACCTTCAAATAAACAAACAGACAAAAAGCCCAGAGACCTCACCGATGCATTCTGTGCAGCTGATCTCGGAGGGTCTGCTGTGTCCTGCCTTGCCCTCTCAAGGCAGCCTTCTGGCTGGCTGTAGCAGCTCAGAGGAGCTGCAGTGCAGCAGCACAGCTCCCTGCAGGGCTGGGGCCCCAGGAAAACAGGAAGGCTTGCTGGGCCGGGACCGCCCACAGGGCCTCTGGCTCCAGCTCCTGATCCTTGCCCTATCCCTCCAGCCGAGGCCTGCCTGTGGATCTTTCCCTGGGCCCAGGCTTGCAGAGGGGACCCTGCAGGGGCTGTGCAGCTGTGCAAAGGCCCTCCTTTCATCTTCCAGCCTCTAAACTACGTGGCTGACTTTCTCTGTAGCTTCTAGGCTCAAACCTCACAGGCCACCATCCCCCCACCTCTATGCCTTTGAAGATTGCCTCTACCCAGTGGCCCATTCCCTCCGGCTAATTAACAAGTTCTCCAGGGTGGGCAGTACTTTAGAGCACATTGGAGATTGCTGCTGTGGTCTTAAGGGGACTGATTAGGATGCCTGAACCACAAATGTGTTTGTTTGAGTTCCAGGCCTGTTTTGACCCCTGGTATAATGATAACGACCAACATTTATCCAAGGCCACTACTAGCCCCTGTGGAATCTGTGGAAGTTAGAAACAGGGACACGTTTTTCTGGTGGGGATAGCCTCGTGCTAGGGCATGCTGCTTGGCGGGGACTGTGGGCTGAGTTCAGCCTTGGACAGGCGCCCCTTGTGCAGTGAGCCACCTGCGCCATGTACGGTATCCCTGTATTTATTGATTCTCACCAAGTTCCAGAGTCTGTTGTTCTCTCAAAAACCCCATGAAGTTATAATCTCCAGTTCACCATTAAGGAAACTAAGGCACTGAGAGGTTAAGCAACTTGCTCCAAGTTACTCAGCTCCTGTGAGGCTGGGAGCCGGGAGGATGTGGCTTCTAGGCGGGCCAATTGAAATGGGGCTAGCAAGGCTGTCTTCTTTCTCTCCCCCTGCAGACCTGGCTGGGCAGCTGCCCCTGGGGCCCCACCTCCAGGACCTCTTCACTGGCCACAGATTCTCCCGGCCTGTGCGCCAGGGCTCCGTGGAACCCGAGAGCGACTGCTCGCAGACCGTGTCCCCAGAGACCCTGTGCTCTAGTCTGTGCAGCCTGGAGGACGGGTTGCTGGGCTCCCCAGCCCGCCTGGCTTCCCAGCTGCTGGGCGATGAGCTGCTCCTCGCCAAACTGCCCCCCAGCCGGGAAAGTGCCTTCCGCAGCCTGGGCCCACTGGAGGCCCAGGACTCACTCTACAGCTCGCCCCTCACAGAGTCCTGCCTTTCTCCCGCTGAGGAGGAGCCAGCCCCCTGCAAGGACTGCCAGCCGCTCTGCCTGCCACCAGTGAGCAGCTGGGAACGGCAGCGGCAAGCCTCTGATGTAGCTTCTTCTGGGGTGGTGTCCTTAGACGAGGATGAGGTGGAGCCGGAGGAACAGTGACCCAAATCATGCCGGGTGGTGGCATGTGTCCCCTGGCTGCTTCTGGGGACAGAGCCTCCGTGCCCCAGCGTGGGCGAGGCTTCCAGCAGAGCTCCAAAGCCTGGAGGGCTCCTGGGAGCACTCACTCCTCCATTGTGTGTTTGCATGAAAGTGTTCAGAGGAGGGAGGGGCCAGGCTGGGGGCGCATGTCCTGCCCCCACTCCTGGGGTTTGCCGGGGGATGCCCGGGGCCCCTGGGGCATGGCTACAGCTGTGGCAGACAGTGATGTTCATGTTCTTAAATCAAAAACACCACGTACACGTTTCCTCCTTGGGTGATGTGAAGCCCTAAGGCGGTGGCTGTGACTGGGCTGTAGAGCAGGAGGGAGCCCCACCTCTCCCACCTTCTACCCCTGCCTCGCCTCTGCTTCTCTTCTCGCCTCCAAGTCCATGTGCAGTGCTTGACAGAACTGCCCTCGCCCGGGGGGGCTGGCTCCAAGCCTCCTGGAGCCTCTGGCTCGAGCTGTCCCCCCAAGGGCCCCTCACCCAGCTGGGCTTGTGCTGTGCTTCACCTCTCCATCGTCTCTAAATCTTCTTTTTCTTAAAGAGGGGTCTCAGTCTATTCTTTCAGTCGGATCTTCTCTGGGAGGCCATGGAATGACGAAAGCCTGTATGCTTGGCCCTCTTCCTGGCCCCGGTGATGGGGTCTAGGCCTTTCCCCAGCTACTTGAAGGACGTGTGGCCAGGGTCCTGGTGGCTCGGAGCCCAAAGGCTGCCCCATTCACCCAGGAGTTCTCTTTAGGGTGGAGTTGGAAGAAGGGATGTCCCTGGTTGCCACGGAGCAGTGATCTGGATGTTCTTCCAGAGAGGGCCACAAGGGGGCCACATGAGTGCCAGGCAGTAATCTGTCGGAATTGTGCCAACAAAAGACAGTCATGAGGGAGCGTCTCTCCTTGGGGAGGAAAGAGGGTTGTGTCTTTCTTGGCTGAACAAAAGGGCAAAGCTACCTTCCTGGGGCCTGAGCCTCAGCTGGGGTCTGGATGAGCAAGCAGCGGTGGCCTCTGCAGACCCGGCATTCCACGGACAGCGGGCTCTGGAGCTTACAGCTCTGGGGGCTGCGGGTGGCTGCTCAATTTGGAGCTTTGTAGACTTTGGGAGGTGAGAGGGCCCAAGGTAAGAACAGAGCCGAAGGGCACAGGCATTCTATATATAAGTGGCTCGTTAGGTGTTTATTTTGTTCTATTTAAGAATTTGTTTTATTAAATTAATATAAAAATCTTTGTAAATCTCTATATACATCTGGTCATTGGAGGTTCCAGTATAAACCCATCTTAGTTCTACCCCTTCCCTCTCAAAGAGGGAGCAGGGGTCAAGCGAACCCACCCCCTTCTGGCCAGGCCAGTGCTGACCTTCCTGCCCTGGGAACACTTGCTGCAGGTGGGCACCGGCTCAGATTTCAGGTAGGATGAGTTGGGAGAAGCTAGCACCCCCGGTCTGGAGGCGAGGCTGGAGCTCCTGTGTTCCCATGGTGGAGAGAACAGGAAAGCCGCAGGATCTGGGCCGACAGCCACGGCCACTGCCATCCCAGGTCACACCTGAGGGGATCACTGGCACTTGTCATCACTGTCAGAAGGGCTGCCCTCCCGGGGGAGGCCGTGGCGGGAGCGAGGCCCCCAGAGTGCATGCACCTCGGTGGTCTCAGTGTCACTGCTGCTGGTGGCACTATCACGGAAGCTGGCGAGGGGCGGCCGGACTTTCACACCCTGTGCTGTGACAGAGCCCTCGATAGCCTTCCGGAGCTGGAAGGGGAAGAGGGTCAGACGTGTGGACTCAGGGCTCCCTGCTCAGATGCCTCCCCAGTGCTCCCCCAGGTGGGCTAGAGAGAAGCCTCCGAGCCTTTGTGGGAGTGGCTCTGCTGGCCGCCATCAGCTCACCTCCTTCAGGGTGACAATTCCAATGAGTCTGCCAATACTGGTGACATATGCATGGTCCACTCCCAGTAGTGAGAAGATGGTGTGAGTCTGCAGGGTAGGGAGAAAACACATTGGACCTGATACATGAGGGGACAGCTGTACATTACAGGCCAAAGGGACCCAGAACAAGGTGGCGGAGGGCAGTAGAAGGAGTGTCATGGATGGTGAGGGGAAGGGGACAGGACCACCAGAGGAAAAACAACAATAATGAGAACGTTTCTGTAAGCAAGCCTCAGAAACTTGACAGTGGGAATGTTTATGTTGCTTACGTTGATGGGGGAAGGGACAGGGAAGGCTTCTTTATTCTGTGTTAGAAAGGAGGACAGAGAACTGTTGAGATAGACAGCAGATGACTGGCCGGGCACTGGACTAGGTTTGTCCTTTATGGGCATTTAATTTTGGTAGTGCCTGAGAAGTAAGTATGGTACCCCTTCTATAGGCGAGGAGCATGAGGCTCAGAGCTGAAGTGACTTGCTCAAGGTCATCAGTGAGAAGTAGCCTTGCAGCCCCAGGCAACTTCTCGTCACACTATGCAGGAGGAAGCACAGCCCCTGTCATCCTATGCAGCTGTCCAATTAGTCGTGGACCCAAGTTCCATACACACCCCACTCCCCCTAGGGGTACTGGCCCTGAATCCTCCACCTGTAACTCACCTCTGTGGCTGACATGCTTCCCGTGGGCCCCTGGGGGGCTGGCCAGCTTTGATACCCCTCTAATTTTGGCCTGCAGCACTCTACATTTCTCATACACTTTGCTTTTTCTGCTAGCCCAGCTAGCATCCCGGCTCCTTCTGAGATGTAGTTTGTAGTCCAGGGGGACAACAGTCACACCCATCCTCCCCATGTTTTTCTTGCTTTGGGCCCTCCCCCCAGGCCTTCTAATGTAATCAACAAGGGTTCAGAAATTGTCAGGCAGTTCCCCTCATGCTCTAAGTGGATTTTCTCAGGCCAGATGTCTTGAAAAACACTCTACTGACTCAGCAGTTCCTGGAATTTTTGGCCTATCATTTATCGCGCTGTTCTGAGTTTACTTGTAAGCCTTTTGGCTTAATACTTGAATCAAAATGGGCACTAATAACCCAGATTCTAGAGTACCAGTTACTCAGAACTCATTGTAATCATCTTAACAATTTTTAAATATTTTATTATACAGTTGCTAAATTCTTTAGAAAAGGACTTCGAGGACTTTTCTAACTTTCTCTACCTGAGGCATGACAGTAATCATAAAGGGAGCTAGAAGTTCAGTGTTAGAATACGCTTTCCTGTGCTCCTTCCATGCCCTTGTCACAACTGTCCTGTGGTTAGTTAGCAAGTTCCTCCTCCTATCAAGCTTGAATCCTGTGTGCTACAAGTTATCTTTAATTTCATCATCTGCCTTTGGAGGGAAACATTGTTATAAGATTTCCTGTTTCAGTAATCCTTTAGTCTTGCCTTCTTATGGTTTAATCATCCCTTTCATCTCTCAAGGATCCTATTAAATAGTTTCCCTTGATTTTCAGTTCTCCACAATTCTAATCAGAGTGAGCTTCTGGCAGACAATATGCTTTTAGATTTGCAAAACACTTGTCCCGCTAAACCTTACTGATTGACTTTCTGAACATCCTGGTGGTTCTCCCAAACTCCCTTAGCATCCTCACCAGGATAGGGCTGCCACATTGTAATGGGTTCTGCTTTCTGCTTCCTTTCCCCCCAAGTTGGCTCTGCCATCCTAAGAGCTTTCCCAAACTTGAGTTAGACCCCAGACTCCCCAGAATGGCTGAGAAGACCCTCCCCAAACCCTCCTCAGCCTGTCTTTCCAGCCTCAGATGCCATCAGGCTCCCCAACTTCAAGCCTCACACGATCACGCATCCTTTTTTGAGAACATCCATTTCTGCCACACTCAACCCTTCCCTCATGACACCATCTTTTAAAGTCTCCTGTTGGTTATTTCTCAGTGTAAGCAGCAGTAGTAATTCCGAAAGGATACTGATACTTACTATGTGCTGGGCACTGATATAAGTGCTTTACATGTTATTAACTTTAATCCTCAGAAAACACTATCATGTAGGTACAACGATCGCATTTTATAGATAAGGAAAGTGAAGCACAGAAATGTGACAGGGTTAAAAAGCTGGCTACCACGTGGTAGGATTCAGGTTCAGCCCTCTGGCCTCCTGCTGGCACTCTAGCTCCTCCCCTCTACCTACTGGTGCTTTGCAGGTGGCCCTGAATGAATGAGGTACTCCATGGTGTGAGATGTCCATTTGCACAGGTTCCTAACTAGTCTCCCATGTATTCCTCTCCCTTCTGAACATTCTCTTCCTGCGCTTCACTGGACTACTTACTGACTCCTCAGGCCTACAAGGACAGCCTGAATTCTCATTTTTATGTTCTTATCACTTTCAGTTCTTTGCACTTTTGTTGGTTGGTTCCTCAAAGGCTTCTTTTCTTCCTCTGATTTGTAAGTTTGTCACAAACATCTACTTGTTCCTTTTCACTTTAATTTAATTAGACACCAGGGAGCTCACTAGAAGGCCTGTACTTCTTAGGCTTAGGAACAGTGAATTGACGGGGAGAGGGATAGTGTGGCCTTCTGAAAGAATCCTGGAAGTAGGGCTGGGAAATCTGCCCTTGGGCCTGACTGCTCTACTGAACTGGGCAAGTGACCTCCTCACCGCCTCAGTTTCCCCATGTATAAATATGGTTAAATCCACAGGCTTTTGGATTCCAGGCCTAGTTCTGCTACTTACTAGGTGTGTGCCGCTGCTGCTGCTGCTGCTGCTAAGTCACATCAGTCATGTCCGACTGTGCAACCCCACAGATGGCAGCCCATCAGGCTCCTCTGTCCCTGGGATTCTCCAGGCAAGAATACTAGAGTGGGTTGCCATTTCCTTCTCCACTAGGTGTGTGACCTTGAACAAACTGCTTAACCTGTTTGAATTTCAATGTCCTCATAAAAACTAGAATATCACAATATCCATCTTACAGGGTGGTTGTGAAGATTAAAATTAAACATGTGAAGAACTTAGCCCACTGCCTGGCACGTAGCTGGCACTAAGAAATGTCAGCATTTTCATTATCATCGTGCTATGTTTGAGGATTAAGTAAGATGATGGAAAAGCTTTAGAGGTCTTAGGAAGAAAGGCTTTAAATAAATGCCAGATGTATTATTCACAGGCCTATCTTCTTTTTTTCTTGCAATTGCATGGCAATTTTGATCTGGGGTCTTTACCCGAAGGCTTATAAGTTCCTTTATTACCCTTTGCTTTTTTTTGTTTTTGTCCCTTGTTCTTCCTGCCCTCCTTGTCTGGCTGGCTGGCTAGGCTGGCTGTTGGGCAAAGCTGGTGTCTAAGCTAGCTGCCCAAGCTGCAGACATTCGGAATGTTCCTTCTCATCCCCCGTGCCTCAGAGGCTTGCACGTTAAATCTGTCAACAATTTAGCTAAACTCTCCTGGTGTCTGCCTGAGCAGCCTGCTGGTGTACCTGTGCTTCCTGCCTTCCCTGAGAGGCTGGAAGATGCCGAGTGATGCCGGCCACTTCACCCTGGGGAGCCTGGGGCAGTCCTGCAAAGAGAGCCTCTGCCCTCCGTGAGCATCAGCCTCACCCGTCACCAGCCTGTCTGCACTCTAGTTGTCTGCAGGCTGTTTTGCCCCTCTGCTTAGCTATCTTCCTGTGTCCCTGCCAGTTTTCCTTTGGCCTACATTAAGTCAGACTTTCTGGGGTCTGACATTCCAAGCCCCCTGCTAGGCACTTCTCATCTTTGTTTATCTCTTCTCTGCAGTGTCCCCAGTCCTACTTGGATGTTTGTTCACTTGTTTATTAGATTCTCTTCTCCTGCCTGTTTCTCACCCATTTTTTTCCCTTTGTGAGTGTATCAGCCTCCTCAGGCGCTGGCAGCCTCCTGCCTCACTCTGATCCTAGAAGGTCAGAGGCCTTCTGGCTTCCACTCAGCTCCAGCCCTGTCTTTGTTGCTGTTTTGGTACAGAGTTCCCTCGAGCAAGGCTGAGCACAGAAAAAATGATGCCTGGCTCTACCGTAGACAGGAAGGGGCTAAGGGGCTCTGGCTCTTGGCCTCCCATCATTTGAAGCGATGTGTTTGAAAAACATGTCAGTGCAGAGCCCATTCTCTGCTGTCTCTTTTTCCCCTCACTGGCTTGAGTCCAAGTTTGTAGGAGGACTTAGATCCCCACCCTGTGCTCCCGGGGGCCCAGGTAGCCCCGGGCCTCTGGCCCTACCTTGTGCAAAGAGGTCCGCTCCACCAGCTGGAAGGGTGCAGGGTCAATTTTGCAGTCACTGAAGTTGACAGGTTCATCTAGTTGCTGCTCTTCCCACTCCAGAATCTAAGGGGACAAGACTAGAAGGGTTAGGGAGGTGCCAACAGCTGCTCTCAGCTGCCTGAAAGTCAGTCTGCCTCTTTTCCTACCCCACAGTCCCTCCCATGGGGACAGCAGCCAAGATGATGACTGAACACACCCAGGAAGAAACAGAGTCTAGAGTCCAGTCACACCTTACCTCCTCAGGGGTCATCTCGCCTTCCAGGTCTGAGTCGCTCTAGGAGAGAGGAAGGAAGGTTGACAGCTTAGGGGCTGGGGGAAGGGAGTGTCTCTCCCCAGCACAGGGAAGCTTGCCCCACCTACAGCCTGGCCCTCCCTGTCTCCTGCTCCGGAGGAGCCACAGGAGGAAAGGGGGCACTTACCGCCAAGGAAATTCGGACCCGCTTCAGCTTGCGCTTGTCACATTTTCCCGACTTCTCCAACTTTGTTAGAGCCAAACCAGAAAGAAGAGGAGTTGATGTTATAGGGAGGAGGGAGGTGAGGGAAAGTGGTGGGGCTGGGAGGAAGGGCACACCGCAGGGACTGCTGACATCCAGGAGGACAGAGGGGCAGGGAGGACAGAGGCAGCACTGCAGGCTAACGGAGAGGTGGTCTCAGTGTCAGAGAGAGATGGAGAGAAAGCGCCAGATGGAGAGGCTCCAACCACTCACCTCTGAGGCGGGCTCGGCGGGTGGACTGCCACAGAAGAGGCTTCTGAGGGCGATGCCAGCCTGCTCCATGTTCCCTGTGTTCCCAAACACAAGGCCCTGAGGGCAGTGCCATCTTTGCTGGAGAGGACCAGGAGAGGTGAGGAGGGCAGGGGAGAGGCATCCTGCTGCTATCCCTGGTGCATCTGGGCAGGGACTTTGTGGGTCTCCAGGGCCGGTCTCTGGCTCCATCCTGCTAGCCGGTGGGCTCACCTGTGGGACTCTCCTTGACATTCACGGTGTTGCTGGGGCTCCTCTTGAGAGCGGGCTTCAGGGGCTTGTGAGTCTCGCCCCGGGCTGCAGGGAAGCCCTGGTCTTCTGTGTTCACCTGCATAGGCAGGAAGGGGTTGGGGAGCCTGTGGTCCCTGACCACCTCTGTGTCGCCATCCTCTCATACAGTCTACACGATGGCATTTACGAAGTCTGGGTGGCCCTGCCACGACACCTTCCCCCTCACCTGGAAGCGGACAGAGGTCTCAGGGCTGGGGGGACTCTCCTGATCGGAGGGTGAAGAGGTCTGGGCAGCTCGACGCTCTTGCATGTACCGCCGCCGGCGGGCTGGGCTCAACTGTGCCCCCAGCAATGCCACCACTTGTGAGCGCTCGATGGACCCCAGGAGGATCATGGACTCTGGAGAGAACAGGTGGGAGGACTCAGGAGCCGGGGAGAGGCCCTCCTACCCACTGGCCTTCTGTTGCACCCAGTGTGGGGGCCTTGGATACAGGCCACATACCCAAGGGAAATCCTGGCCAGGTTTGCTGGCTTACTGCCTTTGGAACCAAGGAGGCTGGTCCTGAGCTCCCACCCCTCCCCCTTCCTGAGCAGCAACGCTGGGAGATGACCCTCATTCCTGGTCCCCCCTCCTGGCTCACCAGGGGACTCTACTAGGGCCAGCATGCGGCCCTTGGTCCTGTGCAGTGCCAGCCGCAGGTCCCGGAAGGTGCAGCTGAGTGCCACGTGGGGAACGTCCCGCACCATGATGTCCTCCACTCGCACCCGGTACTGCCTGAGGGCCAAGAGAGGCACTCTCTTTGCGGTCAGTATAGGGAGGGCAGCCAGGAGCACTACCATCCCAGGGCTACAGGGAAGGCCCCACAGCTTATGGGGACAAGGGTGATGGACCCAGGAGCACCCTCTGCCCTCGTTCGATCAGGTGGGTCAGCCATAGTTGCCCATGGAGTGGACAAGGGCGGTTTTGGCCAGGAGGCAGCAGGGTGGCTGGTCTCCGAGCCTCACTTGCTAGAGGTGTGTGTGACAGAGTCCTAGGATGCCTTCTGCCCCTCACCCGCACCCCCCTCGCCACCCAGCCCTCCGTACTGGTGGCGGCCCCAGCCCAGCTCAGGCAGGTAAGGCAGCTTCTTGATTCGGATGATGCTGTCATAGAGTGAGGGCTGTAGGCTCTGGGCAACGGCATTGGCCAGAATGACGGCGATCATAACAGGCAGGATGTGGGCGATCTGGCCTGTGAGCTCGAACACGATCACGGCCGTGGACACAGTGTGCGTCACTGCTCCTGCCAGCGCAGCCGCCCCTGGGGACAGCCACCTTCAGTCTCCTCAGGGTGCCCAGGCCCCAGATGACCCCCCCACCCCCCATCCCTCAACTCTGGGCAGGGCCCTCAGGGCTGCCCGGTGCAATCCTGGGGAATGGGCCTGTGCGTCTGAGGGAAGCCTGGTCTCTGCCAGCAGGGGGCGCCAGAGCCTCAGGCCCTATGGCCCAGCCATAGGGGTTTTCCAAGCAGCATAGACACCTGGAGTACTCACCCACCACTGCATAGCCTCCAGGAACAATCCTGTAAGTGCTGCTGTCTGTGTGAATGCCATCAGGGAACCAAGCAGCCATGCTTTCGCCCACCAGACGCCCAAATGCTGCTCCTTCAGGGAGGGGGGTGGGAAGAGAAACAGGTAGTGGAGGGGGAGGGCAGGGACACTAGGAAGAGAGAGGGTCAGAGGGTGGGGGACTGTGGGGGTGGGGGGTGGGGCTGGGGCTGGACCAAAACCCGCTCCCAGGCAGAGAGGGGACGGCCAAGGGGTGGCCAGAGGGTGCAGGCTGGAACAGGAAGCTGAGGACTCACCAATAACAAACACCGGCATGAAGGCCCCACAGGGCACTGGGATGGTGGTAGCCAGTGCAGACATCCAGAACTGCAGGCAGGAGATCGTTCAAACAGGTAGAGGCACCACCTGGCCCCAGACAGACCCCAGCTCCACCCCAGAAGCCTACCTTGCTTATCAGTCAGACACAAATGTCCCAGTTATCTCAGAATCCCCCTGAGGTGAGGAAAAGGAGGACTTTGGAACCAGTTAGCTTGGGTTCAGCTCCTCACTTTGCTATCTAGCTGTGTGACTTTGGGCCAGTTACTTTTAACCTCTTTGTGCCTCAACTTTCCACCTCTAACACAAGGGTACTGCTAGTACCTTTCTCATAGCATTGCTGTGAGGCTTAAAGGGGTTAATAGACGGAAAGTGCTTAGAGCAGTGCTGGATACTTAGTAAGCCTGTGTTGGCTATACATATGTAAGGAGCCCCACCTTCATGAGAATGAAGATGACCAGGGTGAGGAAGACGTTGGCCCGTGGTGGGTTCCAGGCCTGTGAGGTTCCAGGTGGCTCTAGTTCCTCCATCAGACCCTGGCGGACCCACGTCCGGTTATCAAACAGGGTGACCAGTGTCTCTTTCTGTGAGAGCTGTAGGTGAATAGGGTGCCTCAGTCTAGGGGGACAGATAGGATGGAAATAGAAGGGGCCCATAGGCAAGCAAGGGCTATTGGCTTTCAAAGGGATACATCCCAAGAAAAGGTACATGTTCCTGTTCAGCCTGGGGTTACCTGTCCGGCCATGAACTGTCCAAAGCCAGGGGGGAAGGTCAGAGTAGAGATGAGTTGAGGAAGACGTTGGCCCGTGGTGGGTTCCAGGCCTGTGAGGTTCCAGGTGGCTCTAGTTCCTCCATCAGACCCTGGCGGACCCACGTCCGGTTATCAAACAGGGTGACCAGTGTCTCTTTCTGTGAGAGCTGTAGGTGAATAGGGTGCCTCAGTCTAGGGGGACAGATAGGATGGAAATAGAAGGGGCCCATAGGCAAGCAAGGGCTATTGGCTTTCAAAGGGATACATCCCAAGAAAAGGTACATGTTCCTGTTCAGCCTGGGGTTACCTGTCCGGCCATGAACTGTCCAAAGCCAGGGGGGAAGGTCAGAGTAGAGATGAGCAGAGTCACCAGAGCCGGGAAAAGCAGGCGTCTAAGAGATGTAGGTTTCACAGCATCAAATACCAACCTCAGGCTGGTGACAGGCTTGGGTGCCCTCACATACTTTATAGCTAAGGTCACAGCAGAGCCTTGGCTCTTACATAAAAGCACACAGTTCTGAGAAAAGGTCTCCTTTGCTGCTCACGATACAATGGCCCTGAGGTGATGGCCAACCAGGCCATCTAATGTCTTTCTTTCGGCTCCTCACTCCCTAAGTAGGTAGCAGCAGAGGACAATCCATCCCCCCAGCCCTCTGTGGGCACCTCTAAAGCTGTGACTCTGCGCCTTACCCTCAAGCTTCTGCCTCTGTCTCTTTGTGGTGACTTAAGAGTGAAGGTGTTGGGGAAAGCTAGGGTTACTCATGAAGCTGACTGAAGGTGCCAAGGGAGCAGGTTGCCCTTTCCCTGAAGCATGTCAGTCCCAAGAGAAATCACGTCTCAAGCCTCCCAGCTCCCAGTCCTTGGGGTCTCAACTGTGAGAGCAGGAGGAAGAACTAAGACTCAAACATTCTTCAGGGGGCACTGCTATCTGGTCCAACTCAAGGGCCTACAGGAAGCCTTAGTCTTTGATCCAAAATGCCCTCTGCCACTGACTAAAAACTCAAAAGTGGCAATTTTCAGGTAATTTAAATAAAAGTCGAAATGTTCAGTCTGGAAAACACCACTGGGCAATTTCCTCCAGGGACTGCCCATTTTTGACTGGGCCACTATTTGCATCTCACTTGTTACCACGCCTCCCCTCCCCACCGCCAAGGGAATGACCCTCATACAACCCAAAGAAGAATCAACTCACTTCTTCATGAGGAAACGGTTGATGGTCTTCTGCTTCCGCATCACCTGGACAATCTTCCGGTTCAGGTAGACAAAGAGTGCTCCCCCGAAGCCACTGGCGATCCTGGAGAGGGAAGAAGTACCCTCGTAAAAGGAGGTCTTCCTTCTCTCACCTCCTCCTCTCCCATACCCCAGCTCCCTCAGCTCCTCACCCGATAACAGCAAAGGCTGGCAGCTCCTGGAGGTCGAAGGGGAAGTCAAGCCGGAACCGGGTTTTGAACAGAGCCGTGATGGTCTCTGAAGGGAAGCAGAGCAGCAGAGGGAGGTGGGTGTAGCCTCGGAGGGCCCCGCCTCATCTGAACCATTTCAGGGCTCACTCCTGAACCACGTAGCCCCACCTTCATCACGGTTCCAGACAGCCAAGACCCGGAAGATGAAGGCACTGAAGGTGGCAGCAAAGAAACCCCGCCAGTAGTTGCGCACCGCAAAGAAGGTGGAGGTGACCTCGATGCTGAACAGCACACCTGCGGGGGGTGGGGACAGGGAGAGCACCCTTGAGGCCTGGGCCTGGCCCGTGGCCTCTGACCCAAGCGCTGGGCTGGGGCTGACCCTCTCTGCCCACCTCCAATGGGAGCCGCAAAGCAGCAGCCCACCCCCACGGCACAGGCGGCGGCCAGCATCTCTGTGTTCCGGGATTCATTCTGGTGAAGAGTGGTGGGAAGGGGAGTCGGCATTAGGGTGGGCTCAGAAGTCTACTCCACCCCTATACCTTCCCCCAACGTCCCCCTTACCTCGTAGATGCCCCCAAACAGCGAGAGGAACTTGCTGAGAAGGGCGGCACACATGCTTGCGATATGCACAAAAGGGCCCTGGGAGGTAGAGGCAGGTGGTGAGTGAGGCTGGGGCACACCTTGATGTTGGCCCAGCTTCGTCCTCCTCTGGGAGGGACTCCTTCATTCCCCAACCTGCACTGACCTCTTTGCCAAGGGGCATCCCACTGCCGAGGGCACAAGTCAGCCCGATGACCTTAGCTACGAAGGTCTTGAGGGTGAGGTATTCCTTCAGCACCACTCCCCGCAAGATGGTCTTCATCTCGGGGATGCCGGACCCTGGGGCAGGGGGTGAACAATCCTAGGAGAGTCACCAGAGGTGCCTGTTTCAGGAAGCCCATCTCCGCCCTCTCTTTCTCTCCTATTGTACCAACAGCCTGAGGAGCCAGGATCTGTGTGAATCCGGCAGAGAAAGTGATGAGGACGACGGGGTAGGTGACCCAGGCCAGATACTGGAGTAACAGGTTAGTGTTCAAGCCCCGGGACATCCACTGCTGAGCTGTGGAGAGAGGACATATCATTGGCACTCCAGTGCATACACCCAGTCCCTGCCTGGCCGCTGGACACAGTTGTGTGACCCGCTGTCCCAGGGAGTACTGTACAGAGCCAGGGGAACAAGGGTAGGGAGGGGGTTAGAGGGCATTCACTGAGACAAAGATCACTATAGGTGACAGGATCAGCTGGACAGGGCGGCAAGAAGTTGTGGCCTATGGGAGTGGCAGTGATTACGCCTGAAGACAGCGCAGTCAGGCCGGCCAGGGGAAGTAGTCAGTGGACAAGTGCGGCATGGAGGAAGCAGGCTTGTTCTCTCCCGCCCTTCCCCACCAGCCCTTGTCCTCACCCTGCAGACAGGCAGCGATGGCGTAGTCCATGGCCCAGCTGACCAGGGCCATGAGGAGCCCCAGCAGGACTAGGAAGATCCAGTCTTCACCAACCCTGGACACTAGGAACTTATGGCAGTGTACAGTACAGACTGGGAGCAGGCGAGGGAAGAAAGGGACGCTGGCACCAAAGCATACCTACCCCTGTCCACCCCTGCCCCTCCCCTCCCGGGCAGCTCGAGCGGCCTCTGTCCCCCTCAGCGCAGCTCAGCCAAGTCCCCTGCCCCAACCCAGGTCTCACTGCGGCATCGGGCACAACGGCTCTGTCCATACTCCAGGAGCTCTGGGGGAGCCCGAGGGGAAGGTGGACCCCGCCAGGGTTCAGGCCCTCCCAGGCGGATCCGAGCAGCTTCCTCTTTGGCAAAGGCCCCAAGGTCCTGAGTATAACGCCCATACATCTGAGTAATAGAGGAGATGGGGGTTAGACAAGGGCAGAGTGGGGAGGCAGGGAGAGCTCCTGGGGCCTCAACTCCCCTTCTCCCAGCCCCCACATTATGTACCCCTTTTTAAACCCATTTTCCCACTTTGGCTTGGGGTGTGGGAACAATGCACACTGCGGATTGTGGGGGCTGTTCTGGCTGGAGTGATGGGGACAGCCAAGGTACAGGGACACAGCTCTGGGGGTGGCAGAATAATTGGTCCTCTTCTCACAAGCCTGGGGAGGCGGGGAGCAAAAGAGGAGGAGTGGGAGGGAAAGCCCCAGAGAAGGAAAAGATGGAAAAACCTAAAGCAGTGTGCAAGTGGGAGGAGGGAAGGTCAGAGAATAGGGGATGGTCAAGGGCACATGGGTAACAATAAGGGCCTCATGGAACTGGGGGCAGCTGAGCTGGGCCTAGGAACAGGCGGGGCCCCAATCCTTATCACGTTCCTGCTGGGCCTCTGGCCTGTGACCGACTCAGCTGCACCCCTCCCAGCCACCCTAATCCCCTTGTCCCCATTCTTCACTCCCACCCCAGCCTGTCAGCCCAGCTGGGAGTGGAAAGTCTCTCTGGGTGGGTAGAGAGTACTTGGTGACCTCAGCCCCACTCTGGAGCTGCCCTGAGACCCGTGGTGGGTTAGGGGACAGCAGAAGCTGATGGCTTGGCTGTGATTGTGGATGCTGGGGTGATGGGATGGGAGAGTGGCCGAGCAGTGGCTAGACCTGCCAAGCTGGGCGTGTGTTTGGGGGGTGGGGAGGAGTAGATTCCGGCTGCCACCCGCAGAGCTTCGGGACACAAAGGGCTCCTGTTGGGGCTTGTGGGGGGAGTGGAGGGAGGGAAAGATAGAGATACACAGAGAGAGAGAGTGATAGCAGGAAAGGGAGGAGAGGGAACCAGAGTGGAGAAAGGTGGGCGGGGGGGAGATGTGTATAAGAGACAGGACATACAGTGGGAAAGGCCATGGACTTAGACCCAGAAATCCTCAGGGCCCATCTAGGCTCTCCAGTGAAGGGAAGATGCTAACAAGGCCTATTTCACAGGCTGCCCTGAGGATTAAATACATACACACAATGCCTGACCCCCACCCGGGCATCAGCTCCAAAGGACAGTTATTAGAGGACGCAAATGTGCAGGGTGGCCCCTTCCTCGGCTGAAGCATGGGAATGGAGTGGGGTCGCTGTGGCCTCTAGCGCGCGGCAGCAGGCGCCCTGCAGCTCTGTGCCGCTGCCGCCCGCACGGCCCCTCACCCAGGTGCCGGAGTCCCTTCTGGTCCTTGTACAGCCGCGTCACCCTCTCCATCAGCTCCCACTTCTCACAGCAGCCCTTGTAGTTGACGAAGTTGCGAGCCAGGATCTCCTTGAGCTGTCGCACGGTGAGGCCTTCGATGTCCTCCAGGTCGGTCAGGTCAGACAGAGAGGCCCTCCGGCCTGGGGCAAAGCTGTCCTCTGAGTCAACGGACTGCAAGGGCAAAGGTGGGATGCGAGGGCAAAGGTGGGATGGGTGGGCTCAGCTCCCCCACCCCCACCCCGGCTCTCGCTCCCAGGGCCCCAGAGCTCTCAGCACCCTGCGCTTTTGGTGACTGGCCTCAGGGAAGCAGGAATGGGGGCATACGGAGGATTACGTGGCGCAGGCTCTGCTTCGCAAGACAGACCTCCATCTCTTCCTGACCCAAAGGCTGTGCTCAGGCCTAGCCGGCCACAGCCCCACCCCCAGGGGCCGGGCCGGAGGAGCAGCACCAGCCGAGGCAGGGGGTTTTGGATCCCGATTGCTCTACTGACTGATGCTGAGCAGCACTGGGCACGATGCTCACCTCCCTGAGCCCGTCTGCCCCAGGCTTCCCATGGAGATTAAACGAGGCAGCACGGGAGATTACCGCACGTGGTCCGGGTCTTTCTGCCCTGGAGAGAGTTCTGCTTTCCCACAGAAGAAGCCCGCTTCCCATGCAAGCACCCTCTCTGCACACTGGAGACCACAGCTCTGCGGCCCCATGGCAGTGCCCTGAACTCCCTCTCGTCTTTCCTCCTGATTATCTGACCTCCTTCCCCTGACAATGGCCACTGTGTGCTGGAAGCAGAGGAGAACAAGAAGACTGGCTCAGCGGCGCCAGGAGCCTGCCCTCCGGCTGCTCTCAGCAAGTCAGCAGACTGGAAACCAACGGGCTGTGCCGCTCCGCAGCCTCCAATGGGACACGGATGCTCCCGAGGTTCACCTGGAACGCTCACATTAAACACCGCCCCCGCAGATAGGATTTCAGGACTGTCATCACAACCTGCTCCTCCCCTCTCCCCTGTGAGGCTGCCCAGAGGGTCCTGATGAGAACAGTGGTGAGAGCAAAGGCAGAGGCACAGACCCCACAGGGCCCACCTGGGTCTCGTCCTCAGCAGGGGCTCTGGCCGTGCGCTCCAGGTAGACAGGCTCCTCTTGGTCCTGAGACACATGGCCATTGGCCTGTGGGGAGAGAAAGATGCCGTCACATCCGCAGAGCTGTCCCAGGGATGGCATGGGGCTCTTGCCAGCTCACGCCATATCCAAATGCATTCTCATCTCCCTGGGAACCTGGAGTCTCACATAACAGCATTATAGAAGCCTGACTCTGTCAGGCAGGGAAGCGATACGCATACATTTCAACTCTAGCCAGGATGGCATTAACTGCCACTCACCGTCAGTGTCAGCTCAGCTTGCACACTCCGAGTGGAAGGAAGATCCCATGGCCGCTCCTCTGCCGGACCGCCGTCAAGTCTGTTCCTGACACTGATGCCACAATGCCAACCCTACAACTTCTGCCCACCATCCCTGATTTTGCACCCAGACCCATGTCAACTCTTTTCTCCCCAACTGTTCAAACTATGTCTTCGCTTCTGCCACACGAAATCTCCCCGACTTCCTCATCTGGCCCAGATGAGATCAAAGTTTCCAGATTCTCACCACCCCACCTCTCTCTCTTCTGGCTCGTCACTCCTCTCATTAGAAATTCTAGAAATATGCTCCAACCAGTAGGGCAGCCTATTACTAAGAGCTGTCTTGAAACCCAGTCAAAAATTATTTTAAGGCATCAAATAGTCTATTAGCCTGAGACTATATAAGACTAATGCCTATGCTTAAAAAGTTTCATTCGGCTTAGAATTCTAACCTCTCAAAAGGTTTCCTCTGGGTATTCCTTCAGGTTTTGCCATAGAGTAGTCAGAACTGGGAGCCACCTAATCCCATCACCATTTAAGCCACAAATCCCTTCCTAGATCCTCTCCACCCACTGCTCCCCAACAGGCGAAGGGTCTGGCGTGAGCCCAGAGCAAAGAGGTGTCTGAGCTCACAGGCCTTTTCCACTGGACTCTTCAGAGAACCAGCAAAGGGACAGCCTGGGAACCCAGTCACTCTCTGGCCCCCGCTGCTTACCTCAGGTTAGAACACATAATGTGGAGCTAACTAAGAAAAGGCACGCAACCACACAGCAATGAAGAGTAGAAATAGCAACCGTCACCAAAAATGCCAAGTGACGATAAGCCCCTGTACACAGCACCCGTGGGCAGAGATGCTCTCCAGACCACTTCCAGGTTCCTCTAGCTTTACGTCAGTGTGGTGCCCACTGCCTCCTGGTGTCAGCTTGGAGTTACCAGAAGCCATTCGGAGCCTAACCTGTTCCTAAGTAGACAGGGTCTGTGTGTCTCCTCTTTTCCACAAAAGAGACACTCTTCTGTGCTGCAAAGTGTGCTCCTGTCTTTTCAGTGTGTCCACTGGCTGAGCCCAAATCTACAGTGAGTGTCTGTCCACAACTGGCTTTATTCCATGTGCCTCCTTCACTAGCAACTACTGCCAGGGCGTTACAGGCACAGGAAGGGGCCCTGGTGAGGCGAGCGCTACCAGCAGACACACAGCCTGCGTGCCGTGCCGCTCGCTGCAGGATCGTCAGGCAGCCCCGCACGAGTTCCTGTGCTTGCCCTGTTTTTCTGGCTGGCAAAACGCGCACCTCACCAGAACAGGAGACGTGAGCTGACCTGAAGGCCTTCTGGAAACATCAGAGGAGAAGCACCCAATGAGCCCTGGTACACGGTGTGACCTATGCGTGCAGTCTGCAAACTTCTGATTAATGAAAGGAATCCACCTGACAGTTCTTTCAGGGAAAAAAAGAAAATTTCCTCGAGGCACTCTCCCGGCTCCCCAAAAAGAGAGAGAAAACCCTGGACCAAGCAAAGGGAGGAAGTCATGGCAGGCGGCCCAGCCTGTCCAGCAGACAGAGCAGAGCCGAGGGAGAGTGAAGCCCCAGAGCACGCTGGGGAGAAAGCCAGCTCAGGCCGACGAGGGAGCTGAGTGCCTGTCCTGCAGGTGAAGCTTGCGATCACTGCGGCCTTTATGGCTCAGTGCTCATCAGAGGTGAATCAGGGGCCCCGTCCCAGCAGAGGCGGGGACCAGAACAAGAGACGGCAACCTTCCCATCCTGTGCGGGAGACGACGACACTGGCGCATGCCGGCTCTGGCGGCTCAAAGCCCTTCAGACGTGGGGTCACGCCGCCAGTCAGTCCTCCCCACATCCTGGCAGAAGCCAAAGTGGTCTGGATTACTAACCTCATCGCCTTGTTAAAGGCTCAAACCTCCCCCAAGTGACCCAAGAGTCAGTGCCCAACTGGCTGTAGAAACTGGATCTCCTAGGTCCTAATCCTCCCACTGTTGCCCAAGTCAGATGAGTAAAAGGCTCACTGAGGCACTAAAGTATAGCTACAGGACGTCAGCACGCCCCGATGATGACAGTGATCCTGGCACTTCGGAGGTGGTTAATACATGCTCACTGAATAAACGAACACAAGGAAAAATCGTTCCTAGAGACCCAGCACCTGGAAGCCAGAGGCTGCCGCTTCCTCCCCCAACTCTTCCCTCTCCCCACCATGAGCACCTAGTCTGCAGAGCTGGCCCTCTGCCCACGTCCTGTCGGCCCTAACCTTACAGGGTCCCCTGGAGCTACCCACAGCTTCCAGCTACTTCCCATCCTCTGTCCAATGCCTCTCCCACTGGAGGCGGGGCACCACTTCCACCGTCCCCACCCCAGGCCTCTGGCTGAAGCCTCCTGCCTTCCGGTGCTGCTGGGTCCTCCCCCGCTCCCCACCGAGTGTNAAACCAAGTGGGGGGGGGGGGCAGTCTGGGAAGGGGCACAGAAGAGAAAGGAGACTAGAGGGGAAGAAGGGAGGAGGAGAAGAGAGAGAGTAGAGTATAAGAGGCGACAGCATAGGAGGGGGAGGTGAGTGTGTGAGAAAGACAAAGGGACTGGAAGGACCAGGGGGAGAGGCTGGAGCAGGGAGTGCCCAGGAGAGAGCCTGACCCTGAGAACTCTGTTCCAGAGATGAGGTAGAGACCAGGAGAAGGAGATGTGACTGGTGCCCGGCTACCCTGAGCAATGCCCCATTCTTGGCCCATGCAGACTGGCAGTCACGTCCCAGGCTGTGCAAAGGCTTACCCCTCTCCCCTTGCTCCACCCCCACCCTGCCACCTCTCCCTGTCATCCTGTTTCATCCAGTCACTCTTTCTTATAAATGGGCACCTCCCTGCCTCAGATACAACCCAGGCCCCCTTCTCCTGGATATGTACCTTCCCTGCCTCTTTTTGGGCAAATTCCAGCCCACACTGATAAAAACGAGCTACAGGGCCCACTCCCTTCCCTAGAGTTTGGGTCCCCCACAGTGACACAAGCAGAGGCAAAAGGTTTCTCAAACACTGAAGTTACAGTGGCGGCTGTAAGTCAGCTCAGATCCCCAGGACCCCTGCTTCTAATGATGTTGAGGGCTGGCCCTGGGGTGGGTAGGGGCTGGACACCCAGAGTCAGCCTGGACAAAGGTCCCAATTCCCACACCCATTCCTGCTTGACCCATCTTCCTGTAAAGCTCCTGTTCCCCAGGATAGCAGGTAACCTTTTTTTCTCCGAACTATCAACTGAAGGACTCCTACCCGTGCTGGGTGGCCAGCCACTCCAGCAGTAAGGGCCAGGGCTGGGTTTGGGTCTGATCATCTTTCTAGCACGTGCCGTGAGCAAAGTAGAGACAGAAGGAATGTCTTTGGATGGTGGAGATACAGTGGAGAAAGAGAATGCTCAAGGATGTGGGTAGTCCTGGGAAGGGGTAGTGGGGTGCTTAGCCCTGGCCTCAGGTGGTGGTGGGGAGGAGCAAGGAAAACGTTGCTGGGGGTAAGAAGAGAGGACAACTAGGACAAGCAGCTGAAGCCCTTGTCCTGTGCAGGCCCCCAGCCTCAGCCAGAGACCTGAGTGCAGCTTTCCACCTTTTAGCCCTTCAGGCTCTCAGTCTCCCCAGGTCAGAGGGCGGGACGGGGTTAGGTTAGGTCCCCCGGACCTCGTCGCTTCCACAGGTAACTGGGAGCAGCGGTCCGGGAGCACATTCCCCAGGGCTCTGCTGGCTTCACTTACCAGGGTCTGCTCGTATTGCAGCGCCCGCGGCTCCATCCCTTCCTCCGCCGCCGCCGCCCCCGCCGCCGCCGCCGCCGCCATCTCCGCTCACAGCCCTCTGGCCTCCCGCCTCGGCTCAGGCTCTGGCCCGGCTCGATTCCTGGCCCGCGGAGCCCGCGCCCACAGCCGTCCCGTCCCCGCAGCCCGGGCGGCCGAGTGCAGAGTGCTGCGGGCCCCAGGCGGGCGCCGCTGGCACAGCCTCCCGCTCGCGTCCCCTCCTAGGCGGGCGGGCCGAGGGCGGTGCCCTCCGCGCTGCTCCGCCCGCCGGCCCCTCCGAAGGAGCGGGTCCTGCCCGGCCGGGGTCCGCGTAGAGGCCGCCTCCCGGGCTCGGGAGAGGAGGCAGGGGGCGCGGGTAACGCGCGAGCCCGCGACCCCACTCGGTGGAGGCCGGTGGCTGAGAGGGGCGTCCCGGGCCAGGGCGGGGGCGGGTCCGCTGGCACGTGGAGGGGCCGGACCGAGGCTGCGGCTCTGCGCGCCGGGTCGGGAGGGGCTGGACAGGCCGGGGCTCGGTAGGGCCTGGGGCGGGGGCTGCCGAGCCGTCTAAATCAGATTTCGGGCCCAATCCCTCAGCGGCGGTCCCCTCTCTTGCTTCTCCGGAGGGGCCAACGGCTGATTGGCTAGGAAAGGTCCCTGTGCTCTGCTGGGGGATGAAAAACAAAGCTAGGGGGGAACTCGGAGGGGGTCGCTAGGCCCAGAATCGGGGAACTAGGACCCTCGGTCTCTCTCAGCCCCTTCCTTTCTCCTTCCCTTCTTTGCGGGTCCCCCAGGAACACCCCCAGGGAGGTGCACTTTGAGCCACCTGGCCTTCGGCTAGTGCGGGGGGGTTGGGGTGGAGATGAGGAGGGAACGGGAATGGGTGAGGCCAGAGGGAAGGGAGGTCTAGGTGCCTGGGAGGCGGGCGTGGTGGGGACAGAGGTCGCTTCTCCCTGGCCGGGCCCAAAGAGAAACCGGAGTAGGTGCTGACGTCTAGCAGCCATGGGGGAACACGGCCTGCTGGGGCTTTGCGTTCTCTATGAGGGTCCGGAGGACAGAGCAGAGTGGGTGAGCACTGGCGTATGAGCAGCGTCAGGGAGAGTGTCAGGAGAGGCCAGTGCCCAGGAAACAGGCAGTGTGCAGGAGGAGGCAGCGCCGGGGTGAAGGGGCGCCCGGGAGGTCGCAGGGGGCTCCCGGGTAAGGGAGCAGTGCCCAGGAGGAGGCCGATGTGAGAGCTGGCACCCTAGAGGAAGGGGCAATGTAAAGAAAGAGGTGGCATCTGTAGGACAGGGTAGTGCCAGGATGAAGAAGCACGTAGGAGAGCTTGTCTAGAAGGAGAGGACCGTGGTAGCGGAAAGGGAAGAACAGAGCTTAAGGGGCAGGGCTCGAGGAGGGCAGTGGGTTTGGGGTTAATGCCCTGCTGAAGGGGTGGTGTGAGAGAAGAGAGCAGGAAAGGGGACGGTGCAGGCTTTCCTCTTCCCCATGGTGACATCATGGCAAATTCCCAAACTGGAGGGACCCGGCTCAGGTGACATCCAGCTGGGAAGAGCCGGCCCGGGCCGGCCTGGGTGCCAGCAGGAAGGGCTGGGTTTTGCGTCCAGTCGGGCCAGCGCCCTGGGGGCGGGGTGCTGCTCCCCTCGCTCTCTGTGCGGACTTGCCCTCGGCGGGCACGCAGACCGACAGGGTAAGGCTCGGGCCGGGCTTCTCTGGGCCAAGGATCAAGGTCCCTGGCTGGGGCAGGCCCCTTGAGCATTCCAGTCTTCCAGACCCGGCTTCTGAAGAGGGCGCAGTAGAGCCTCGGGAGAGAGCCGGACGCGACGCCACCTCTGTCGGAGGTGGGACCCACCGTGTCGCCGCCCGGGGCGGGGTTTTCTGGACCCGAAACCAGCCCTCAATTCTGAAACCTCTGGGAAACAATCTTTCGAGGCGGAAGTTAAGAAGCCCCGAGAGCTAGGCAGCGGAAGTGGCTGCGGTACAGCTCTTCTGTGCGCATGCGTTGTTGTATTCCTTTGCTGCTGCCGTTCCAGCGCTGCGTCTTCTTAGCGCGTCTCTTCCTCCACGCGAGGGGGTGCGCTACCCCTAGTCGTCGGGGTCGCGCGCTCAGTCCCTTTGCTACTCTCGTGGCCCCCTCACCATGGCGGGCATCCTTTTTGAGGATATTTTTGATGTCAAAGACATTGACCCGGAAGGCAAAAAGTTTGACCGAGGTAAGCAAGGTTTGGAGGGGCGGTTTCGGGGAAGGGGCTAATCTCCTCGGGTACCCGCCCCTAGGCCGCTTGTCCACCCACTTTCGCGTGGCCTTTCCCTACCGGCGGGTCCTGGTGTGGGGACCTCTCTCGAGAAATAATTTTATAGATGAGAAAACAGAGACTCCCGAGCTCTGCCTGGTTTCACACAAGCTGTGCTCGCTGCCTGGGTGGCCTTTTCTCCTGGTGCTGGTGGACTCCAGGCATCTTTTCTAATCGCTCCCCGCTCCGGGCCGGGCGCTGTACTGAACACTTTACACGCACTTTGTCTCACTTATTCTCTTCCAAGAGTAGGCGGTGTCTTACCCATTTTGCTCTGAGAGGCTAAGCAGCCCACCCAAGGTTGTACAGTGAATAATCCGACTTCACAACCCATTTCTCAGAGTCTTTAGCTCTTTGTAAAATCCTCTCAGAGTTTAAGAGTAGACTTCTTGGTATCCACCTCTTTATTCTGTCATTTATCAATAATTGTCCTGGGTGTCTCTTCCTTTGTCTGGACACTGATATGTTCTTTGGGACAAACACCAGTTCTTACACACCTTGATAATCAATCCCCTTAGCACAGCACCTGACACAGGAAGAGGAAACCTTAGGATGAATGAATACCTTGCCCCAAATCAGGTTATTTCTTAATCACCTAGGTTGGCCTAGAACCTGGATATTATTTATTGCCAGAGGATCTTTGATTCTTTTCTGTGGATTCTGTCCACTGGCCACAGGTTGTCTCCCCTTTCCGTCTTGCATGTGTGATTCTGATTGAGCCTGCACTTCTGTGAGAGCAGACGAGAGGCCAGTGGATACAGACTGCATTAGACTGAGTATTCTGTTGCATCCAGGCCCCTGAAGTACCTGTCTGCCCTGCCCTGTAGGATCTGCCCTGGGCCACAGGCAGTTAACTTCTGCCGCTCTTCCCCTCCAGTGTCTCGGCTGCATTGTGAGAGTGAATCTTTCAAGATGGACCTCATCCTTGATGTAAACATTCAGATTTACCCTGTAGACTTGGGTAAGTATTGAACACAAACAGCAGGAGGCTTTTTGCCATCTCAGCTGTTCTTCACCCTCTGATACTGCTGTTGTTTTCAGGTGACAAGTTCCGGTTGGTCATCGCCAGTACCTTATATGAAGATGGTACTCTGGATGATGGTGAATACAACCCCACAGATGATAGGCCTTCCAGGTGAGGGGATAGAAAAGGGAGCACCTGAAATGTGCCTGAGGACTAAGTGGATATGTGTATAGAAAGACCCTTACTTAATTCATGAATAAATGATTATCAGCAGACTCTGTGTTAGCTTCAGAAAAGTGCAGCACTTAAGAATGCAGACATCCAGGTGTTTATCCAAAGCAGTGATTACAGTGTGAGTTGTCACTTTTTGATAGTGGAGGAAATGAGCACTGAATGACCTAGGCTCTGTGGGTCTTGTGTCTTGGGAGGGAGTTTGGTGTGATGGAAAGGCTTTGGACGCCCACTCAGTTCACATCTCAGCTCTACCACTTATTTGTTGAATAACCTTAACCTCCTTCAACCTTAGTTTTTTCTCATCAGTAACACTGATGGTCATACCTAGCTCACAGGGTTGCTGTGAGGATTGAATGATATCACATTTAGAAAGTGCCTGGTGTTATGATGCTGGCATATAGTTACCAGTTACCATTTTTTTAAAGGGCCTCTTACTTTTGCTAACTGTACTTAAGAATAACTGCCCCTATTGTTCCACAGGGCTGACCAATTTGAGTATGTCATGTATGGGAAAGTGTACAGGATTGAGGGAGACGAAACTTCTACTGAAGCAGCAACACGCCTGTAAGTTCCGTGGTCTTGTGAGAGCCCTTTCCCTCATTTTGTGAGAGTTTGGGCTATGCTTTGAAAATCTGGACCATCCTCAGGCTCCCTGGATTTCTTTCTTCAAGCACCTCAGACCTAGCGGGACCCAAAGGAACTGTTTTGGCAACAGTTTCAGTCTGAAATGTAGGCTGGTCAGTTTGCCCTCTGTCGGGATCTTAAGGCCTGTGATCTAAATGAGAAACTGTTAATCTTGCTGAGTGAAATGCCAAGGAAAGTTACTTCTCCAAGAACTAAATGCAGCATAAGTGATTAAACTGCTAGGCTTTTTTGTGTGTGTGTCTGTGTGTGTGTGTGTGTGTGTGTGTGTGTGTGTGTGTGTGTGTGTTTTGCTACTCTGCAATCCAATCCCTAGTTCTTTGGTTTCTCTGCCCAACTATTTTTTCCTTTTCTTTAAAACCTTATTAAAACAATATGTGCCCTTTGCAAGAAATTTGAAAAGCAGAAAAGTAATATGAAGAAGGAAAAAAAGTCACCTATAATTCTATAACCAGAGGGAATCTTCTACATAAACATTCTTGAATGTTCTAAGTTTTTTTTTCCTGTGTACTTTTTTCTTTGAGATCATGTTGTTTATTACAATGTTTTGTTCTGTTCCATTTGCTTAATATTATGTAAAACATGTTTTCCTCATGTCAATTTAAAGCTTTTCCTAAACATTTTTTTTAATTCCTAAACATTTTTATAGCTGTGTAACATTCCAATAAATGGATATATCTTAATTAATTTGACCATTTCCCTTATTTTGGTCATGGAGTATTTTCCACCTTTCTGATACAAAAAACAGTGCCTTGCACATATCTGTGCCATCATCTTTGTCTGAAATTTGGTTCCTAATGACAGAACTCTAGAAGGATGCCTTTTTTTCTTAGGCTGGCATGGAGAGTAGCTGAGTAGCAGTTTTTGCTCTAGCACTCAGACTTACAGGACTGGGTCTTCTGTTTCAGCTCTGCCTATGTGTCCTATGGGGGCCTGCTCATGAGGCTGCAGGGTGACGCCAACAACCTGCATGGATTTGAAGTGGACTCCAGAGTGTATCTGCTTATGAAGAAACTGGCCTTCTGAACCACCCAGGAAGCTAGCCTTGCTGCTTAGTCACTCAGGTCCTGGATGTTAGTCCAAGCCCGAATAGCAGTTGCTATTGTTCACCTGTTCAAAAGGGGCTGACTCTCTGTCCACCCTGGGTGCATCTTTAGCAGGTCTGGACTCAGTGGGAAACTGACTTGCCGGTGAAAGACCCAGTGGGAAAGCTTAAGATGAATCAATAGCTGTTTTATGTACATGATTTTTTAAATTAAACTTTACTTTTTCAAACTCTTTTCCCTTCCTTTTTAAAAAAGGTTTTCCCATTTTAAAATCATTTTTTTCAACTTGCTTGTGGTACATTATGTTTCTGGCCCACAGCCAGATGATCACGTGTCAATACAGGATCTATCCCAACCTTTCAGTATCTGGGTTCAGGATTATCTCAGGCTCCTGGCTGACCATCCCCAACATTTCCCCTCCAAGGTGATTTTCTGTGTGGGAGAGAAAGTGTTGTGCTTTTGGCTCCTGAGGGCACCACCCATTTGGCATAGAATTTTGAATAGGCAAGGAGCCTTGGCTTGTGTTCTTCCAACACTTTCAGTCTCTCAGGAAGTCAGATCACGTTGACTTGAATGTGTTGCCTGCATAGCCTGGATGCATTCGTCATTCTTATGGAAGCTTTGAGATGAGGCTTTTAGACACAAACATGGGGCACGACTCTGAAGAGGAGAACAAGAACGATCTGGTGGTTGTGGAAGCAAGTGGATGAGCTAGCTCTGCTCGACATTCTAGTGGTGACCTGGAGGGAGGGTAAGTGGTGGTGGTTTTCATCAGTGACACTGAACAGAGAGCTGCCACACAGACCAGTGAAATGGACAGGGCAGCAATACCAATTAGGTTGGCAGTTCAGTGCCAGTGCCCTGGACAATACACTAGCCTGACTGCAGTCACTAATTTAACAGTAGCGGGGAGAGCAAAGTTGAGGCAGTGGTGATGCTGCCTGGCATTTGTGGTCTCAGAAAGTACATGGGACCCTGATTTCCCCTGGGAAGCTCAGGGTAACAATTCAGAAAGATTGTATGTATTAAGCGGGGAAGGCAATGGCACCCCACCCCAGTACTCTTGCCTGGAAAATCCAATGGACGGAGTAGCAGTCCATGGGGTCGCTAACAGTCGGACAGACTGAGCGACTTCACTTTCACTTTTCTCTTTCATGCATTGGAGAAGGAAATGGCAACCTACTCCAGTATTCTTGCCTGGAGAATCCCAGGCATGGGGGAGCCTGGTGGGCTGCCGTCTATGGGGTCACACAGAGTCGGACACGACTGAAGTGACTTAGCAGCAGCAGCATTAAGCCATTGTCTCTTAATTTCCCAGTTTTGCCATGGGAGCTGGTCGTCCTGCTGGGATGCCTGGGGTATTTCCTTCCTCATAATTTTCAGGTCTTTACTGGAGGTGTTAGGAATAGTATTTAGAGAAATGGGTTGAAAATGAATGGCCTCTGAAGGGGGATGGGGGATGGATGGGGTGGTGGTGGAGAAAAGATGTTTCCTTTGCTTTACTGTGGGGTTGGGGAGAGTGAGGGGAGAGGGAAATAGGACATGAATTGAGTTGGGGTGAATTTTTATGGAGTCCTAGAACCTTTTCCATGCAGTCAAAAAAAATTTTTTTGTAGGGATTGAGAAGGATGGATATAGGTAAGAAAGGGAACCTAATTACCAATAATGGTTTGTTGGGTAGCAGACTGTCCTAGTTGCCCTGCGGTGGCAGAAAAAAGAGAGCTGGCATACAGTTGAATAGAGATAAGTGTGTCCTCGCTGTAACAATTTTTTGTCTTTTCTGTAAAGGGAGGAAGGGACAGAATCAGCCAGATAGAATGAAGGTTTAGACATTGAATAGAGGCAAGTTAGTTTACACTGGAGCAGCCCATGAGTTGTTTGCATTTGCCCCAGGGTAAGTCAGATGCCAGCCCTGGATGCCTGGAGCTTTCTGGCTATGTACTTTTTTTGTAGTCTTGCCATCTTTGTCTCAGCTGACTGTGCTGAAAACTTTTCTTTGTCTTTGGTCCCTTTCGCATATCATGTACTGGGTGCTGGCTTTCATGTACCATGAAGTGTTTCATTTGATCATTAGATTTAGCCTCCATTAATATTTCAGTAAATTAAAATTTCCGCTTACCATTCCCTTGACTCCACATTGGAATTTGTAGTGTGGATAAACAGATTCTCTTCTATGCAGAAATTGTCACCATCTGAGATTTGGACGGCACTTTTGAGCTTTGTGCATTTGTTGATTTTTTTCTCCATGGCAACTGTTCTGTTCATGAAGTGGGGTGGGGGAACACCTGGAGATGCCTAAATTGGTCGCCCCACCAAGAGCTTTGGTTTTCTACTCAGAACTCATTTATTTAACTGTTGATGTGTACTCTCTAAGGACTTGGAAATTTCTTCCAATAAATAGAGACACTGATACATTGGACAATGCACCACACTGGGGAGCATTTGGGCTCCAGACTAAGTCAGCGTAGGGTGTTTCTTTTCCTGTTCACAGGCTATGAAACCACTGGGAACTTGCTCCTCATCTGTAAAGCAAAGATGTTAATAACCTACCTTATAGGGAGGGACGTGTGAGTGTTGAAGGTAATGTGCTTTAAGTTCCTGACATGATGGCTTTCACTGTGTTGTTTTGGAATGCCTTTAATGACCCTGGGGTTTTTGTGGTGTTTGGAACCCTAGGTTTCTGGCTCCTCCACCTAATGGTAGCTTTTGCTGTCTTTTGGAGAGTTTGAAGTGGGAGGGGAAAAGCTTCTAATAGCTTCCCTACAGGAGCCTCTGGAGGTAGTGTTGACCTTTGCAATGGAGTGTTTGGGGCAATATAAACCTCTTCTTCCTAAGTACCAAGGTGACATTTATTCAAAAAGCCCCATAAGCCTAGCTTCTTTTCTAGACGTCCCCAGGCAGAGTTTATGGTGGTCACACAGGTTTGCTTTTCAGATAGTAGGTACTTCTGGGAATTGGGAAATGAGCCTTCTACTTGCACTTGACTTGTACTTGCCCCTCCTGCTGTGTGAGCCCGGGGAGACTGACTCAAGCCATTTCCTGCATTTCCCCCTGACCTCCACAGGAGGGAGGCAGGAACCCGCGCCTGGCGAAGCTTCCTGCTGAGCTGCTGAAGTGCTGGCTGTTTGCTCAGCTGTCACATCCAAGTCTCATCTTGTCTTGACTGACCCCATCTGTACAGCCTTACCTGGGGTGTAAGGCTCTCCAGAGTTTCCTGTTAGCTTCTCTCAGGGAGGGGGCTAAGGGGGAGGGATCTGTTGCCCATGAGAAGAACATCTTCCCTTCGCTTTTCAGGTAGCTTTGAGTCCTGTCGTTTCTTCATTATTTAATCCCTCTCAGTTTTGTCTGTTATGGAGGAAATTTTCTGAGAGACCGCTCATTCATTTCTTAAGAGTAAGAGTCTCCTAAGAAAAGGGGATCAGAGCTCCATTAAAAATGATAGTAGAAAGACTAACCTTAGTTCTGAGCAGAAAACACAGGCTTTTTTTCCCTAAGATAAATTCTACCTCTGTTCAGAAGCTAGGCCAGGTCAGGCCTTTGCAGAATTATCACACAAAAATTATATGGAAAATTAGTAAGTTGTAAATTTGTGCAGAAAATAGACCAGAGATACCTAACTGCTCTGGTGAATATTATTGATGGTTTAAAAAATAGCTTTTGAAGTTTTTTGACATATAGTAAAAAATTATACTTTTTCTGTCCTGCATGTCCCCCTTCATCAGGACTTTGGGTGTCAGTGAAAGCAGGAAATCTGATAAAGGTCTACCTCGTGGATATTGTGGATTCAGTTCTGGACCACTACAATAAAGTGACTATCACAGGAAGCAAATCACACAATTTGTTTTTGGTTTCCTAGTGCATATAAAAGTCATGTTTCCATGATACTGTGGTCTATTAAGTGTATAATAGCACCAACTAAAAAAGTAATGCACATACCTTCATTAAAAAATACTTTATTGTTAAAAAATGGTAACCATCATCTGACAACACAGGGTTGCCACAAACCTTCAATCTGTAAAAAATAGAGTATCTAAAGAGCAATAAAATGAGGTATGCCTGCATAGCTGCGATTGTCTCCCAGGGCCTCTTCTACAAGCAAGGGGACTCTACATGGAGGCTGGCGTCGGCAGTACTGAGTACCTTACTCTTCCCGAGACAGATTCCGGAAGCGAGAGTGGGCTGCCACTGGAAGAGAACTGGAGGAGCTGGGTGTGATGGCTGAGGGGTCAGGAAGTGGGGGCTGGAGCTGGACTGTGGGGATGGGTGAGCTGGGCGAAGGAGAGAAGAGTGTGTATTGTCCAGGCGGAGGATGGGCTGGGGAAGGAGAATCTCCAGGCTGGAGGTAGGGTGGCAGGGAGCCCATGTCTGAAGTTCCCAGAGGAATATCCGGGGCTCCAAGGGCCCTGGGTGAGGGCCCAGGAAAGAGTCCATGAATTCCACTTAAGGGTCCTTGTGTTCCATTCAGGTGTCCAGGGATTTGGCCTAAGGACCTGGAGGTTTGGTTCAGCAGACCAGGAATCTTGGCTCTGAATCCTTGCAGCCTGTTCGGAAGTCCAAAGCCAGTAGTTCTGGCTGAGACACTGGAGTTGGTCTCCAACAATCCAGAAGTCCTGTTTGGGAGCTTGTTCAGTGTGAGCAATGGAGAGATGCTGCCTGGGACAGCTGTGGCGGGTGGGGCCCGCTTGGCACAGAGGCTGGGCCCCACTACAAGCAGCAGGAAGCGCACCTTTCCTCGGAGCAGCTGTTGGAAGTTCAGGAAGATGGCACTGGGATCCTTGTGAGCTGTGGTCCTGCCCTGTGGAGGAAGCTGAGGGCAGAGGATGGGCCTGAGGCCAGAGACCTGGGCCAGATATCATGCCTGCCTGTCTACGTGGGGAAGATAAGGTGCCAGAACCCAGGCTTTGTGACTGGGAGGATGCACTCCTTAGCAGGTCAGCTCTTCCACCCTCAGGATTTCCAGAATTTTCTAAGGGGACTGAGTCAGAAAAGAAATATTCTCTAACTCCCTTGACTGGGGACTTACCTGGGTTCCTAGGAGGCCCTGCAGGGCCCCAAGGAGGAGGCGGACCTGCCCAGAAAGCTGCACCAGGAGGGATGAGAGGCAAGTGGGGCCCAGCTGTCCCCGCGCTGCCATCACTGCCTCCAGCAGAAGGGTCGTGGTTCCCAGAACGTCCTGTGCTTTGGTCTGCTCCTGGGAAAGAGATGGAAGAGAGAAGCGGATAGCTTCAAAGGGTATTCGAATGGCGGGTGGGGAGCCTGTAAGAGCAGCCAGCAGAATGAATCATAGGAGCTGAGAATTGGACAGGACCTAGGTCCCACCCAGCACAGGAATTCCTTCAGTCTCCCGACAATTGGTCATCAGCCTCTGCTTGAATAACTCCAGTGTCCGGTAACCCAGCTGGCTCTTAACACGTAATTTCAGTAAGAAAAGCTCTTTTTATTTTTATTTTTTTCCCGTTCTTACATTATTCTGTAATCTGCCCTATTATAGCTTTCACCTCTTGGTTTTAGTGCTGCAAATCCAGTCTTCCTCCTACAGGATGTTAGGATCATAACGATTTTTAAAAACTTAACATCCTTAGATACGAGACCGTCGTAAAAATGATAAAGATGAAGGGAAGGGACTTACCGATAAATAGCAGAACAGAATCTACAAGGGATCACTAGCAATTGCCCCTCCTCCCTGACCTGGTCCCCAGAAGACCCGGGGGAAGCAAGGGAATTCTAGGTGTCTTGAGAGCAGAGGAGCTGGCCTGCTCAGCAGTGCTCCCTTCTAGTAGGTTCTTCAGTCTCAGACTAAAGCAGTCTGTGCTCTACCGTAAGATGGCTACTCTTCTCCAGCCCAGTCACCTGAGCTTCTTATTTTCTTAAACCACTCCTCACGTAACGTATTTTCTAACCTCTCGCTGCTCAGGTTGCTTTGACATGCTAGTTCAGTAGGGGCCCCTGAGTAAATTAGCGTGCATCTAAAAGAGGATAGCTAGTACTCAGTGCCGTAGTTTAAGTATAGGCCACAGACACAGAGAACAAACCTATGGAGACCAAGGGGGAAATGGGGGTGGGGTGAAATCAGAGATTGAGATTAACACATGTACACTATTGATACCATGTATAAAACAGATAACTAATGAGAACCTACTGTATAGCACAGAGAACTCTTCAATGATCTGTGGTGACCTAAAAGGGAAGGAAGTCCAAAAAACGGGATATGTATACGTGTAGCTGATTCACTTTGCTGTCCAGAGGAAACTAACACAACATTGTAAAGCAACTATACTCCAATAAAAATGTTTTTAAACGTGCAGTCCACTCAGAATAGAGCTTTTTAGGAATGTTTCTACAAAGTGGATGTTAAACATCTAAAGCCACCTAGGATCTCTAGCTTTTTAAGTAGCTGCTGCTTCAGTAATATTACAATGCTAAGTTTGAGGCAATCCTACCCTCCCAGGTCTTTTTCATAGTAAGTACTAGGGCTAAAAATGTATGTGAGGGATTCAGGGGCACTGTGGCCTGAAAGTTGGAAGTGGATTTTATTCAGTTACTTCACACATCCAGAGTTTTATATACATCTTTGATTTTGACCTAGCCTTTTAGCAATTTGAACCTTTATTCTGTCTTTTGTTATTTTAGCTGTACCTCCCAGTTTTGTGTCATCAGAGGATGATAGATCCATCTTGCTTCTTCACACCAACTTAAGGTTGAACAGATTAAGATGAATAAGTTCTGGGGGTCTAATATACAGTGATTACAGTTCATAATACTGAATTATATACACTTGAAATGTGCTGCTGCTGCTGCTAAGTCACTTTAGCCATGTCCGACTCTGTGTGACCCCATAGATGGCAGCCCATCAGGCTCTTCTGTCCATGGGATTCTCCAGGCAAGAATACTGGAGTAGGTTCCCATGTCCTTCTCCAATGAATGCATGCATGCATGCATGCTAAGTTGCTTCAGTCGTGTCCGACTCTGTGCGACCCTATGGACAGCAGCCCACCAGGCTCCTCTGTCCACGGGATTCTCTAGGCAAGAATACTGGCAGGGGTTGCCATTTCCTTCTCCATAAAATGTGCTAAGAGAGTAGATTTTAAATGTTCTCACCACAAAAAAGAAATATTAGGGCTTCCCCGGTCGTCCAGTGGTTAAGAATCCACCTGCCAATGCAGGGGACATGGGTTCGATCCCTGGTCCAGGCAGATCCTACATGCTGTGGGGCAACAAAGCCCATGAGCCACAGCTACTGAGCTCCTGCTCTAGAGCCTTGAGCTGCAGCTACCCAGGCCTGCTTGCCTTAGAGCCCGTGCTCCACAATGAGAAGCCACAACGAGAAGTGTGTGTACTGCAACTAGAGAGCAGCCCCTGCTCCCTGTAACTAGAGAAAACCCGTGCAGCAAAGATGACCCAGTACAGCCAAAATAGCAAGTAAATAAGAAATACTAATTACAGGATGTGATGCAGGTACTAGCTAATATTAGTCATTTCAAAATATCTGTATATTATATCAACACGTATACTGCCTCAAACTTACACAATGTTATATGCCCATGATATCTCAATAAAGCTGAAAAAAGGGAAAAGTCTGAATTTAAAGGTCAAGGAGACTAATAGTATGCTACAAAATAAATCGACTACTGTTTCTTGCCTTAAAAAAAGAAAGGTTGAATGGAAATAGGTCAAAGGCATGGCCATGAGAGATCTCTATCCAGCTTTTCACGGTCAGCCTTGACTCTATTTAACATACTGGGCCACAAGCCATCATCTTGTCCAGAAGATATCCCCATAGTAGAATGTATATTGAGTTAGGGTGGCCAAGTTGAAGTGGAGCTCTTTTTAAAAGAGAGCTCAGAAAATTTGAAAAATCCATGGGAATCAGTAGGAAACAGATCAAAACAGGATTAGGGAAACCAAGGGAAAGGATGGCTTTCTTACCGTCTGGGTTTTCCATTCTCCCAAGCTGAAGTCCACAGCAGGCAGAAGGACAGGTGTGGACAAAGGGTTAACGTCTGGACACTGGCTCTGTTGAAAAAGATTGGTGGGGTGGTGGAGAGGGCACGCTTTGGTGGCCTGATTACCAGGATAGGCTTCCATGCGTAATACAACCAGACCAGAGCTTTTAGGGGAGCATTTGATCATAAACCGTAGTCTTTGTATAGGGGTAGTAATTGGGTCGGGGGGGTGGTGGTGGTGGTCTTACTATGACAATTTTGGAAGAGTAGTGATTGGATTGGGGAGTGAGAGGGAGTGGTGGGAGTGAGGGTATCTCTCCAATTAAGTGGGCGGAAGGGAGAGTGCCTGGGGATTCTCACCAGTCTGCTGTGAAGGACATGGGAGTCACGAAGCAGTTTATTTAGGAGTCGGGGGTCACAGGCAGGAGGAGCCGGGCTGGACAGAGTTATTCTTGCAGTTAGGAGAAGGATGACCACGAGGAGCAATTCTTAGATGAGGAGAGGTGAAGTTGAAAGGGGTGGATAAGGAAGAAATCATAGTCATTTGGCGGTCCAGAAATTCCTACTTAGGACCCAGACCTGAAATCCAGGGAATCTGCTGCTCAGAGGCCTTATTCTGAGGCCGCCTCCCCCACATCCTGCCACCACAGCACATTTCCTTTCTCTTTTCCCTCTACCAGGTTCTGATTTGGCCCTAGTTCTCCCAAGGGTTTTCTTACCAGTCAGCTCCATTCTGGCCAGGCTGTCTGCTTGGAGTGGCTCCCTGAATGGGGCCTCTCCCCTGAATCCGTCCTGGGGCCATGGAGGCGGCTTGGGCTCTTACACTTCTGGGCAGAGTGGGGCGGGGCACAGGTGGGGCACAGGTGGGGCACAGGTGGGCCAAGGAGGAGGAGGATTTAGAACCTATCCTGCAAGTGACAGGAATGATGAACAATTAATGGAGTTTCAAGGAAAAGAAACTCTGCCTGGCTGGGGGAACAGACGTTGGGAGGGTGTGAGATGCTGACCAGCCTAGAACTGCTAAAGCCCCGACCGCTCCAGTCATGTTGTGATTGTACCAGACGGTGTCTCCTCTTCATCAGAGTTCCTCAGTACCTCTGAGGTGGCGCTGGTGCCCCAGGCCCCTGCCAAGAGCAGCAGGACAGAATATGTACACACACATCTAACTGCCTCAAAATCTGAGCAACCCTGCCTGTTTGGTTGGAGAAAACCTGGAATGAGGATAGAGAATGGACGCACTGGGGCTCAAGCCTGGAGAAAAGATTGGAAATGGCTATAGGGCCAGGACCAGGAGCTAGCAAACATGAACAATATGCTCAGGGGTAGCTTGGGGAGTGGGGTTGAGGAGGGGAATTGGACCAAAATAAAACCGAACTACTAAAAGTCGGTGATTAAAAGATTGAGAAGATGATGTGGGAGAAATTAATCTCTCATTCTTTTTCTATCTATTCCAACACATAAAGCCTCTTGGGGTTTTTCTTTGGTTATTCAAGGAGAAGAGATGGGCTAACAGTTCTGGAACTTCCTTCCTGAAGCAAGTTGCCCAGGAATGAGCACCTGCTGGGTGAGCTGATGCCTGCCTTACAGGGCTTACCTCACCTTAGACACCCACCATATCGGTCTCATAGCCCTCACCTTCCTCCCTGCCCTCTCTGCAGACCCCTTCCGGTTCCTTTGCAGGACCCCCCACATGGCTTCCTTCTTCTTTCACAAGTTGTGCAAAGAGGCCTGCACCTGATTCAATATTGGGATTTCCTGTAGGTCTGTCAACATTCATGAGCCCTCCTCCCGTTACCCTCTCCTTGTGCCCTGGCTTGCCTGGCCCAGCTTCCCCAGCCCCAGGATTCAGAACCTCTTAAGCTCATTAGGAATGACTGGGTATGAATGAGGGTTGAGGCTGTATCCACCTCGGTGCCATGTTCCCTAAGTCTGAAAAGCACTTTCTTTCTTGTTTTCTCCCTGGGCTCCTGTCCCCTTTCTTGAGGGCCAGCCAGGACTGTGCTGTATTCCACTAAGTCTGTTATCAGTCCCTCAGAACCCAGCACCCCACCCCCTACCCCTGCTCTGTCCTGCTCCTCCCATTCTGGGAAGGCCACACTCTTCTCGACAAAGGTCAGTGCCTGTAGGTTCCAGTTTGCCTACCCCTCCCCCAGCAGAGAGCCCAATTCCTCTTTCCTGTCCTTCCTATCCTCACTTAACTCCAAACCTGGCTTGCCACTCACCGGGTAGAGAAGGGCTCCAGGACTCAGGTCCAGAGCAGGCAGCAAGCTGGGGAGCAGATGGGTAGGAAGACAGGTGGCTGTTGGGGCACTGCCTCTCTGGGGCACTGGGGTCATACGCCTGCCCAGGCCAATTCTGCCCAATCAGAGAGCAGGGAGCCACTAGACACAAGCAATGGCCCCCGGAAGTGACGCTTTCTCCTCCCACCTGCGTAGGACTTGGAGCCCCTGCCTGGACCATGGTTCACTAACTGGGCCCAGCTTTCCCACTCACGCATACCACATGGAGGATTTGAACAGGGGGATCTGTGTCTTCCTAGGAGCTGGGAAATCTGGGAGCCGGCTGGGGGAGAAGACGGGAGGGAAACAGTTTTTTTCCTGGGAGGAATCTGGCAGGACATTTTCACCCCTCAGGAAGAGGTACAGAGGTCTGGTTTTAGACTGGTGGGTCTCTCAGTCTCTGGCTGTCCAAATTTCTTTTCCCTGGACAACACACCTGCTGCTAAAATCTGTTAAGGCTCTTGCTTTCCTGCTTTGGTCACCAATAGCACCCTGGGGGTCATGTCTTGCTCCTCCTTCGCCAGTGGGAATGTGGGTGCTGCCTGTATTAGAGAAGACCCTGTCAGGGTCAGCGTTTCCAGGAAGCATTCTGGACAGTTTGAGAGGACTTCAAGGTGAGGGGAGCGTGTGCTGGATTAAGCCAGGTTCAGGTGCCCCTCTGTTGGGGCCCCATGGCTCTGATGGCTAAGCCCACTTATCTCTGTGCCAGGGCCCTCTTTGCCTGCCCTGTCTTTCTCCCTCTCCCATCTCCTACCACTCCACATGTGACAAGAGGAATAACCAGGCCCATGTGTCCCTGTCTTAGGAAAGACAGCTGCTGAACCTCCCCCGCAAATACCTCCTGCTGGCCCCCCTCTTCCACTGGCCTTGGCTCTAGTTCCTCTGCTTTCTCCTCAGTCCCACTCTCCCCACAGTCTGTCCTCAGGGGCCTCCTGGCCTGACCTTATTCCCACCTCCTCTCCCACCCCCCCACTTCACCTCAGGCTCTCTCCTGCTCCTCCTCCCAAGGATGGGGCTCTCTGCTAAGGAGTATGGCCTAGATCCCGGAATTCTCCAGTTCAGCCAGACCAGATGCCTCCCAAGATTAAGAAGGAGGGTGCTGGGATGGTTGGGAGGATGGTGGGAGTGTGAGGGTGGGAGGTGGCAGGGAGGCTGTCATGACCGGGAAAGCAAGACAAAAGAGGTTGTGAGTAGGGTGGAGAGGCAGAGGGTCCCCCAGGTGAAGGAAGAGGGTGGGGAAGTGTGTCAGGCTGGGTAGGAGGATGGTTGGATGGGCCTGAGTACAGGTAATAGGGAGAGAAACGCTGTCAGCAGACAGAAAGGGGATACCGTCTGTTTCTGGCTAAGTTCCTATCCCAGGGACAGAGGAAAGAGGAGAGCTCTCAGAGGGGATGTAGGGACACAGGCTGGGCAATGAGAGTGGTGTGGGGTTTGAGAGGTGCTGTGGGCCCAGAGACAGGCGAAGATGAGTTGATGGGCCCGTCCTGCCCGTTGTCATCCTTAAAAGACAGTTCTTCATCCTTCCGGCAGGAACTCAGTCCGAGCGCAGTGGCCGGCCCAGGCCTCAGGCCGTCTCTGCCCCTCCATGGCCTGGGGCTCCCGTCCCGGGCCGGACACGCACCTCCTGGTCCAGTTGCCCCGTGGACGCCGGCAGCGGGTGGGTGGGGTTGTGGTATATTTGTCTGTTATCATAAGTCTTAAATAATTTTTTTTTCTTAACAGGACAATTTGCTCTAGTGAGCTTTTTATAATATCTACAAGTGTTTCGACAGAAATAGGCAAGGCCTTGGGGACTGTAAAGTTAGATGGGCCTTGACTTGTTTCTTGTATTATACTTCTGGTTGTGTAGAGATTTGCAGGAAAAAGACAGTTGTTTCTATTTGCCCTTGAATATTGGGCTCCAGCTGATTTATTTCCCGATTATTTGTAGAAGGGCCTGGGAACTGCTAAGGAGACAGGGCAGTTTTTAAGAAGGGGAACTTATTTTGCACTTTTAAGTCTGATTTTTATTCTTTCATCTTAATAAAGGATTCCTTACAGCCAGTCATTATCCTTTTCTTTTTCTCCTTTCCATGTGATCCTCCGGTGAGTACCACTATGACAGCTGTTCATGATAAGAACTCTCACAAAAAAAAGTTTTCTTTTGAATATAGCCAATTTAAAGGATCCATTGTCTGGCTATTGACAAGGAGGAGCTTATATTAATTTCATATAGCAACTCTAACTAGTTAGCCCTTTTTCTTTTATGGTTTAGCCGAATTTGCAAGAGCCATCTCACAAGAAAATATGTAGCCCTCACAAGATCCAGAAAGTTAATTCTCAGTCTGCTGCTGCTGCTGCTGCTGCTAAGTCGCTTCAGTCGTGTCCGACTCTGTCTGACCCCATAGACGGCAGCCCACCAGGCTCCCCCATCCCTGGGATTCTCCAGGCAAGAATACTGGAGTGGGTTGCCATNCCTCACAAGATCCAGAAAGTTAATTCTCAGTCTGCTGCTGCTGCTGCTGCTGCTAAGTCGCTTCAGTCGTGTCCGACTCTGTCTGACCCCATAGACGGCAGCCCACCAGGCTCCCCCATCCCTGGGATTCTCCAGGCAAGAATACTGGAGTGGGTTGCCATGTCCTTCTCCAATGCATGAAAGAGAAAAGTGAAAGTGAAGTTGCTCAGTCTGTCCAACTGTTAGCGACCCCATGGACTGCAGCCCACCAGGCTACTCCGTCCATTGGATTTTCCAGGCAAGAGTACTGGGGTGGGGTGCCAATTCTCAGTCTAAGAAAGTAAAAACTCTTCATTGCTATAGGCAGTAAGAATGGTGCAGTGAAAACAGAGCCTCACAAAAATGTAGAGTTCCTCATAGTCGTAGACCCGCTAATTTATGTCACTAGGCAGGTGCCTTCGGAATGTTCCTGCATTAAGAAACAATAAAAGTTGAGATGACAAAAGCCCCTTATGAACAAATTTCCTGTGACCCGGCACGGCTGAACAAAGAGAATGCTGGTGGTGACTTCGTGTCTGAGAACCCCCATCTATTCAATGAGACATCAGTATGTACCCCTTCCAGGTGGTGGAAACTAAAGAGAATGTTCTTCCTGGACACAAAGTCAACTCTCCAGACATAGAACAGACAGAGGGAAAAACCTCATCTGTGTTTTATATAGAGGACCCACAGCAGAGTCTATCCAAATAGACACCAGTCTGGTGAGAACCATGAACTCACCAGCCTGTATGGCCGGCTTGAAAGCGGGCTTATAGGGCTCATGCCTGCGGTCTGCCCTGAGTTTCTTCCTCATTATGAAAAGGAGCACAGTAGACAGAGAGAAAGAAAAAGTGACCATCTCTGGGAGGAAAAGAATCCCCGAGAGTCGTTAAGTCCAAGGAACTAATCCAAAGGACAGGAGAAAAAGGAGAAAAGGAACTCTCACCACTTTCCCTTCCAGCACACCTTGCAGGCAGAGATCTGGGAGGCTGACGTGGTAAGAAATCTTACCTTCTACCGGCCTTTGTTAAATGTCCTAGGATTTTTCAGCTGCAGCAGCTGCAGGGCAAAGAGTAAGGTCCAGCCAGCCTCCTGCCTGACACATCGACTGTCAGAGAAAGGGAACTTGCCACCTCTACTCATCTTGTGTTCTTTTAGCTGAGCTAATAATAACATTGAGATAAAACAGATTAACAGGAGAAAAAAGCAAATTTAATTCATGAGCACAGAGGTCTCATAGAAATGGAAACTAAGAAGTGGCCGAAGTTGGCAGCTTTTATACTTTTAGACAAAGAAACAGTACATTTGTAAGGAATTGATAGGACAAAAAAAAAAACTTAGGTTTTTAAGTGCCCCATGAGTGAGTACTCCAGAGTTTGGGATTGAGGTAGTAAGTTAAAGTACAAGTGCAATCAGTCAAAGAAAAGGAGGGAATAAAGAGGTTTTCAGACATGCAAAAGTTTTGCTTTCATAGTTTCTCAAGAGGCTATTGAAGGATGTGCTATATCAAAAGGAGAAAACATATCAAGAGAAGAATAATTTCAATACGGGAAACAAAAGCACACAACACAGAGGAGAGGCAAAAAGATTTTGATGAATAGGTGTCCCAAGCAGAAGGCACCTAGCCTAGACTGGAGTTCCAAATTTTGTGGCCAAAGACAGCATAGGTCTCCGTATTCATAGCACCGTTCCCAGGTAGACATAATGAAAATCAGTGGGTTGATGAGATCTACAATATTAGACAATGAAGTGTATTTTTAATATGAAAGTTTTGTTTTTCTTTTTTTTTTTCCCCCCCAAAGAAGTACAATTATGGTCTTCTTGGCCCTGAATTCTCTGGTGCTAAGGGTGTCCTTCTACCTCCAGATGTAGGAAGTGTACCATTCACATAAAAGATTTACTTCCTGCTGTCAGGGAGACAGAGAGGAGGGCCAGAGTATCCCTCTTGCATTGGTTACCTCTTACACAACTTTAATTCAAAGTAATCAATATGCCACCAAGGCGCACTTTAGGATGTACTACCCTGGTCCAATACTTTCACCTGATGCAAAGAGCCAACTCATTGGAAAAGACCCTGGATGCTGGGAAAGGTTGAAGGCAAAAGGAGAAGGGGGCCACAGAGGATAAGAGAGTTGGATGGCATCACCAACTCAGTGGACATGAGTTTGAGCAAATCCCAGGAGATAGTGATGGACAGGGAAGCCTGGCAAGCTGCAGATCATGAGATCACGAAGAGCTGGACACAACTTAGCATCTGAACAACAACAACCCTGGTCCCCAACTTTCTGATTCAGGTCATGATGATTCTAAATCCAGAGCCTGGAAAAAAGAGAAGCTTTAGAGGTTAAGTTGATCTCCACAATAAAGAGCTAGGAGACAACTGGGAAAGGAAAGAGAACTGTTGGAGTGTTAGATGAAAACAGTGATGTAACAGTTCAGTCCCCTCCCTGCCTCCAACACCTGAGTGGATGAGTATTTCTGTGTTTCCTCAACCCTGAAACTCGCTGAGAAGGAAGATCCTTCAGATCAAGGGTAGAGGAGTACTTTTCTGAAGTAAAATGAAATTCACAGATAGCATTCAAACATCTGTTTAACTCTAAGCTTTAGCAAGAGATGCTACCCAAAAACTTCCCTGGTGGTCCAGTGATAAAGAATCTGCCTGCCAGTGCAGGGGACACAGGTTCAATCCCCAGGAAGATTCCACATGCCTCACATCAGCTAAGCCAGTGCACCACAGCTACAGAGCCCGGGCTCTTCTCGAACAAGAAAAGCCACTGCAATGGGAAGCCTGCTCCCCGCAATGAAGAGCAGCCCTTCTTGAGGCAACTAGAGAAAGCCCACGCACAGCAATGAAGACCCATCTACAGTGTTGTGCCAATCTCTGCTGCACAGCAGAGTGACTCCATTATACACATACAGATATTCTTTTCCATTATGGTTTATCACAGGATATTGAATATAGTTTCCTGTGCTATATAGAAGGATCTTGTTGTTTATCCATTTTATATGTGATAGTTTACATCTGCTAATCCCACCTTGAGTTGGGTGCCTTAGACCATTCAGTCATCCTGATACACTTCCCTGGTGGCTCAGACAGTAAAGAATCCACCTGGAATGCGAGAGTTGTGGCTCCAATTCCTGGGTTGGGAAGATTCCCTGGAGGCGGACATGGAAACCTACTCCTGTATTCTTGCCTGGAGAATCCCCATGGACAGAGGAGCCTGGAGGGTTGCACCCCATGGGGACACAAAGAGTCAGACACAACTGAGCAACTAAGCACAGCACACACAGCACCCAATCCCACACTCCCAGTCCTTCCCTCTCCCACCCTCCGCCAACCCCCACCCTCTTGGCAACCAGAAGTCTGTTCTCCATGACAATTCAGTTTCATTCCCTGCAAAATACCTCTCATACTCTTCTGTTGGAGATGTTAATGTTATCAAAGAGCAATAAACTAAAGAGAGAGGAGACATAAGGAAATGTTTATAATTTAAAATATTCAGAAAGTAGAAAATTTGACACCAACAAATTAAGAACTAAGAGTTCAAATGAAGGAAAAATGGTCATCATCTATGCAGTTCTCCAGAAGCTGGAAGAAAAAATAAATCCTGAAAAATAGTAACTAGGACACAGTTTAAGATGACAGGCAAAACATTCGGGACTTGGCTTGCCTTCACAGGATAGACCAGTTCTACTCAGAATGTTCTGCAGTCCAGTGCAGAGAAATGAACTGTTTGTTATAGGTCTGCAAACAGAGAAAGACAGACATTGAGAGTAAGCATTTGGAAAATTTATGGCAGTCTGACATTGTCTTATCAGTTTGGTTTTTATTTCATTTTTATTTCATTTTTCTAGTAGTTCTTTTCATTGAATTTTACAGAGATCTCAATCCAAAATGAATTGAGGGGAAAAGAATTGGTCTTTCACTAGGATAAATGAGCAGCTCTCCCCTAGTCACCCCTGAAAAGAGACTCAAATGTGTCAAGGCTTATCTGATGTATCAATAATAATAGGAGAGACCCAACAGCTATCTGTCTCCATGGTCTCAGGAGCTTCACAGGAACAAACTCTTCCTAAAATTGAGGTGAGGTGAAGTGAAGTCGATGGCACCCCACCCCAGTACTCTTGCCTGGAAATCCAATGGACGGAGTAGCCTGGTGGGCTGCAGTCCATGGGGTCGCTAACAGTCGGACAGACTGAGCGACTTCACTTTCAACTTTTCTCTTTCATGCACTGGAGAAGGGAATGGCAACCCACTCCAGTATTCTTGCCTGGAGAATCCCAGGGATGGGGGAGCCTGGTGGGCTGCCGTCTATGGGGTCACACAGAGTCAGACACGACTGAAGTGACTTAGCAGCAGTAGCAGAGGTGAAGTCGCTCAGTCATGTCCAACTCTTTGCGACCCCGTGGACTGTAACCTACTAGGCTTCTCCGTCCATGAGATTCTCCAGGCAAGAATACTGGAGTGGATTGCCATTTCCTTCTCCAGGGGATCTTCCCGACCCAGGGATCGAACCCGGGTCTCCCACATTGGAGGCAGACGCTTTAACCGCTGAGCCACCAAATTGAAGGACTAATTAATGAACTCAACGCAGTAAGAATACCTTAGCCATAGAGGGTAACAGCCTTTTGAGAATATTTAAATGGTTGTTAATCAACTCTATTTCCATTTCTCCCCATGGATATGTAGGTCTGAGTTCCAGAAGGAGAAAAAACTGCAAGAAATGCAGAAAATTTTTCCATAAAGGCTTTCAAGCAGGAAACAAGCAGCACTAGCTAGAGACTTCCTCCAACTGCAGATAAAAAAAGAAAGAAAGAAAGGGACTTCCCTGGCATCCCAGTGGTTAAGACTTCGCCTTCCAAAGCAGGGGGTAGGGTTCGGTTCCTGGTTGGGGAGCTAAGATCCCACATGCTTCGCAGCCAAAAAACCAAAACAGAAAACGGAAAAAATATTGTAATTTATTATTGTAATAAATTATTGTTAATAATACAATAATTATTATTAATAAAGACTTTTTAAATGGTCCACATCAAAGAAAAAAAATCTTTTTTAAAAAGGGGGAAGGGGTGTCACATCCCTCGTAGCAGACCCTCAGTATGCTCAGTTCGCTCCTGGCAACGGCCCAGTTTGAATAGGGAGCAGAGGGGCTGGAACTCCTGGATGCTGTTTCTACCTAGAGCAGCATTGGAAGTGGCTGTGGTGTTTGGTAGAACAGGGCAGCCACCGCTGAGAGGCTGTGATGGGAAAGAGAAGTGATGGGAAAGAGATTACACAGCAGAGAAACTGCAGCAACCAGTGATGTGGACTTGTTTACAAAAGTGAATCCCAGTAAAACCTGGGGCATGTGTGGATGTGTGTGTCTGTGTTTGCACACATGCACACACACTTCTCTATTTTAAATTTATAGGTGTGCAAACCTTGAAAAACCCCTAGAAACTTGAGCTATTAAGGTATTAATATATGGGGTAGGTAAAGAAAGAGGACCCCCCATAAAGACTCAGAAGGAGAAGGAGCAAAGAACTAATCAGAGAAATAAGGGGGGGTGGGAAATAAAACAAAGAGAATGGAGTCTAAGAAATAATCCTTTAAGATCTTTTGGGCACTGTTTCTTTAAAATCAGTTGAACCATTTATGGAGAAGTGATAGAAAAGGTCAGTTGTTTCAGAGTCCTAGACATCAGATATCTTAAAAAGGAATGCCTGAAGTGAAAATAAGAAGCAGCAATATGAAAGTTTGTGCTAAAGTAAATAGCCTCAAGAGCTGAACCTGAGAGTAACCAGTCCAGTGAATTCCAAGAAGTTGGTGGAGCCCCACTCATTGAGTTCCTTGACGCTAAGATATTGATGCCATTAGTGATACTGCCCACAGCCTTGGTTACTTCTCACGTAAGGGCATGCATGACTCAGTATCTTGTCAAACTCTTTAAAGGTCCAGACGGTGGTTTGTCCAAGGAAAAATCCAATGTATTCATAGTCTGCTATGGTGATGAGTCCTTGAGTCCTTCAAGGCTTATGTGAAGTGACTGAGCCCTGGCTCACAGGGCTTCTTTCAATCCCGGATGGAAGGCCAGAGCAGCACACAAAAAAAGTCTGGGTGGTTATATTTTAGTTTCTGAAAATGGAAGGGATAGAATTTGGAAAACTTAGTTTAGAGGGTTGTAGACAGACATTGAAGGAATATGGAAGAACTGGACATTTCATAAGTTATAATGATTTGTGTAAAGTAACAGGGTCCAGTTCAAATCATGGGTAGCTTCCTCAACTGTTTTTTCCACAAGGAAGGGGGGAAGTCACTTAAATCTCTGTCAGAGAAGACGGAGTTTGTTTATCCATCAATTGCCTATAATTTATTAAGTGTGCAAAGAACACAAAGAATGAACAAGGCTGGAATCTGATAATGCCAACGATTACTAACTTAGGACTAGAGTCAGAAGGGTGTGGTATTGTTTTCCATTGAAAAATGAAACTTTTCTCTATAGTCACTCCCCCATTAATCCAAGATAATCTCAAAGAAAGATTATTGTTGATCATAAAGTAAAGCACATCTCATCAGATTTATCCTGAATATTTTCATAGAGACAGCAAAAATGGTATTTATCATACAGTACTTAAGTTTGCTTTGCTGGCAGTTTAATAAGAAATGTCAGGTTGGATTTTCAAAAGCCTGTTGAGTCAAGAACTCACTGTCAGATTTCGCTTATAATATCTATAAATTTGGGTAAATTCGTCTCTTCTCAAATTCCCTGAAATATCCTAAGATTAATAGGCCTAACAGAAAAGGACCTTTGTTACTCTGTAAACTAGATAACAGTCCAGTTTTCCTAAGCGTGCTTTGTCAGTATGTGTCATAAAGTTAACTGTAGTTCCTTAAAAATGTCCAGTAATATCTGATTAAATTCAGCATTATTCCCAATTATTCATTTCAGGCAAGGCCTTGGTTGTATAACCAATGTTTTCAATTATGTTTTGTTAACAGGGAGGACAGACTCTTATTGAAATTATGAAAATAATTACATTGCCATGAAAATAAGAATACTTAACAAGAGTTTTCGAATTCTGGAGGGTCAAGAAGAGAGAAAAAGATAAATGTTTCATTTTTTGTTTACAAAAGCAGAGTTTACTAAACTCTTATGAATTATAGCTTCCTTAGGGGCTTTCCTGACAGCTCAGTGGTAAAGAACCGCATGCCAATATGGGGGATGCAAATTCAATCCCTGGGTCATGAAGATTCCCTGGAGAAGGAAATGGCAACCCATTCCAGTATTCTTGGCTGAGAAATCCCATGGACAGCGGATCCTGGCAGGCTACAGTCCATGGGGTCGCAAATGTGTCAGACATAACTTAGTGACTAAAGAACAATAATAATAGCCTCCAGATCTGTGAGAAATACACTTGTTATTTGTAAAAAAAAAAAAAAGGAAAAAAAATTAATTACACAGGACTGAATAATAAGGGATGATCATAGATTTTGTTTGGAATATAGTTGATGTTGACGCTATATTTCCTAGATATAAGGAATCCCTCTTTCTCTTTGCTCTTAAACTATCTATGTTGTTATTTGGTCACTAAGTCATTTTTCTAGACTAGAGTTTTGGAAAGCTTGACTCAGTATACTGGTATGGACTCAAAGTTGTGGAAGCGATGCCAGCAGAAGCCTGTGTCCCAGAGTACCCAGGCACAGGGCTCTGAGAAAATCCATTTTTGTTGACACACTTTGGCACTTTGACCTGTGGCCAATTGCAGGTCCTTTCAGGGAAGCATCTGCTGCTGCTAAGTGGCTTCAGTCGTGTCCGACTCTGTGCGACCCCATAGATCGCAGCCCACCAGGCTCCTCCGTCCATGGGATTTTCCAGGCACCAGGGTAAAACAAAAAATTATCTGTAAATGACAAAAGACTTAAAATGGCTGCAGTTAACATATTACTGATAATTTTCAAAAGTGAAAGGTCTGATGAGAGTTTCTTATCAGAATAATGAAACTGGTAAAGAAGACTGTTTCTGTGACATGCAAAACAAAGTCAATCCAAATGAGGTTTTAGACAAAGTATCTATAAATATAACAGTCAAAGACCAAGACCAGTGTATAGTACATTTACATTATGAAAATGCATTAATACAATCTTTGCAGAGAAAAAAACTTTAGATTTAACATAAAATAATCCTGAGATATAATATACCTTGGATATTCCAAATATATAGTTGGAATATTTGAGGATATATCAAATTTATCAAGTAAAGAGATTCAGTAGAACAGAGTAAGACCTTAACATTTGTGTATTCATAAAACTCCATAGGTAAGTAATATGAACTCCCAGTTTAAAACCATTGGACTAGAAGAAGCTAGGTTCAAATTAAAGAAGGCAGAAACAAACAGCATTTTTAAGAATTACTGAAATTTTTATTATACTCATTATACTTTTGTTGTCTAATATCAGGTAAAGCAGCACCCAATTCTGATAAATATAAACATATCACAGACAGAATACTGACAGGTCTTTAGGAACTTATCAAATAACATACTATTTCTAAAATATTTATATTAATAATATGTTACCTATACAAAATTAGCCTAGGGGAAGTTAAGCATATTTTCTGATTTGACAACTCTCCCTATCATATAAACTTAATTATTTCTAGAACTTCTCTTTTTATAAGTTAAAAAAAAATTTTTTTGTGTGGTTTTTCAAGAACATTCTGAGAAATCAGTTTTAACTGCAAAATGTATCATTTGGGATTTGATATTTGGAATGTAAAATATAAAAATTGCATATTTTCTGATTTGACAACTCTCCCTATCATATAAACTTAATTATTTCTAGAACTTCTCTTTTTATAAGTTAAAAAAAAATTTTTTTGTGTGGTTTTTCAAGAACATTCTGAGAAATCAGTTTTAACTGCAAAATGTATCATTTGGGATTTGATATTTGGAATGTAAAATATAAAAATTTGTTAGGTGCGAATACTCACTTAAATAGGGTCATGGGTTATGAAACAATACTTGATCATGTAACAGTACTTGACCACCTATATATCCAAAATGACAATAAAATATTTTAAAAGTGTACACAGGGAATGATATGACTGTAAAGGACTTAGCACTTTCAAAAGTAGGAAGACTTTGTACTCTTAAATAATCAAGAACATGATAAAGTCAACATAAAGCACAGGAAGTAATTCTGATAAGACACAGAATCCTTGTTATGTAGGCAAATTACTCAGAAGGTAAAGAAAAATCTCTTACAACTCTTTCTAAATAAAGTAGACAAGTAATCCAAGAATAGAGAGAAAACTAAAGCCTGTGTTTTCATCAGTATATTTGTTACTAAAAGACTTTTTGACAATCTCGTAAATAAATCCATTACATGTTAGCCAACTTGGACCACCAAAATTAAAATTTCCTTTCTAAGAAACTGCTACAACTTTCTATACCCACTTGAATTTTTTCTTACACCTTCCTCCTTCTCAGTCTAAAACAGTTTGTACTTTAGCAGAAAACTACTCTTTTGCCTAACAAAACGGGGGAGGCAATGGCACCCCACCCCAGTACTCTTGCTTGGAAAATCCCATGGACGGAGTAGCCTGGTGGGCTGCAGTCCATGGGGTCGCTAACAGTCGGACAGACTGAGCGACTTCACTTTCACTTTTCTCTTTCATGCATTGGAGAAGGAAATGGCAACCCACTCCAGTATTCTTGCCTGGAGAATCCCAGGGATGGGGGAGCCTGGTGGGCTGCCGTCTATGGGGTCACACAGAGTCAGACACGACTGAAGTGACTTAGCAGCAGCAGCAGCCTAACAAAAACACATTCTGCATACCTTGTATACAAAGTTCCTCTCTCCCACTATTGCTCTTAGTAAACACTCATTTACAGATATTGCTTATAACTTTTAACCACAGTCATTTCTATTTTACAGAGAAAAGTGAGGTTAAACAATTACGACTGTCTGTAAAACATTAGAATTTTTAGCAGATCAGCAGAGCTTATGAATATATATCTCATAACTTTTTACAGCCATGCACTTTCCAAAGCTGCAAAAATGAACACATTCATTAACAGATCCAAACATATAGCCTCTGTGTATCAATAAAAATGAGAGGAAAACGTATATAAAAATTATATAAACTAGAAATTATATTTGCAATTAATATTTCAGTATCCTTAGAAATGAACTAGATATCTATGAATATCCATTAACTATCTCAATTTAACATTTGTCTAAGAGTTTAAATCACCTAGAGATCTTGGCAGTTATTTCTAAGAGGACAAAATACAAAACACAATTACTATTGAAATAAAATTTGCCAGAATAAAAATTCAATTTTGATTAAACACAAATTGACTTTTTTCATGATCTTAAACATCTAGTTGATATATGCTAGCTTATTTGATCAGGAAATGTAAAAGTTTAGCTAAAAATATACCTAACTAGAATAAATACAAATCAAGCATATGATTCTATGCTTAATGCTAACACTCAGAAAATATAGCTCGTCTCATTTGCCGAGTGAAAGTTGCTCAGTCGTATCTGACTCTTTGTGACCCCATGGGCTCTATAGTCCATGGAATCCTCTAGGCAAGAATACTGAATTGGGTAGCTTTTCCCTTCTCCAGGGGATCTTCCCAACCCAGGAATTGAACTGGGGTCTCCTGCATTGCAGGTAGATTCTTTACCAACTGAGCTAAAGGTTTACCTCAGTGGTGTGAACTCAAACTCCTAAGTCATTTGCATTAACATATATATATATAATAAAATTATTAGAATACTAATGTCCTTAATTTCTGGGAATTTTAGAATTAGATAAGTCTTATTATCTCTAAATCACTACAAGTTGCACTCTTTTAAGAGATTTTATAATCCTGTAATAGCATGAAGGAAAGAAAATGTTACATACAGATGCATAAACATATTAATACAGACAGACCCAAACAGCGCTAATAGCCTCAGTTTTTAAATCTTGCTTAATTTTTTATTTCTGCCATGTAGGAAATAAGGGGATTTGTTCTCATTAGGTACAAACTTTTAATTGACTTTGAGTTTCAAACAAAGAGTAATAAACCAAATTCTCTACTATCCTTCACCTATAGAGGCAAGATTTCTATAAACCATGTAAGACATTTACAGAGGTCATTAAAAGTTCAGCCCATAAAAAGAATAAAAATCAAGTCCTTACTGTGCCACTGATGAACAGGAGTCTAGAACACAGCATCAAAAGTTGGTTTTTGATGTTAAATCAAAACCATCAATTAACTGATTTGCTGTTAAATCTCTGGATTCCCAGTTGAGTGGAGCACAAAGGGCTGGAGGAGTCCTTCTTGCCTGATTCGCGACACCACAGTGTCAAGGACAAAGACCAGACGAGTGAGGATACTGATTTTATTCAGGCTGTTAGGGAAAGCAGACTAGAGTATCTCAGCATGTGGTTTTGCCTTAAGCGTTTTATAGAGAAATGCTATGGTCGGAATGTTTGTGCCCCCCAGAATTTATGTTGAAATCTTAATGTCCAGTATGATGGTTTTGAGGTGGGACCATTGGAGGTGCCTAGGTCATGATTGTGGAGCCCTCATGAATGAGGTTAGTGCTCTTGTAGAAGAGACTCCACAGAGCTCCCTAGCCCCTTCTGCCATGTGAGGATAGAGCTAGAAGGTTCTGTCTATGAATCAAAAAGCAGGCTCTCACCCAACACCTAATCTGCCAGCACCTTGATCTTAGACTTCCCAGCCTCTAGAATTGTGAGAAATCCATTTCTGTTGTTTGTCAGCCATCCAGTCTGATATTTTGTCATAGCAATATGGACTAAAAAAAGAAGGATCAGCAAGTTACAGATGGAGTGATTTACGGCTGGGATTGTTTGGCAAGCAGGGCAAGTCTCAGTTAGCTGAACAGGAAATGTTATTCCCTGTGAATAGCCAGTTTGGGGTGGACCAAATAGTTCTAAACTCAGCTAATAGATCATGGACATTTTGAGTCTCCCCACGTCAGAGGATTCATGTAAAATGAACTTGTTAGGTAAACTGTGGAATCATCTGTGAGGTTTACGGGAACTATGAGAAAGTTGGATAGTAAATCTTTTCTAAGTTTTATTGGGAAAAGCGGTTCTTTACACAGTAAGCTATTTCTCAACACTGGAAAGGGTGGAGTAATTTTGGCAAACAAAGGGTTGACGGGGATTTCTTAAACACCACCAGGCTCAAGTGAAGCCTAACATGGACATATGACAATCTAACCATGGGTGTGACACCGGGGACAGAGATCATGAGAGCCATTTTAGAATTCTGCTTACCACCAGGCTAGTTCAAGAAACTGAGAAAGTGGTCAAGAAATTTGCCTAATAACATCAATTTTCTCTTTGAGGTATGTGTGAGGGTTGACATAATGAGGAGGCTGTCTAGAGATTTGTGAAGGTTTGAAATGACTACTGTGAAACACAGTGACTCAGTTGAAAATACTGAAGATCAACATGAGTAGACATGTTTATTAATATCAAAGTCTAAAATCTGTAATGGTGCTAATCCATTAAGTTATGTGGTTGTGTAGTTTTCTCCCGAATCTCTAGAGGATTTGTCAGCCAAGTGTATGAACAGAAAAGGAGATCTATGGACTGATCCAAGTTCAGCAATTCTGGGTGAATGGAATAGAAGTACAAAAGGTCATGGCTAGACTCCCTTGGTGGTCCAGGGGTTAGGACTCCATCCTTCCACTGCAGGGAGTATGGGTTCGATCCCTGGTTGGGGAAGTTTTGTGTGCTGCCGTGGTAAGGCCAAAAGAAAAAAAAAAAAAACACAACAATGGATGGTAACAGGAAGAGGTTATGGACACTGAGAGTCAAAGCTCAGAGAAAGACAGAAAGAGGGAACTGATAGAAAAAGGCAAATGAGGGGAAAAAAGTGACTAAAATTCCCAAACAGTTCAAAATAATAGGTATAGTGGGTGTAAAGAAATGACACAGCTGAAATGAAAGGAAGTTCTGGATAAGTACTGGACTATTGGGGTTTATTATTTCAGAGATAGAGAGTCATGGTGATAAAGTCCAAAATGTAGCCATGGGCCTAGGTGGCTTAAGTATAGTAAATAAACAGACTTTAAATCATGTGGTGATCCTCCTAAGTGTGAAAATGTGGCTAGCAGATGTCAGGGACAAAGAAGGACACGAGGTGGGACAGCGAAAATGTCAAAGGAGAACCCTTTTCCTTTGTCAGTGAGGGAATAATGTTTTTACTAATTTATTTATTTTAGTTGGAGGCTAATTACTTTACAATATTGTAGTGCTTTTGCCATACATTCACGTGAATCAGCCATGGGTGTACATGTGTTTCCCATCCTGACCCTCCCTCTCACCTCTCTCCGCATCCCATCACTCAGGGTCATGCCAGTGCACCGGCCCTGAGCACCCTGTCTCGTGGACTGAACCTAGACTGGCGATCTATTTCACATATGATAGTATACATATTTCAATGCTAAACATAGTAGTGAAGAGCTAAAAAAATGACAACAGAATCTTCTAGATCTGGAGGAGCTGTTTAATTGAGTGAGCAGCCTTCCTAGCATAAGATTTAAAAGGGAAGAATGTTGATACCTTGTTGACTTGCATATTTCCCAACTACCCGGTACCTCCCTAATCAAAAAAAAAACAAAAACAAAAACGGTAGCAATGTACTAATATTCTGTCGAATGCTGAAAATACCGTCAAAACAACCTACTGCCAAGACAAAGTTGAATTTTTAACATACTGTTGTATGTTGGTAAAGATGCTTACATATATATATATAGAGAGAGAGAGGAGAGATTATAATTTACTTTTTTTTTTAAGTTTCCAGTTCTATTAGATTTAACACATGTATAGATTTATGCAACCACCACTGAAATCAGAACACAGAACAGCTCCATCACCCCCCAAATTTCCTTATGCTGTTTCTCTGTAGTCAAAAATTCTCCCTACCTCAAGTCCCTGACAACTACTAATCCCTCCTCATAGGTCCCTATAATCCCTGGATGTCATGTAATAGAATTGTACATTGTGTTGAGTTACCCATTCAAAAACATCTGGGGCATTTGCATGTTTGGGCAACTATCAGTAATGTTGCCATAGACATTCATGTATAGGATTTTGTGTGAGCATAGGTTTTTAATTCTCTTGATTAAATAAACACATAGGAGCAGGATTGCTGAGTCATACAAGTTTATATCTAACTTTATAAGTAACTGCAAAACTGTTTTCTAGGATAGTTACATGATATCATATTCCCACCAAAAAGATATGATAGTTTCTTGCTTCACATTGTCAGCCTTGTCAACTTTTTGTTTGTTTCCTTAGCCATTCTAATAGATATGCAAGAGTATCTTACTGTGATTTTAATTTGCATTTCCAGGATGAGATGGTTAGATAGCATCACCAACTCAATGGACATGAAACTGGCCAAACCCTGATAGTGGAGGACAGAGGAGTCTGGCAGGCCACAGTCTATGGGGTCACAAAGAGTCAGATACGACTTAGCAACTCAACAACAACAACGATGGCTAATGATAATGACCATCTATTCCTGGGCTTACTTGTCATCTGTGTATCTTCTCTGAGAAAGTGACCTTTCAAATCCTTTGCCCATTTTTAAAATTGGGCTTTTTATTATTGTTAAATTTTAAGAAATCTTTATAAATTCTGCATACAAGTCCTTTGATAGGAGATTTTAAATATTATCCAACAGTCCCTAGAATTTAATTCTCTCAACAGTGTCTTTTGCAAAAAAAAAAAAAATTTGGAGTTTTGATGAAGTCCAATTTATAATTGTTTCTTTTATGGATTGTACTTTTGGTATCATAACTAAGCACAATTTGTCTAACTCAAGATCACAGAAATCTCCTTCTGTGTTTGTGTGTGCTCATTCTTGTCCTACTCTTTGCGGCCTAATGGACTGTAGCCCACCAGGCTCCTCTGTCCGTGGAATTTCCCAGGCAAGAGTACTGGAGCGGGTTTCCATTTCCACCTCCAGGGGATCTTCCCTACCCAGGGATCAAACGGAGTCTCTTATATCTCCTGCATTGGCAAGCAGGTTCTTTACCACTAGCCCCACCTGGAAAGTCTTACATTTTTTTTCCTACATATTTCATAGTTTGGGGGGTTTAGGAGGATAATGTAGAGATTTTTTTTTTTTGCATTTGTGTATGCAGTTGTTTTTACCTACCATTTGCTAAAAAGAGCATCATTTATCCATTAAATTGACTTTGTACAATTGTCAAAAAGCAGTTGACTATATTTGTGTCTATCGCTGGACTCTCATCTGTTGAATTGATCATGTGTGTACATGTTTACCAGTATCACACTGTGTCGATTACTATGGCGTTAAAATTGGGTAGCATGCATCTTCTAATTTTGTTCTTCAAGTATTTTTTGCTGCACTAATTTCATTCTTCTTTCCTCTTGCCTGTCAAATATGTGTTAAACTATTTGGTATCATCCTACAGTTTCCTGAGGCTCTGTTCAAAAATTTTTTTTTTTCAGTATTTTCTCTTTGTGGTTCAGATTGGATAATTTCTATTGATCTTCAAGTTCACAGACAATTTCTTCTTTTCCATTCTGCTACTGAGCTATTGAGTCTTGTTCTGGTAATTCTGAGAGCTGAGTCATCTTAAACTGGGATTGTGTTTTCTTTTGTGCACTACTACAATTTTCTTGGTTCTGCTTCTGTTTTATTTATTTTTTAACATTGAGTAATTTGGCATTATATCCTGGACGTTTTAATTTCTATGTTATGAGATTTTTAAGATCTGTTAAAATCCTCTGTAGAATTTGAGTTTTTCTTTGTTTTGTTTTAGCAGCTAGTTGTCTCAGTTAGAACTTCACTGGAGGCTAAGATGGTAAAGAGTCTGCCTGTAGTGTAGGAGACCGAGATTTAATCTCTGGGTTAGGGAGATCCCCTGGAGAAGGAAATGGCAACCCACTCCAGTATTCTTGCCTGGAGAATCCCATGAATGGAGGAGCCTGGCAAAGAGTCAGACATGACTGAGCTACTAACACTACACTACTGTCCCAGTTAGGTTCAGGTCAAACGTCTTAGCCTGCTTTATGTTGTTTCTTTGTACACCACTCAAATCCCCGACAACTACCAATCCCTCCTCATTGGTCCCTATAATCCCTGAAATTAATAGAATATAATAGAATTGTACGTTGTATTGAAGTACTAACTCAAAAACATTTGGGGCATTTGCAGGTTTGGGCAACTATCAACAATGTTGCTATAGACATTCATACATCGTGTGTGTAATTTTCAAACATTTGCAGTATTATATGAATCTATTCTATGTGCGTCTCCCCCAGCGGCTAAGTGGACCTGAGTAGTGACCTATGCTGTAGACCAGTGTTCAAAGCCTTTAGTCTTCTGTATCAGATTAGTTTCACACATGAGCTCCTAGGGGTGATCCTAAAACTTTAAAATGATTCCCTTTTTGAGCTCTCTCTTTTCCAAAATCTTCACACCTTCTCTGGTTCTCAGTTTCTTCCCCTGGTCCTCTGGCCAGAATGCCTGGCTTTCTGTCTCTTGGGCTTTCAGGCAAACGCCTCCCAGAACTGGATCGACCTTCAAAGCAGATCAGCAAGCTCACCTGCTGATGCACTTGCTGCCTTCAGCCACTGCCCAGGGAGAGCACAGTTTTGGCCCTGGAGCTCTCCAGAGCCAACAGAGGAAAACAAAACCAGGATAGTTCCCCATTCTTTCCATTCTTCAGGGGCCCCTTTTCCCATTCCTCTTACCCGAGAGACTGATTTTCTCTTGTCTGTGCCTATTGCAGTATTCCAGAATTTGGGTTGCATGACTAAACCAGGAAATAATAGGGGGTAAAAATTGAGAATTCACAATTTGTTGGTCTTGAGTTTTGATTTCCTCCCTAAATTGTCTGCTATTATTTACTTTTCAGAGGCCTTAGTTTCTTTATGTATTCTGCTCAGGATTTTTGTTATAGTCATTGGGAGAAATAGAATAGAGTATGTTTATGTGATTTAACTAGAGCTGGAACTTATACTTTGAATAATAATTCAAGAAATTTTGCTATGTGGGTTTGACCTATTGAAGTGTACTTTCACAAGTTTTATGTTAGGTAGGCTGTGTTGCTTCCCAGGTGGCTCAGCAGTGAAGAATCTACCTGTAATGCAGGACTCACAGGAGACAATGGTTTGATCCCTCGGTCAGGAAGATTTCCTGGAGGTGGGCATGGCAACCCTCTCCAATATTCTTGCCTGGAAAATTCCATGGGCAGAAGAGCCTGGCGGCCTCAGTCCATGGAGTTACAAAAAACTGGACATGACTGAGCAACTGAGCAGGCACGCACACACAATAAAGACAGGCTTGACTTGACTCTTGCCTAACTACCTAGTTCTAACAGCCTTTTTTTTTGTTTGTTTTAAAAATCTGCCCAGTTTTATAGTTTACCAATTGAGGACAAAAAGCGTATGCAATTTTGTAAGTCACCAACTGAGGTGAAAAGGATCTGCCACTCCCAACTTTAAAAGCTCTTGGACTTCCCTGTTCTCTTCATCCTTTTCCATTTCTGCTTATAAAAAAGTCAATTATTTTTGGAGTGCTTCTATTTCATGAAGCATATTGTTAAATGTAGCTAACACTAACCAACATATACAGTTAACATTTGTTTTCTAGCTTCTTCTGCCAGAGCTACAAGTATATTAGGCTTATTATTTACCTTTTGGTTTCCTGTAGATGACATTTTACCAAATGTTCCAGTGCATAACATAATCATTATTTTAGCTTATAAATCAGGTTACATGAAAAGACCCTGATGCTGGGAAAGATCGAAGGCAGGAGGAGAAGGGGATGACAGAGGATGAGATGGTTGGATGGCATCACCGACTCAATGGACGTGAGTTTGAGTAAACTCTGGGAGTTGGTGATGGGCAGGGAGGCCTGGCGTGTTGCAGTCCATGGTGTCACAGAGTTGGACACAACGGAGCAACTGAACTGAACTGAACTGAACTGAAGCCAATTCTACAAAAGAAAGATTTTTATTAAAACACACCCCGTTTCTGAATCAATATATGCCAAGTTTAGTAAAAATTTTAACGAAATAAAATAACAAAGATTTATGTCTTTTTCATACGAAATGTCTATTGCAGGTTGCTAAAGACTTCACTTTAGAGCTCCTCACTCTCAGGGTAGGCTCATGAGTCTGCCTAGTCATCAGTTCAACACTATGGCCTGTATGTGATTATGACACACATAATCTGCTTATCTGCTTACAACTGATTGGCATGTCAGGGAGGGAGAAATTTTCCTCTGCTCTTCCAGTTCTTCTGTCTGGTCTAAGAATTAAAATTGACATGAGACAGATTAAAAGAAGAAAATCAAACAAAATTTAATACCATGTATACATGGGAGAAAACCAGGAAAACTAATTAACTCACCAAAATGGCTGAAATTCTCACATTAAATATCATCTTCATTTAAAAACAAAAGAGGGTCTAAAGCGTAGTGGTCTGGGGCTCCAAACAGGAGGAAAGTAATTGCCAGAAAGACAGAGAACCAGATGTTTGGTAAGCAATTTTTGCTGGAACATGCAGAGACAATGGGGCACAGAGAGGAATTTTAACAAACAAACTTTGCTGGGTTCCTCTTTGTCTCACACCTAGTTCATACTACAGTTATCTTTGGAGATGGCTCCTGTCTTCAAAAAGCTTCTTATCTACATTCCTTTAAGCTGATAGTGGGTAGGTCAAAGTTTCTTCCTGAGCCTTCTGGGCTGTGATTGTTGTCAACTCAAAATAACCCACATACCAAAGAAAAATTTGGGGTGTTAATTTTGTTTCCCTACAGTTAGAACTTTCCCTACAGTTAGAACCTTCCCTACAGTTATAAACTACTGCACAACTGCATTCATCTCACACGCTAGCAAAGTAATGCTCAAAATTCTCCAAGACAGGCTCCAACAGTACGTGAACGTGAACTTCCAGATGTTCAGGCTGGTTTTAGAAAAGGCAGAGGAACCAGAGATCAAATTGCTAACATCCACTGGATCACTGAAAAAGCAAGAGAGTTCCAGAAAAACATCTATTTCTGTTTTATTGACTATGCCAAAGCCTTTGACTGTGTGGATCACAATAAACTGAGGAAAATTCTGAAAGAGATGGGAATACCAGACAACCTGACGTGCCTCCTGAGAAATCTGTAAGCAGGTCATGAAGCAACAGTTAGAACTGGACATGGAACAACTGACTGGTTCCAAATAGGAAAAGGAGTACATCAAGGCTGTATATTGTCACCCTGCTTATTTAATTTATATGCAGAGTACATCATGAGAAACACTGGGCTGGATGAAGCACAAACTGGAATCAAGATTGCCGGGAGAAATACCAATAACTTCAGATATGCAGATGACACCACCCTTATGGCAGAAAGTGAAGAAGAACTGAAGAGCCTCTTGATGAAAGTGAAGGAGGAGAGTGAAAAAGTTGGCTTAAAGCTCAACATTCAGAAAACTAAGATCATGGCATCTGGTCCCAACACTTCATGGCAAATAGATGGGGAAACAGTAGAAACAGTGACAGACTTTGTTTTGGGTAGCGCCAAAATCACTGCAGATGGTGACTGCATAAAAGATACTTACTCCTAGGAAGGAAAGTTATGACCAACCTAGACAGCATATTAAAAAGCAGAGATATTACTTTGCCAACAAAGGTCCGTCTGATCAAGGCTATGGTTTTTCCAGTAGTCATGTATGGATGTGAGAGTTGGACTATAAAGAAACCTGAGTGCCGAAAAATTGATGCCTTTGAACTGTGGTGTTGGAGAAGACTCTTGAGAGTCCCTTAGACAGCAAGGATATCCAATCAGTCCATCCTAAAGGAAATCAGTCCTGAATATTCACTGGAAAGACTGATGCTGACACTGAAACCCCAATACTTTGGCTACCTGATAAGGAGAGCTGACTCATTTGAAAAGACCCTGATGCTAGGAAGGTTTGAAGGTGGGAGGAGAAGGGGACGACAGAGGATGAGATGGTTGGATGGCATCACCAACTCAATGGACATGAGTAAGTAAACTCCGGGAGTTGGTGATGGACAGGGAGGCCCGGTGTGCTGCAGTCCATGGGGTTGCAAAGAGTCGGACACGACTGAGTGACTGAACTAAACTGAACTGAGCTGAACAGTTAGAACTAACTAGTCATGTGGTCCCACTCAGCTACAAGAGACAGAAATTACAAGCTACCATGTGTCCTGAAGGTAGAGAACAGGAAGTATTCTGAACAGCATAGTCCAACTACATGTGAACTATATAATCAAATGAATTCTGGGACTGTATAGATGACCAGCTTCACTAAATTGCAACCCCTCATCCATTTTCAGACTTAGGGGCTCCTGACTGGCTTTCACAGCACAGTTTCATCTATGTACCTTTTTCCTAGGTCTCCACAAAAGGATTTGTGGTGATTTTGTCAGGTAACTATGCCAGGTAAAAGGGAATCACTTGACTCTGAGATAAAATCAATTCCTTAATATCCAGACCACCAAGTTCATCTACCAATCAGAGACTTGAAAGAGTATCGAGTGATGACTGATTCTTTGCCCAGAATCCACAGACTCCACGGGGCGGTGAGCATGCAGGGTAGTTTCCGCAGCTTCTGTGCACACAGGGCACACGGCGTCACTTCTGCAAGACAGCCTCCCACTGCTGCTGGGGCTGCTCTGTCACTGCGGGTTGTCCCGCTCTTTGCGACCCCATGGACGGCAGCCCACCAGCTTCCTCTGTCCACGGGAGTCTCCAGGCAAGGATGCTGGAGTGCAGTTGCCATGCCCTCCTTCAGGAGATTGTCCCAACCCAGGGATCGAACCCACATCTCTTATGTCTCCTGCATTGGCAGGCGGGCTCTTTACCACTAGCACCACCTGGGAAGCCCAGACAACCTCCTGCTGCTGCTGTTGCTAAGTCGCTTCAGTCGCATCCGACTCTCGGCGACCCCATGGACCGCAGCCTACCAGGCTCCTCTGTCCATGGGATTTTTCCAGGCAAGAGCACTGGAGTGGGGTGCCATTGCCTTCTCCGAACAACCTCCTAATCCCCCCAAAAGTAAGTCTGTTATAATAGGAAAAGCCAGGCAGAACCTGGAAGTAAAAAGTAATTTCCTTTCAAACCTGTCAAATAGCTGTTCTATAGCGTGTTAAAGAGATCTACGGATCTATCAGAAAGCAAAAGAGGCACATGACTACTGGGCTACTGATGATGTGGAAGTAACCTCATCCAATTTCTTTTAGAGGTAAATGATGGTCAGGTAAATAAACTTTGGCTATTCTTTCTATGCAGGTGCTTTGCCCTAAAGAGCTAACAAGAACATGCCAGATTCAGTAACTTGAGAAGCAAGGAAAGACTGATTTTTCCTGTTCATGAGCTTCACCTTCAATCCCATAGTTTTAAGAACTATAATAGTATAGGAACAAAGTATAAGTGATACCTGGAAACCCGAGGTTTAATTCCCCAGGAAATTTTTTGTATTTTAACTGTTTTAGAAAGAAATTTTAAAAAAAATTTTTTTAATATATAAATCTCCATAGTCCCTGCTCACTTTCTTTCTTGTCTTTTTTTCCTATGAAGTCTTAAGCCATTAAAGTTCATAAAATACCAGCCTTGACTCTGCCTGAAGAAACTGATGGGGGAAATGTCACTTTGTGTGCTTAAGGCTTGCAGTGTCATCTGCACCAAATATAATTTAATTTGGTCTTAATTTCTCTGGGGCACCCTTGGAAACTACAGTTATTGTGCAATATCATAATATTCATGCTTTCGATAGGGTTGCCAGATTTAGAAAATAAAAATATAGGATACCACGTTAAATTTGAATTTCTGATAAAACAATTTTTTTTAAGCACTGTCAAATGAAGAAAAACAGACAACCAAAAAGTTGCAAGTTAAGTTTTATTCGGAGATCTTATTGAGGTCTGTAGCCTGGGAAACATACTCTCAGATAGCTCTGGGGAACTGCTTCAAAGAATTAAGGGAGAAGCCAAGACATATAGGAGGTTTCTGCTGAAAACAAAACAAAACATGCATTCTAACATCAAGAGCTTAGTACTAATCACAAAAAACAGACATCAAAGTTAAAGATGTTAGTGTTTTTAGGTGTATGAACTGATGCATTGTAATTATTCCTTAGATACAGCTCAACTATTTAGGGCCAGTATCCAGAAGTATAGACTACTTCCTATCTTTCTCCATCCTGAATTCCCCTTGGGGTGCATGGGGGTGGGATATGCTTCATTGGCTGGTGGCGTGATCCTTGTAGAACCAGAATGATGGGCAACACTCTGTTTCTGGAATGGCAGGCAACATTCCATTTCCACAGTATACACCACATAGTGAATGCATGCTCAGTCGCTCAGTCATGTCCAGACTCTTTGCAACACCATGGACTGCAGCCCGCCAGACTCCTCTGTCCATGAAATTTTTCCAGGCAAGAATACTGGAATATAAGAATTCCTCCTCCAGGGGATCTTCCCGACCCAAAGATTGAATCCAGATTTCCTGTGTTTATTGCATTGGCAATCTGATTCTTTACCACTGAACCATTTGCAAAGCCCCATGTATTGCATATATTAACACTAAACAATTATTCACTGTTTATTTGGAATTCAAGTTTAACTAGATGTGTATTTTATCTGGCAACCCTAGTCAAGTACCAGTGAGAAACATAGTCCTGTTTCACCCTGGCTGCCCTTGGACTAATATGTTATTCTCATTTGTCTGTCTTATAAGGTGTCAAAATTTTGCCTTTCAGATCTGTTATCATAGAAAACCCAAAGCTGGTCCTCTGCCCCAGTACCCCAGGTTGCTGTTTTTCTCTCTTCCTTCATGGTCATCTCTGTTTTTCACTGATACTCCTACCCCTATTGCTACTTTTGCTGACAGACACCTTTTTTTCCATACGGTGTTCATTCCTTTACCATTCTACTACAGCTAAATGTAGTGTTTTAATGCATGGACTTAAAGGCAGACAAATTAGGATTTGAATCCCAGTTTACTTTTCAGTAGATATGGGAGCTTCGGTAAGTTACTTAATCTAAATCTCATGTTCTCCTTCAGTAAAATACAGGAATTAATGCCTACTTTATAGGCCTATTGTGAGGGTTAAATGAGATTGATACAGCAAACTACTCAAAGGTACAAGCCTTATTGGGTTATTATTATTAAAAGAGCTTCAGACCTTAGGTGCTGACTTGAATTCTTTGTGTTGGATGCCTAGACTTGCAGTTTAGACTGTGCTGGCCATTCTTCCCTGGTGAGCTTTTATACTGTCTGGCTTGTCTTCACCATCATTACCAACCAGTTTAGTTCCTTTCAGGAAATATGTGTTGAGTTTCTACTATGTGCTAAGCACTGTGCCAAGTGCTGGAGATCTGGAGATAAATAGGATAGCACTTACCTCATGGAGAGTGTTGGGCAGAAAGGAGAAATATAGATCATAATACAGTGAAGTAAAATTATTTAGAGATGTACAGTATGCCTCAAGATGTTCTGGAACCACAGAGAAGGAGTTCAGATCCCTGGAAGGAAGGAGGCAAAAAAAGCTTCAAGTTTGTGATAATACCTGAACAGAGAGCTGAAAAATGAGTGGAGCTAGCTACAAAAAATGTAAGCAGGAGCAGTGGAAACATATTCAACATTCAATTAAGAGCATGAGGAATGGGAATAGGTGCTGCTGCTGCTGCTGCTAAGTTGCTTCAGTTGTGTCTGACTCTGTGCAACCCCACAGATGGCAGCCCATCAGGCTCCCCATCCCTGGGATTCTCCAGGCAAGAACACTGGAGTGGGTTGCTATTTCCTTCTCCAATGCATGAAAGTGAAAAGTGAAAATTGAAAGTGAAGTCGCTCAATCGTGTCCAACTCTCACTGGCCCCATAGACCACAGCCTACCGGGCTCCTCTGTCCATGGGATTTTCCAGGCAAGAGTACTGGAGTGGGGTGCCATTGCCTTCTCCGGAATAGGTGCTATGAGGGGTATATACAGGGAAACTGAAAGCAGTTCAGTGTTATTGCTCACCGACACCAATTAAAAATACAGAGACAGTGGTTTGGAGAAAGCAGTAGCTTTATTACTTTGCCAGGAGCAGTGGGGCTTGAGAGTGTAAGCTTGAAAGTTAATGCTCTCAAGACTGTGCTCTCCTTCCCTGGGGAAGCTGGAAGAGATCTTACAGTTTTTAGGTGGTAAATGGGGCTGAAGATGAGGATCAGGGCTGATGTGTTCTTGCATTCTTCTTCTCCTCCTGGGGATATTGAGATGTTAGGGCTGGCATTAGGTGATTCAGGACAGGTTCTGGTGGTCAGCCATGACATTCTTTCTGGAATGAAGAATGCTCCCAATGGAAAGCAGTGATAGGGAGTGTCCTCCTGGAGGGTTGAACATTAGGTGGATGGTACAGCCTTAGCTAGAGGGCAATCATTTTCACAGTGCTATTAAGCAAGAAAGAGAGGGAAAACTTTATAAACATCTATATATTGGGCTTCCCAGGTAGGGTTAGTATAAAGAATCTGCCAGCCAATACAGGAGACTCCAGAGACTCAAGTCAGGTTTGATCCCCTGGAGGAGGAAGTGGCAACCCACTCCAGTATTCTTGCCTGGGAAATTCCATGGACAGAAGAGCCCGGGGAGCTACAGTCCATGGTGCTACAGTCCATGATGTCACAAAGAGTCAGTCAGATAGGACTGAAGTGCAACCACATGCTGTGTAGGTTGAATGGGTAGAGAGAATAAGGGCTAACATAATGGGGTGCCTAAACTAGTTTCCACTACATTAGTATCTAAGTACAAATTGTAAAGCTAGGAGAGGTCAATGAAAGCATTACTTCCTTTTGGTCATCAGTGTGGCAACCCATATCTTTACATCAGGTGTGGGTGTCATAAATATATTGAACCCTCTGTTTTCATTGTTGTCTTTGTCTGTTTAGAGCTTTCGTCCTCTTCCAAGAGGCCAAAGCACCATGTTACTGTTTCCTAATGAATAATTGCCTCCACATCTCTCCTTTTCATTTTATAGCTTTCTGCTGCTGCTGCTGCTAAGTCACTTCAGTCGTGTCCGACTCTGTGCCACCTGATAGACGGCAGCCCACTGGGCTCCCCCATCCCTGGGATTCTCCAGGCAAGAATACTGGAGTGGGTTGCCATTTCCTTCTCCAATGCATGAAAGTGAAAAGTGAAAGTGAAGTCGCTCAGTCGTGTCTGACTCTTAGCGACCCCATGGACTGCAGTTCATCAGGCTCCTCCTTCCATTGGATTTTCCAGGCAAGAGTATTGAGGTGGGGTGCCATTGCCTTCCCCCAAAGTTTTTTGAACAGACTAAAAAGGCTTTTTCTCTTAAAAAAAAAAAAAACCTGTATTAATGTCATAAGGTATATTTTCCCTGCTGAAGTATTTCTAAAATATTTTAAATCTTTTCCCTCTTACGAAAGGAGGAAGAGATTCATTATATATTCTCTCTGTATCTTAATCTTAGAATAGTGCCTAGTTATTATTGTTATGCATCAGGCACATTTTACTTCCAAAATATTTAGAACAAACATGAAAATCTAAAATATATTTCACCATCCAGGGAATTTCTCAAGATCATGAGTTAGTCGCTCAAGTTGTGTCAGACTCTGCGAGCCCCATGCACTGTAGGCCCTCCAGGCTCTTCTGTCCGTGGGATTTCCCAGGCAAGAATACTGACATTTCCTTCTCCACGGGATCTTCCCAATCCAGGGATCCAACCTGGGTCTCCTGCCTTGCAGGCAGATTCGTTTCCATCTGAGCCAAAATTTTAAAGCCAGTCATTCTACTCTAATACAGTTATTTAATTTTGTTTTTCTGCTCTCTTTCTCCGTTTGTCTTTCTCCGACGTAGTTTTAATCATTTGCAATATAGACGCGGGCTTAATTCATAGCGGTGTGGTGTTAAGAGGAAAGGGATAATCCTACTCTACTAATTTGGTGGCGCTGCTCTAGGCGCTGTTCAGCCTCAGGGTCTAAACCAGGGTGGGAGAAGCGGTTATTTCCAACCGAACAAGCCTTCCAGAAAAATGAGTGGCAGCCTGCGCCAGAGCGAATCTCGTTAGTTTCCACTGTCACTGACATTCCTAGAACCCAGTTTGTTTGCTTCCTGGATCCACCTCCTCACTCCCTCTCAGGGTCCTTTGCCCCCAAAGGACTTTGACTTTACTTTGGCAGTCTCACACCCTGGCGCCCTTCGCCACCAGGCAGTCCGGCAGAGGCACGCCGCTGGAGTCACTCCGTCCGCTATGTCCCTTTAGGAAACAACTAGCAGGAGGCACTGCCCCAGGCAAGGACACGACAGTGAAGCCGGCACCGGGGGTCGCCCGCGGAGCCTCTGAAGTCCTCGTCTTGGGGATGGAGTTGGCACGTGCCAAGCTGGGACCAGCAGAGCCGAGCCGGGAACGGCGTTCATCCGGGCCGAGGCGGCAGCCGGAGCGATTGGGAGACGGGACCGCGGGAACCCGGAAACGCCTGAGCCGCACCGGGCCGGCGGCAGCGACGGCGGCGGTAGCGAGTGGCGCTGCGCTTCAAGGGTCGCGGGGGACCCGGCGGGCGCCGCAGCCTGGGGCGCCGGGCCGAGCTGAGCCGCCGCCCCCAGTACGCGCAGCCGGCCGAGCTGCGCGGAAGGTGAGCCTGGTGCGCTCCTGGGTGGCGGCGGGCGCGGGCAGGCCGGTGGCCTCAGCTTTGGCCGGGGCAGCTCCGGGAGGATGCAGCGGGCGCGGGGCTGATACGAAGCCTGTCTGAGTGAAGGGAACGATGTGGAATACCTTAAGTACTAGCTGAGTACGGCGGGGAGTGGATGAAGGGACACGTTGTAAGTACGAGGGACGACGTGAGGAATGTGCTGGGTGTAGGAAGGAAAAGGGCTCCAGGAAAGGGGTGTGTCAACCAAATGAAAACGGCAGTGTGTGCTTTAGAGTCTGGGGCGTGCGGAACCGAGTGGCCGGAGGGCCAGGCTGGCGGTCATTCCATTTGCGAGCTGCCCTGGAGCTCCCGCTCGGTGTACGGCCCTGTGGCCGATGCCGAGCCAGGAGACCGGGACCCTGCGCTGAAGAAGCTTCAGGGACTTCAAGAAATGGAAGGGTTGTCCTTGGTAAGGCTAGTACGCAGGCAAAGGCTGTCTGAGGCCAGGTGGGATTCCTATCAGAAAAGGTGTGCTTGTTGGGTTCTGAGTGTTTAGGAAGGGAAGATTTTAATTAACTTTTATTTAAAACAACTAAACCACAGGGGACGCTGGTTCAAATGAATTAAAGGGTAATATTAAATGTAGTACTGGGGCCATGCTTGGTAAAACACGTTTCATTACTTTATGGTAGAAGGCTGAATCTTTTATTATGTTCTGTTACATGCCGTATTTGAAAATGGAACCGCAGTTTTTTTTGTTTTCGATCAGCATTCAACTTTGGTAGTTAAAAATGAAATTTGGTAGTTTCTCACTTGGTGCACTTACTCATTTTCGCTGGTAGACTCAGATTGTTTCCTTTAAGAGCATGACTTCTAAATTTACATTCCTGGTCCTAACTTTCCTCCCAAGTATCGATTCTACTTTTTCAGCATCCCAGTTTGCTTGTTCTCTGTGCTAAACGTGACTTCTTTTGCCTCTTCTTACTTGCTCTGTGGCAGTGTCTGGGTTTGCTGCCCTCAGCCTATCTTCCAGTAACTCCCCTTGAAACTGCTTTTCAAAACCAGAGGTCTTATGTATTCCTTGGTTTCTCTTTCCTCAGACATACTCAAGTGACTTTCTATTGAATCCGGATTAAATTTAAAATTATTTAGGTTACTAACCAAAGCTCTTCAAAAATTAACTTCAATCAAATCAACATGTCCCTTTCATTCTTTTTTAAAAAATTATTTTATCCCACGCGTTCTGTTTTTTAGCTCAATCATAGTAGTTACTTTGAAGTTAATTTCTGAGCATATTCTATGCCTACGTGCTTTCTTCTTTGCTTACATCCTTTCTTCCTACAGGAAGGCCTTTTTTTCCATCTTTGTAGAAATCATTCTGTCCATCTTTGCAAAAGGTATTCTTTAATGCCACCTCCTTTACTTTTTTTAAAAATTGAGATGTAATTGACATATAACTCCGTATTAGTTTCCAGTGTACATCATAATGATTTGATATTTGTATGTATTGCAAAATTATCACCACAAATCTAGTTAACATTCATCACCACACATAGATACAAAATTTTTCTTGTAACGACAGCTTTTAAGATTTTTAAGTTTACTCTTTTTGCAACTTTCAAATATACAATATGGTATTATTAACTATAGTTACCATGCTGTACAGTATTCCCAGGACTTCTTTTCCAACTGGAAGTTGCTACTTCCTTCTTATAAAGCTCTCTAAAGTCTATCTTCAGTCCAAAACATTCTTCTTTTGTGTGCTGCACTTTATAAGTATTTTATAATATTTGTTAAACTAGCATTTTGCTATCATTTTTTGAGAAAGTTATCTATACTACCTCAAAGATTTATTACTTTGAGGATCAAATAAAGTACTAAAACAGAAAACAGAAAAGCATTTTCAAATATAAGATTAATAAAAAGCTGAAATAAGATTATACTACAAAACAAGAGTGATCATTCTAAACAGAAATAGAATCATAAACTCAGAGAACAAGCAGGTGGTTACCTGAGGATACAGGGATGGAGGGAGGGGAGAAATAGGTGGAAGAGATAAAAAGGTACAACTTTCAGTAACAAATGGTCACAAGTAGGAAATGTACAGTGTGGGGAATATAGTCAATACATATGTAAATCTTAGGTTCATTCTAAACAGAAATAGAATCATAAACTCAGAGAACAAGCAGGTGGTTACCTGAGGATACAGGGATGGAGGGAGGGGAGAAATAGGTGGAAGAGATAAAAAGGTACAACTTTCAGTAACAAATGGTCACAAGTAGGAAATGTACAGTGTGGGGAATATAGTCAATACATATGTAAATCTTAGGTGTCAGATGGTGACTATATGTATCATGGTGATTACTTTAGAAACGTATAGAAATATCAAATCACATGATGCATACCAGGAACTAGCATGTGTTGTATGTCAATTGTACTTCAAAAACAAACTCAGAAAAAGACATCAGATTTGTGGTTACCAGAGGGTGGCAGGGTGGAAGGTAGGGAAGAATTGGAAGAAGGTAGTCAAAAGGCAAAAGCTTTCAGTTATAAGATGAATAAGTACTAGGGCTATAATGTACAATGTGTTAAAGGTAAGTATTACTTCTGTACTTTATATATCAAAGTTGAAAGTAAATCATAAACATTCTCATCATAAGGCAAAAAACATAAATATATATTTTCTATTTAATTTACATGAGAAGATTAATATTCACTAAATTTACTGTGGTAATCATTTCACGATGTATGGAAGTCAAATCATTATGCTGCACAACATAAAATTATGTGGTGCTGTATGTCAATTATAGCTCAATAAAACTGGAAGAAATAATAAGTTATCCAGGTTGTCTAGCTTCAGCTTGCAGGGCTTTGGGAAAAGGACAGTGTTTAGTTTTTGTGATTCCAAGTCAGAGTAGAGAAAGTTGAAACTGTTAGTTTAGAGAGTCATAACTAGATATTGGAGGAAAATAGAATAATTCAGGGATCCAATCCAGTGTACATGTAGGTTACAAAACCTTAAAGACAGTGGACTACAGTAGAATTTGATATCCACAAAAGTGTGCTACTGAAACATAAATGTTCTCTCTATAGTCCTCTCTACTTATACCAGAGATAGTCACAGTAAGACTAATTTGTTTGCAAAATAAGTCTAGTCTCATTAAACTTGGCCTGATTATTTATGTAAATACAGTAAGAATAGTAATTGACCATAAAGACTCTTTTAAAAATCTGATTTGCTATAACTTTTCAGAAGGAATCTCAGACGTTTGAAAGTATCTCAAGCCCAGAAAGCCAAGCCAAGGACTGACCATCAGATTTCTCCTGTAATACTTAGATTTGAGTGAATTTCTCTCTTCTTATTCCTTGAGGTCCCTAAGAAATCCTTAAGTTCTTGGACCCACCAGAAAATGACCTTCCTTACTCACCTGGTATGGCTGGGAACTATGAAAGCAAGATACCAGGGGTTTTGTGTTTGTGTGTGTGTTTTAGTTTGTTTTTGTTTTTCTGGAAGGGGCTTCATTGACCTTGTAAAGTGAAAGTTGGAATCGTATCCGACTCTTTGTGACCCAATGGACTATACAGTCCATGGAATTCTCCAGGCCAGAATATTGGAGTGGGAACCCTTTCCTTTCTCCAGGTGATCTTCCCAACCCAGGTATTGAACCCAGGTCTCCCACATTGCAGGCGGATTCTTTACCAAAAGAATGGTGGACTTTATACAAAGTCCACTTTAATTCCTTAAAGTTGATATTATCCTCAAATATGACATCTCAGTCAAAACTTTGGTAGTATAGCCAGTGTTTCCAATTGTATCCTATTACAAGGAAAACAGATTCTTATTGAATAGAGGCAAGTAATTATATTGTCATGAAATTAAGAACACTCACTATTAATTTCTGATTTCTTGAAGAATCACATAGGGAGAAACAGATAAATAAATATTTCAGTTCTGTTTACAAAGATATAATTTACCAAATTGCTTTCTAGTTTAAGAAAAAGGTTTCCTTCAATCTGTTAAAGTGTTAAAGAGCTAGCAATGTTTTTAACAAAAAGTCATAAAATTAAAAATCATTCTCATCATTTTCTCAGTCCCATGTAATTATTCCTGTTTTGCTTGATCTAAAGTTAGTAGTTTCATGAATCCATTAATTTTTTCCTTTAGAGTTGTGGAATTTATTACCTAGTTCAATGGTGTGATCTTAAACTTATTACAAATCTGTAATGTAGAGTACTTATCAGTGTCATTTTCTTGAATCTTTTTGAAGACAAATGTTTTGGACAAACTTCAGGAAAGTATAAGGGTAAAACAGTAACTATTTGTAAATGACAGAAGACTTAAAAATGGTCATAGTTAAGGATCAAGTGAGAGTTCATTCTAATGCAGTGGAGAAGGAAATTTCATTATTTCTGTGATACACAAAATTTTAAGATAACATCTCACCCCCACCCCAAGCTGGCAGTGGTCAGTAGGACACCAGCTGCAGATGAGATGTAACCCACATTTCTGTCTGGTCATATTTTTTTGTCCCCCAACCTTATAGTTGAGTTACTTGCATATACAAAAATCATAACCTGCATGCCTGAGCAGGCAGAAAACCAACCCCAGTTTTTCAGGACACAAAATGAGACAAACCAGAAAGCAATAGCTGTCCCTGGGAAGGCAAGAATCAAGCCAATGAGTGGGCTTCCCTGGTGGATTAGTGGTAAAGAATCTGCCTGTCAGCAAATTTGGAAAACTCAGCAGTGGCCACAGGACTGGAAAAGGTCAGTTTTCATTCCAGTTCCTAAGAAGGGCAATGCCAGTGAACGTTCAGACTACCACACAGTTGCACTCAATTCACGTGCTAGCAAGGTAATGCTCAAAATCCTTCAAGCTAGGCTTCAGCAGTTCATGAACTAGGTTTCAGCAGTACATGAATTGAGAACTTTCAGATGACAAGCTGGATTTAGAAAAGACAGAGGAACCAGAAATCAAGTTGCCAGCATCCTTTGGATTATGGAAGATGCAAGCAAATTCCAGAAAAACACCTTTATTGACTATGCTAAAGCTCTTGGCTGTGTGGAACACAACAAACACCTTACCTGTCTCCTGAGAAACCTGTATGCAGGTCAAGAACCAACAGTTAGAACCAGATATGGAACAATGAACTGGTTCAAAATTGAGAAAGGAGTATATCAAGTCTGTATATTGTCACCCTGCTTATTTAACTTATATGCAGAGTACATCATGCAAAATGCCAGGCTGGATGAATCACAACCTGGAATCAAGATTGCAAGGAGAAGTATCAACAACCTCAGATATGCAGATGATACCACCCTAATGGCAGAAAGTGAAGAGGAACTAAAGAGCCTCTTGATGAAAGTAAGAGGAGAGTGAAAAAGCTGGCTTAAAACTCAACATTCAGAAACCTAAGATCATGGCACTCAGTAGCATCACTTCACAGCAAGCAGAAGGGGAAAAAGTAGAAGCAGTGACGGATTTTATTTTCTTGGGCTCCAAAATCACTGGACAGTGACTGCAGTCATGAAATTAAAAGATGCTTGCTCCTTGGAAGAAAGCTATGGCCAACCTAGACAGCATGTTACAAAGCAGAGCCATCACTGCCATCAGAGGTCCATATAGTCAAAGCTATGGTTTTTCCAATAGTCATGTACAGATGTGAGAGTTGGGCCATAAAGAAGTCTGAGTGCCAAAAAGTTGATCCTTTTGAGTTGTGGTGCTGGAGAAAACTCTTGAGAGTCCCTTGGACAGCAAGGAGATCAAACCTGTCAATCCTAAATATTCACTGGAAGGACTGATGCTGAAGCTGAAGCTCCAGTACTATGGCTACCTAATGTGAAGAGCTGACTCTTTGGAAAAGACCGTGATAAAGGGAAAGACTAATATAAGAAGGGGAAGAGGTCATCACTGACTTCGTGGATATGAATTCGAACAAACTCTGGGAGATGGTGAAGAACAGGGAAGCCTGGCACGCTGCAGTCCGTGGGGTCATAAAGAGTCCGATAACTTAGCAACTGAACAGCAACAACAATGCGGGATTGATTGGTCCCTGGACCTGGAGGATCACACACGCCGAAGAGCTAAACCCATGGGCCACAGCTACTGAGCCTATGCTCTACAGCCCAGAAACTGCAGCTACTGAGCCCGTGTGCCCTAGAACCTGTGCTCCGTAATAAGAAAGCTACTGCAGTGAGAAACCCTTACACCACAGCTAAAGAGTAGCCCCTGCTCACTGCAACCAGAGAAAAGCCCATGAAGCAACAAAGACCCAGCACAGCCAAAAATAAAATAAAAATAATAAACAACGAATACACCAAAGCCATGTTATATACAAAGTTGCAGTTCAGAGAATGAATTTTTACAAATGTTCTCTCCTGCTAATCTGAATTTGTAAAGGACAATGTGAGAATTTACCTTCCTCTCTTAGTCTCCTCTCCTGTGATTCATAGTCAGTCTTCCTTGGTTGATGAAGCTCCTTTGGGGAGTGGATTTATGACAGTTGACTTCCTTTTAGAGGATTTATGTTTAAGCAGATAAGGGAAATTCAGAGAAGGTTTCCCTGCATTTTAATACCTACAACTCAGTATGTCAAAGTAGCATATTTTGGGAATGACTTATTTTGTTTCCCATCACCACCTTTTAAATGAGAATATTCAGGGTCAGACAGATCAAACCCTGTGTCCTACATACGCTGTCTGGGCTGCCTCATTTATGTTTGAAATGGATATAATTTGTATCAAACTAAGTTGAAAGTATGTAGGATGAATGACTGGACAAATAATTAGAATCAACGGAAATATTCTCTCCCTTAAAGCCTAATCATCCTTCAGTAGCTATGAAGTATAACTTTTGAGTTTATCTCCCTTTATTAGAGAAGGAAGTTTCTATTTGATAACAATCTGCTGTGGATTTGTGTATGTCTGTGAAATTATAAAAAACTGAAGAGTAAATTGTAGACCTGTCTGCGTTACTGAGGTAGCTTGAACATCATCAACTAGTAGTTGATAATAATGTGTGTATGAATTTATTAAGGTTCAGATCAATATGAATTGGTAGCTTAATGTTAGATTTCACCTGTCTGAAAAACAGGTGTATCCTAAGTACATTAAACTTAATTGTTTCCTTTAATGAAGGAGTGTAGTGCTGTGGTTATATATGGTTTTTTTAATATGTATTTTGATGATTGGTTTTTTAGTGTCTTCTATATAAATTTGAGAGTGTTTGGTATATAAATATGAGTGTTTATTTTATAAGCTAAAGTGTAACTCAGCTGCTCAATCCAGATTGCCTACCCAAAACTCTTAGTAGTTTATCATCCATGTCAGCGATACCATCCCAGATGGAACCAAAGAATCAGTTGCTGCCTGGAGATAAGCACTTTAATTGAAAAGCTCTGGTAAGTCAAGTAATATAGTAGAAAACAGAGTTAAAGTAAAGCTGGAATTTTAGATCATGTCAGATAAATGCTAAAAAGGAAAATTATTCCAGTAAGGAAATGTCCACACATGACTTTATACCTACTCTGCCTAGTTTTTCTGTAAAAGGTAGATAAGGTTTTTCTAAATTCATATGTACTATATAAACATTCATGTGTACATATAAAAGTTTTAAATGTTACTAGTGGCATTTTGTAGGAGAAGGCAATGGCAATCCACTCCAGTACTCTTGCCTGGAAATCCCATGGATGGAGGAGCCTGGTGGGCTGCAGTCCATGGGGTCGTGAAAAGTCGGACACGACTGAGCGACTTCACTTTGACTTTTCACTTTCATGCATTGGAGAAGGAAATGGCAACCCACTCCAGTGTTCTTGCCTGGAGAATCCCAGGGACGGGCGAGCCTGGCGGGCTGCCATCTATGGGGTCGCTCAGAGTCGGACACGACTGAAGTGACTTAGCAGCAGCAGCAGCAGCAGTGGCATTTTGTAACGTGAGTCTTATTCAGTTTAGTTCAGTTGCTCAGTCATGTCCAACTCCTTGCGACCCCATGAACTGCAGTACGCCAGGCCTCCCTGTCCATCACCAACTCCTGGAGTCCACCCAAACCCATGTCCATTGTGTCGGTGATGCCATCCAACCATCTCATCCTCTGTTGTCCCTTCTCCTCCTGCCCTCAATCTTTCCCAGCATCAGGGTCTTTTCAAATGGGTCAGCTCTTCACAAAAAGTGGCCAAAGTATTGGAGCTTCAAATTCAACATCAGTCCCTCCAATGAACACCCAGGACTGATCTCCTTTAGGATGGACTTGTTGGATCTCCTCGCAGTCTAAGGGACTCTGAAGAGTCTTCTCCAGCACCACAGTTCAAAGACATCAGTTCTTCTGTGTTCAGCTTTCTTTATAGTCCAACTTTCACATCCATACATGACTACTGGAAAAACCATAGCCTTGACTAAATGGACCTTTGTTGGCAAAGTATTGTCTCTGCTTTTTAATATGCTGTCTAGGTTGGTTATAACTTTCCTTCCAAGGAGTAAGCATCTTTTAATTTCATGGCTGCAATCACCATCTGCAGTGATTTTGGAGCCCAGAAAAATAAAGTCAGCCACTGTTTGCACTGTTTCCCCATCTGTTTGCCATGAAGTGATGGGACCAGATGCCATGATCTTCGTTTTCTGAATGTTGAGCTTTAAGCCAGATTCTTCACTCTTCTTTCAATCTTGTCAAGAGGCTCTTTAGCTCCTCTTCACTTTCTGCCATAAGGGTGGTGTCATCTGCATATCTGAGTTTATTGATATTTCTCCCGGCAGTCTTGATTCCAGCTTGTGCTTCCTCCGGCCCAGCATTTCTCATGATGTACTCTGCATGTAAGTTAAATAAGCAGGGTGACAATATACAGTCTTGACATACTCCTTTTCCTATTTGGAACCAGTCTGTTGTTCCATGTCCAGTTCTAACTGTTGCTTCCTGACCTGTATACAGGTTTCTTAAAAGGCAGGTCAGGTGGTCTAGTATTCCCATCTCTTTCAGAATTTTCCACAGTGTATTGTGATCCACACAGTCAAAGGCTTTGGCATAATCAATAAAGCAGAAATAGATGTTTTTCTGGAACTGTCTTGC
>SJYX01019263.1:105052-137965 GCA_006410675.1 Oreotragus oreotragus
TGAAGCCTGGCTTGGAGAATTTTGAGCATTACTTTACTAGCGTGTGAGATGAGTGCAATTGTGTGGTAGTTTGAGAATTCTTTGGCGTTACCTTTCTTTGGGATTGGAATGAAAACTAACCTTTTCCAGTCCTGTGGCTGCTGCTGAGTTTTCTAGATTTGCTGACATTGAGTGCAGCACTTTCACAGCATCATCTTTCAGGATTTGAAATAGCTCAATTGGAATTCCATCACCTCCACTAGCTTTGTTCATAGTGATGTTTCCTAAGGCCCACCTGACTTCACATTCTAGGATGTCCGGCTCTAGGTGAGTGGAAGTGATCACGCCATCGTGATTATCTGGGTCGTGAAGATCTTTTTTGTACAGTTCTTCCGTGTATTCTTGCCACCTCTTCTTAATATCTTCTGCTTCTGTTAGGTCCATACTATTTCTGTCCTTCATCGAGCCCATCTTTGCATGAAATGTTCCCTTGGTATCTCTAATTTCTTGAAGAGATCTCTAGTCTTTCCCATTCTGTTGTTTTCCTCTATTTCTTTGCATTGATCGCTGAGGAAGGCTTTCTTATCTCTCCTTGCTGTTCTTTGGAACGCTGCATTCAGATGGGTATATCTTTCCTTTTCTCCTTTGCTTTTGGCTTCTCTTCTTTTCACAGCTATCTGTAAGGCCTCCCCAGACAGCCATTTTGCTTTTTTGCATTTCTTTTTCTTGGGGATGGTCTTGTTCCCTGACTCCTGTACAGTGTCACGGACCTCCGTCCATAGTTCATCAGGCACTCTATCAGATCTAGTCCCTTAAATCTATTTCTCAACTTCCACTGTATACTCATAAGGGATTTGATTTAGGTCATAACTGAATGGTCTAGTGGTTTTCTCCACTTTGTTCAATTTAAGTCTGAATTTGGCAATAAGGAGTTCATAATCTGAGCCACAGTCCGTTCCCAGTCTTGTTTTTGCTGACTGTTTTATCCAGTGCATACTCAGATGAGGCAATGTAGAATTATAGCCACTGTTTTGTGATTTATATCCTTTAAACCATCCTATGAAGTACATACTATTGTTTATTCCTATTTTATAGCTAAGAGAAAGGAGGGACAGAGGTTAAGTATTTTGCCCTGGATATGGTTATGTGGAGACAGAATGTGAAGTTATACAGTCTGGTGGAGGCATACTCTAATATGTTATGGTGACTGACCGTCTAAAACTTAGACATGTTTCAACACTTAGGCATTATTGCAAAGACCATGCAATAGACTCCTTGCAAAAATTCATGGGCCATGAATTGTAGCTTTGACTGAGAGAAATCATGCTTCATATCTGAATTCTGGCATATTATGCAAAGGAAGTTATAGACTTAATATCTCAGAACTTCAGTTTTTAATCTGTCAAATGAGTGGTATCTCCTTTACAGATTAAATGAGTTTTAAGTGAGATGATGTCTATAAAGCACCCAGCACAATGTCTGATTGGTTGCAGGTGCTCAGTAAATAATTATTTCATTAATTTAACTTCTCTTGTGAAGTTAAATTGGAAAATATTTAATGAAAACCAGTTTCATTTGTTTTTTATGTATATACAGAAAGACTTAATTCACAGGGTCATTTTTCCCTTCTGAGAATTTACATATTACAGAGTTTATTTGTTCTTTTATAAATCTAGCATGGAGTAAATGACTAATATGTGACCGGCACTGTATTTCAGTTAAACTTTACAAATAGGAAAGGCGTGTGATTAGATCCACATTTTGTTAAGACATCTGCTATATGGATGGTAGATTTAGAGCTGTGAAACCCTGAAGGCTCTCCCCATCAGAAATGAAGCAGAGCATGAGATATATTCATATTGTATTCAGAAATAGAAACTCACAGACATAGGAAACAAACTTATGATTACCAAAGGGGAAAAGCAGGAGGAGGGGTAAATTAGGAGTTTGAGATTAGCAGATAGAAACTACTATGTATAAAGTAGATAAACAAGATCCTACCGTTTGGCACAGGCATCTATATTCAGTATCTTATAATGACCTATAATGAAAAATAATTATGCATGTATAACTGAATCACTTTGCTATATACCAGAAACTAATACAACATTGTAAATCAACTATACAATAGTTCAATAAAAATTTTTTAAGTTTTGGAAACAAGCATAAAACAAAATATTTTTATATCCTATTAGTTAATACAACCATAGCTTCCCTGGTGGCTCAGACGGTAAAGTGTCTGTCTACAATGCGGGAGACCTGAGTTCGATTCCTGGGTTGGGAAGATCCCCTGGAGAAGGAAATGGCAATCCACTCCAGTACTATTGCCTGAAAAATCCCATGGACAGAGGAGCTCGGTAGGCTATAGTCCATGGTGTCGCAAAGAGTCGGACACGACTGAGCGACTTCACTTCACTTCAAGACTATTACAAGTTTACTTGGGAGTGGTTGCGTTGTCAGATTTAGAATGGATTTGAATTTTAATATTGGAATTTTGTCCTTATAGGAATGTGATAATCTTTTATTAGTTACTCAAGCACAAATTAACAGCTTAGGATTTTTAAAAATTTTAAAATCTTTGACAGTTTGCCAGCCCATAAACTATCAGTAACAATTCATGTGAAATTTCAGTTAAATTATTTTCACTGATAAACATATTTTTCTAAAACTTTTACCATTTGTGAAGGCTGCAAAGAAAAATATTTTAAGGCCCCTTATCTTAAAGATTTATCCTCAGGCTGAATTAAAGAGCTAGACATTATTCTGATTACCCTAGTACAGTTTAATACTTAAACATTTTTAAAATGTTAGAAAATACTAGAACCCTATTATTAATGTTAGTGCTTGAAAATCAAAGTTATTTTATAGGACTATGTTTGACTTTCTGCATATATATAGATATATTTCAGATGGTATGTTTTGACAAAGGTAGTATACCTGAAATTGGGTAGTAAATCATGTTAAAGGAGTCAATTTGAGGGTAATTGAATATCGACAGAAAACTTAAAATTGGAAAATTGTTTTCTAGTTTGTACATTTATCTCTGATTATCTACTTTTAACATTTCAGGTTATAAAAACAGAGACTAATAAACATGCAATCTGTACTTTCTTTGCCTTTATGTTCTTTAAAATAGCAAAGAAATGGATGTTTATAAAATTAGCTGTGGTAGAATTACTTTGTAATTTTGTCAAGTCTTTACCTTCCCTGTAGAAGTGTTAGTATTAATCCTTTAGTTTTATCAACCAAGTGGATAGGCTTCAGAGTCTCCATGATGGATGATCACTAGACTGATATCTCATTTTTTGGTATCCTTGATTTGTTACTGATTTTGGCATTTATTTTTGAAAATATATTTATTGAGCACATACTGTGTGCCAGGAACTGTTCTATGCACTTTTCAGTATGACCCAGTTTTCCTGTTAACTTATTAATAACTCTTTTGAGTACTGAAAACTTAATTTTAACCAGTCTTCTTCCAGCACATAGTAAATGCATTCTTCCCGACTACACAAGGACTGGAGAACAATTACAGTTTTTCATTATAGACTCAGATGCTTGGTTTGGTTTCCTGGGGCTGCTGTAACAAATTACCACATGTTCGATTGCTTAAAATAAGAGTAATGTATTCTCCCACAGTTTTGCAGGCAAGAAATCCAAAATCAGTATCATTGGGCTAATATCAAAGTGTCAGAGGGATTATGTTCCCTCCGGAGGCTTTAGGGAATAATCCACTCCATTTTTTCTTCCAGCTTCTGGTGGGTGCCAACATTATTTGGTTTGTGGCTACATCACTCCAGTGTGGAATATCACTCCAGATGCTCAAGGCCAGCATCTTCAGATTCCTTTTTCCTCCATCTTTACAGTGCTGTCTTCTCTTTCATGCATCAATGTTCAGTCATGTCCGACTCTTTGCAGCCCTTTGGACTGTAGCCCTCCGGGGTGTTTTTAGGCAAGAATAGCAGAGTGAATTGCCATTTCCTCTTCCAGGGTATCTTCTAGCTTAGGGATCAAACCTGTGCCTTATTTTTCCACCTGACTGCAGATGGATTCTTTACCTTCTGAGCCATAGGAAAAGCCTTCTTTTAAGTATTTGTATTTTCTCTTTTGTCTTTTATGAGGACCCTTGTGTTGGCATTTAGGATTTACTTAGCTAATTCAGGATAATTTTCCCATCTCAAGATCCTTAACTTCCTTTCATCTGCAAAATTCCCTTTTCCAAATAAGGTAACATTTACAGGTTCTAGGGATTAGGAACTGTTGCTCAGCAGGGTCAGCAGTTGGGAAGGGTTGACTTAGAGCTGGGAAGAGAGGATGAATGGAACCTGCTAGCACCTTTGTTTCTGTTTCATCACATTTAACTCTGAGAATCTTCTGGAGTAATGGCTCTTGCTTCATTCACTCTGCCTTCCAAATCTTGTGCAGGTTTTGTGTTTAGTTGATTCTGACCCAGCACCATATAGAGAAGGGGATTTGGGGAAATGTGTTTCAGTTTAATCATTGCTGTATACAGTAATAATACAAGGACTGTAATTTCCCTGTGATACTTTGCTGTCATACTCTGTGTCATGGCAGTTTACACATTGATATTGTTGCTGTTTAGTCTCCAAGTCGTGTCTGACTTTTGCGACCCTATGGACTGTAGCCTGCCTGGCTTCTCTGTCCATGGGTTTTCCCAGGCAGGAATGCTGGAGTGGGTTACCATTTCCTTCTCTTGACCCAGGGATCAAACCCCCATCTCCTGCATTGGGAGGCAGATTCTTTGCCACCGAGCCACCTGGGAAGCCCTTGCATCCTTATACTATTTCTTAAATTATTTGAATAATCTGTGTCTTCCAAGCTAGAGGATAAGCCCTCTGAAGAAAAAGATTATATTTGTTTTGTTCATCATTGTATATCCAGTGCTCATCATAGTGCCTGACCATGGTATGTATGTATTTAAACATGGTTGGTGAATTGTGTGATACCTTTATTTTGTACTTCTGACCCCAATCTCCTGAGTCTTAAAACTATCCTAATGGTTAGTGCGTGTGACCCTGTCACGGAGGAGGAATTTTTCCTTTAATTTTTCTAGGTTCTTCTGACTGGTCTCAGAATTGAATTGACATGAGATAGATTGAGAAAAGAAAAAGCACACAAAAGTTTAATAACACATGTACATACAGAGACCCAGGAAAACTGAGTAACTTGTCAAAATGGCGGAAACCCTCATCTTAAATACCCTCTGCAGCTAAAAACAAAAGAGGATGTTGGAGGTAGTGGTTTGTTTCTTCAAAGAGGAGGAAAGCAATTGACATGAAAATGGAAAAGCAAAAGTTTGCTAAGTAAATATTTGCTGGGCCATGCAGTGACAGTGGCTCACAGAGTGGACTATGATCTCTAGGCTCTGCCTAGAGTTTCCACCACACAGAGCCCATATTCCTTGCAGATATCTCTGGTGATATTCTGGGAACAGGCCCTCTGTCTAAATTCCCTTTTTTTTTTTTTTGGTCAGTTAGGGGAAAGGTCAAAGTTTCTTGCTGAGTCTTTAGGGCTTTCACTGTTTTCAGCTTGAAATAATCTGCATGTTGAAGAGATACTTTGGGGTGGCAACTTTTGCCACCCTACAGACCCTACCTGGATTGTACACTAGCCTCTGTTCTTTGTAGAATGCTTTTAACTTCAGCCTTTAGCTGTCAATGGCAGGATGTGACCACAGCAGAAAGTGGTAGAACAGAATAGCAAAGGGGTAGGGAAATGGATGAGTGAAAAACGAGTACCTTTTTATGTGGCACCTACCTCACAGTAGAAAGGAATCTTAGAGCTGTATTTTTTAGGTCATTATGTTTCCCCAATCATTAACATGTGTAAAGAGTACAATAATACTGGACAATTTTTAATCTAAAAACTAGAATGCAAAGAGGTTTTATATTTGTGAAGTTGAAGAAATACTTGAGTACTGTTGATTTTATCTGAATGTAGAAGTGAAAAATCTGCAGTCTGTAAAGAAAAAAACAACTTAAAAATTGACAGTACTCTAACTTACATACAGGTAATATTGTCTTATGTACACAGAAACCTGGCACCTTGAAGAAGAAAAGGGAGGAGAAACAGTGAAAGGTTGTTTAACTTAGAATGTAATAAAAAAAAAAAAAAGAATGTAATAGGAACCACAGACTGTAGAGTCAGTTGCTAAGTGTTACTGAACAGGATTTTGCTTTTCTTAAGCACTCACGAGTGAACTTAAGCTCACTAGTTTAGTGGAGGTTATTATTTCTACTGTAGAAACAAAATTGACTATATTGATAATATAAAGTACCTTTAACTTACGTTTCTTTTCACTTTTATAAAAAAATAAGACTTTTGGATTTTCCATAGGAATATTATGAACTTCAAGTACAACTTGGAAGTTGCAGCTTTGGGGGGAATATTATCTCTATTGAGATAGTTTGGAAAGAAGACATATATATGCCAGTTGTGATGAATTTTATTCATCATTATTTAGCATACAGTTATAGGCTGCAGTTTTAAAGTTTTGGCATCATGGAAGATAATGGACAAAAAATTGCAGCTGAAGTCAGCATTTCTGTATGTATTTGCTTTTTCTGTTCATTTACTTAGAAAATACTTGGAAGGTTTGTTTTTCTACTAAGCTGTTTCTGACTACTCTGAATTTATATTTGCATACCACTTTATAATGTGTGTTTTCATATGTTCTCTATTATGCATCAATAATGTGTGATATATAATACTTAGGAAGTGTATTTCAGAACCAGTGTTTAGAAAATGTAAAAATAGCTCACTCTAAGAAATCTTAAGTTAGAAATTTATGAAGCCCTTGCATCCTTATACTATTTCTTAAATTATTTGAATAATCTGTGTCTTCCAAGCTAGAGGATAAGCCCTCTGAAGAAAAAGATTATATTTCTTTTGTTCATCATTGTATATCCAGTGCTCATCATAGTGCCTGACCATGGTATGTATGTATTTAAACATGGTTGGTGAATTGTGTGATACCTTTATTTTGTACTTCTGACCCCAATCTCCTGAGTCTTAAAACTATCCTAATGGTTAGTGCGTGTGACCCTGTCACGGAGGAGGAATTTTTCCTTTAATTTTTCTAGGTTCTTCTGACTGGTCTCAGAATTGAATTGACATGAGATAGATTGAGAAAAGAAAAAGCACACAAAAGTTTAATAACACATGTACATACAGAGACCCAGGAAAACTGAGTAACTTGTCAAAATGGCGGAAACCCTCATCTTAAATACCCTCTGCAGCTAAAAACAAAAGAGGATGTTGGAGGTAGTGGTTTGTTTCTTCAAAGAGGAGGAAAGCAATTGACATGAAAATGGAAAAGCAAAAGTTTGCTAAGTAAATATTTGCTGGGCCATGCAGTGACAGTGGCTCACAGAGTGGACTATGATCTCTAGGCTCTGCCTAGAGTTTCCACCACACAGAGCCCATATTCCTTGCAGATATCTCTGGTGATATTCTGGGAACAGGCCCTCTGTCTAAATTCCCTTTTTTTTTTTTTTTTTTTGGTCAGTTAGGGGAAAGGTCAAAGTTTCTTGCTGAGTCTTTAGGGCTTTCACTGTTTTCAGCTTGAAATAATCTGCATGTTGAAGAGATACTTTGGGGTGGCAACTTTTGCCACCCTACAGACCCTACCTGGATTGTACACTAGCCTCTGTTCTTTGTAGAATGCTTTTAACTTCAGCCTTTAGCTGTCAATGGCAGGATGTGACCACAGCAGAAAGTGGTAGAACAGAATAGCAAAGGGGTAGGGAAATGGATGAGTGAAAAACGAGTACCTTTTTATGTGGCACCTACCTCACAGTAGAAAGGAATCTTAGAGCTGTATTTTTTAGGTCATTATGTTTCCCCAATCATTAACATGTGTAAAGAGTACAATAATACTGGACAATTTTAAATCTAAAAACTAGAATGCAAAGAGGTTTTATATTTGTGAAGTTGAAGAAATACTTGAGTACTGTTGATTTTATCTGAATGTAGAAGTGAAAAATCTGCAGTCTGTAAAGAAAAAAACAACTTAAAAATTGACAGTACTCTAACTTACATACAGGTAATATTGTCTTATGTACACAGAAACCTGGCACCTTGAAGAAGAAAAGGGAGGAGAAACAGTGAAAGGTTGTTTAACTTAGAATGTAATAAAAAAAAAAAAAAGAATGTAATAGGAACCACAGACTGTAGAGTCAGTTGCTAAGTGTTACTGAACAGGATTTTGCTTTTCTTAAGCACTCAAGAGTGAATTTAAGCTCACTAGTTTAGTGGAGGTTATTATTTCTACTGTAGAAACAAAATTGACTATATTGATAATATAAAGTACCTTTAACTTACGTTTCTTTTCACTTTTATAAAAAAATAAGACTTTTGGATTTTCCATAGGAATATTATGAGCTTCAAGTACAACTTGGAAGTTGCAGCTTTGGGGGGAATATTATCTCTATTGAGATAGTTTGGAAAGAAGACATATATATGCCAGTTGTGATGAATTTTATTCATCATTATTTAGCATACAGTTATAGGCTGCAGTTTTAAAGTTTTGGCATCATGGAAGATAATGGACAAAAAATTGCAGCTGAAGTCAGCATTTCTGTATGTATTTGCTTTTTCTGTTCATTTACTTAGAAAATACTTGGAAGGTTTGTTTTTCTACTAAGCTGTTTCTGACTACTCTGAATTTATATTTGCATACCACTTTATAATGTGTGTTTTCATATGTTCTCTATTATGCATCAATAATGTGTGATATATAATACTTAGGAAGTGTATTTCAGAACCAGTGTTTAGAAAATGTAAAAATAGCTCACTCTAAGAAATCTTAAGTTAGAAATTTAGCCTTTTGTTTTTATAATGAAAGGAAAATTAATTTTCAGAATTCCTTAGGTACTTATTAGTCTTTAAAAATCACATAAATTGTACTGCAATTTAAAAACATTAATTAAACATTTAGTTTTGCAGGACTTTTAGTGGCTGGAGACATAACAACAAAATACAGATATTGTCTCAGTGGAATAATGGGCTTCATACACAGACCTAAAGATTATACATATAAGTTATTGGAAGTAACTTTGTAACCAGGCTGATTTTCAGATTTATCTACAAGTAAAAAATAAATAGAAAATTTCAGAATATAGTGTTTTTCTTTTCTTTTTTTTTCCAGTCTTGTTTATCTTACAAGGCCTCAAACAATTGAAGTTAACACTCATACTAATCCCCCCCAACAAGAATCTTTAGTAAAAGGCAAAAGATTCAATTTGAAGAGAAACATGAGTATAGAGTTGAATGTTTCAGAATTTGGTTAATGCCTATCTAGTGCAATAATAATGGCACCCCACCCCAGTACTCTTGCCTGGAAAATCCAATGGACGGAGTAGCCTGGTGGGCTGCAGTCCATGGGGTCGCTAACAGTCAGACAGACTGAGCGACTTCACTTTCACTTTTCTCTTTCATGCATTGGAGAAGGAAATGGCAACCCACTCCAGTATTCTTGCCTGGAGAATCCCAGGGACGGGGGAGCCTGGTGGGCTGCTGTCTATGGGGTCACACAGAGTCGGACACGACTGAAGTGACTTAGCAGTTGCAGCAGCAGTGCAATAATAACGGTATAAACAAACAAATAATTTCTCACTCACCCTGATTAACATAGGGTGAAAGTAGTAGTAGTGCATTAATGATAAATAAAAAAGCCTTTAAGCAACTCAGAATTGGTTGACAAAGCATTATAAAGGCAGGGATCTTAGGGAGCTACTTAAATGAAAATAAGGGATATGTAATTAGCATATCAAATATACTTAAATTATACCTTCTAGTATTTTTGAAAAACCTTTTTTTTCCCCTGAAGATTATTAATTACTGAGAATTTTTTGAACTCTTAGTAAGTTCGCTAATATTTTTTACACACAATTCTAACCAAGTCATCATACAAACTCATCAAATACGAATGAATGGAGGTTATTAGGTGAATGAAGTTTTTGTTGTACATTTTTCTTTCAGAAGTGAGAAGGGATTTAAAAATAATAAAACTCAGCTTTGTAAATATCAAACTTCTCTGGCAATTCAGAAGAAAAATAGTGATCGGAAAAGCAAATACAAGATCTTTTCTAGTGACTAAGCAAATCCTGAAATATTCCTGTGCAAAGGACTTTTAGAAGAACTTGCAGTGTGACTGTGTCAAATTAGTATGATTATAGTATACACACACAAGGATTACAGTTATACAGTATTATTGTTATACACTAATAACTTTATAATAGTTAATATATGTTATGTATTGCTGTACGTATACTCGCAGTGATTTTTCCTTCTGCACTGGGTCTTCGTTGCTTTTGTGCAGTCTTTCTTTGATTGCAGAGAGCGGAGTCTGTTCTTCGTTGAAGTGCTTCGGGTTTCTCCCTGCAGTGGCTTTTCTTGTTGCAGAGCACGGACTGTGGGCTTTAGTAGTTCAGCATGTGGGCTCAGTAGTTGTTGAAGAACTACTTAGTTGCTCCACAGCATGTGGAATCTTCCCAGACCAGGGGTTAAACCTGTGTCCCTGCACTGGCAGGCAGATTCTATCTACTGTGCCACCAGGGAAGTCCTCAAAGTTTACAGTTTAAATATTGAGATAATACTTCTGGATGAAAAAATTGAAATTAATAAAATTGTGTATAGTTAGAACTAGAAGAGACCTGAGAAGTCATATAAAATATTAAATTTTAGAAAAATAGCTGGAAACAAATTAGCTTATATAATATTTAGGAGCTATTTGTTGAAAAATGTTAAGAAAATTTTTAAATTTAAATCTTTAAAAGAAGAAAAAAGAATCTTAAATGTTCATCAGTAGGAGAATGGGTAAATAGAAGGCCCACTTATTTGATGGAACATTATAGAGTTATTAAAAGCAATGAATTAGGTCTGTATGTCAACATAGAAGGCAAAACAATGCTGAATACAGTAAGGAAGATGCTAAATAATGAATACCATGTTGGTATAGGTATGTATATTAAATATAAAACATTAAATGTATTTAATATAATTATATTAACATACTGTATATTATGTTATTACATGTTCTATATAGATATAATTCTATTAATGTTAAATATAAAATATTGAAATATTTTATATTAAAAGTTTGATGCCATGTATATATGTTAAAATATTTAGGCTTACACATATTTCTGTGTGGGTATATAAAATTTTAAAAGTGCACTGAAATAGATACTCCAAACACATGTTAATAGGGGCACAGTGAGGAATAAGACTTAAGAGTTGTAGCTTAGAGAGAATTTTGACTTTAACTATAATGTTTTATTCCTTTAAAAAAGGAAAGATAAGCAAATGTGACAAGATTGATACTTGTTAGTTCTAGGTGGTGGAATTGTGGACATTTGTTACAGTCTTGGTATTTTATTATATTTTAAAAATTCATTCTTTTCCCTCAAGAAAGATCTACTGTTTTTTAGGAGAATTTAGAACTTTTTGATTACAAGACTTTATTTCCTATGTAACTAAGAATCTCCAAAAGTTGTTGCAGTCTTTTCAGTGGGAATATGAAATGGCCTAGGTACTTTTATCTTTGCTGCTAATGTCCTCAGGTTTAGAGATTTCCCAAAAACTTAAGAAAAAATGACAGAATCTATATCAAAATATCTTCATATGTCTTTGAGTAGTGGGATTGGGTTCAATATAATTTTTGTTTCTACATTTTTCTCACTAACAGTAGCTACTTTTTAAAGTAAATAAAATAATAAATGTTTTTTTTAGAAAAACCATAACAAACCAAACCAAAGAAAGTCATCAGAATGAAATAGTGCTGTTTATTGATCAGGAACAACACATTTTTCAGCCTTAGCTTTAAGGTGAAAGTGGAGCATCTAAGCATCCTGACCCTTCTAATACTGCTCTAAATCTGAGAACCTCACTGAACTCCAGGTGGGTTGGGGGAGCTTAGTAATTGGGGTCTTTAAAGGAACATGGGTGTTAGTTTGTTGACTGGTACATGAGGGTTTTGACAGTAAACTAAATATGGCTTCATTTGGGAAAGAACAGTTTCTTACTGATTATTGATATGTAAGTTTCTTGGATAGGAAATTTTTATGAAACAAAGAATAACCTGGAAACTAGATGATTGGTATCACCTGAAAGGATAAAAGAAGGGGGATTAGGCAATAAGAGGAAAAAAAGGAGAGACTGAAATTAAATATTAGACATGAAAATGATGAAGAAACAGTCTTATAGAGGTGGAACATAATCTTTGTTTTCATCTATTTTGTTTTTATGTATTTGCTTTGCATATAGGGGTTGTAGTAAATGAAAGTACTTACTTCTACCTATATTGTACTCTAAACTCAAACTAAGTGTTTGTATGTCTTAGAATTACACTTCTTGACAGAGGATGAGATGATTGGATGGCATCACCAACTCACTGAACATGAGTTTGACCAAATTCCGGGAGATAATGAAGAACAGGGGAGCCTGTCATGCTGTAGTCCGTGGGGTTGCAAAGAGTGATTGATGTTAATTTATTTGATAAAAATTTAATAATACATGAAAGTTATGTTGTACTGCTTAAACTGACACAGTACTAAATATTGTATCTCAGTTAAACTGGAAAAAAATAGGAAAAAAAAAAATACTTGATTTTTTTCATTTTGAATTTTTTTTCTTCCTTTAGGCAGAATTGTAAATTCAACTGTAATTCTCTACAGGTGCTCTAGTGCAAATAATCATGTGTTTGCACATATTTTACTTCTTGACTTCATATTAGAAAAACAAGACCCCTCTTTCCTCCTGCATGTTTCCTCTACTTCTCATACAGAACATTTCACTTCTGACACTTCTGGTCATCAAATCTGTGTGGGGGTTTTCCCCACACCAAGGCAAATTCTCTGCAACGCCAGCTGGATGTCCTGCAGTTCTGATACTACCGATGTGGAGATGGTGTCGGATCCCATGTGTTAAGGGCTCAGTCTCACAAGACTGCTCCCACCCTACTTCATATGCCGATCACAGCCTGGGTCCCCAGTTACCAACTGACTTGGACTTAGCTACAAATCAGAGGTCCTCAGGCTTGATTAAATAGCTAGAGTGGCTCATAGAACTCAGGGAAACATTTATGTTCACCAGTTTATTAAAGGATATGATAAAGGATACAGATGAACAATCAGATGAAGATTAGGGCAGGGTCTGGGAGGGTTCCCAGCACAGGAATTTCTGTACCCATGGACTTGAGGTGCTTCACCTTCCCTGTTCGGATGTGTTCACCAACCTGGAGGCACTCCGCACCCTATACTGTTGGGATTTTATGGAGGCTTCATCATGTAGGCATGATAGATCATTAACTCCATATTCAGCCCTCCTGCCTTCTTAAGACAATGGGGGAGTAGGGGAGCTCAGAGATGGGGCTGAAAATTCCAAGCTTCTAATCATGGCTTGTTTTTTCTGCTGAGCAGCTCTCATTCAGGACTCATCCAGAAGCCCACCCAGATTTGCCTTATTAGAACAAAGGACACATCTATCACTCAGAAAATTACAAGGATTTCAGGAGCAATGTGTCAGGAACTGGGGTCAAAGACCAAATATTAGAACAAAAGATGCTCCTAGTGCCCTTATCGCTTAGGGAACTACCAGGGTTTCAGGAGCCAGGGGCAGAAACCAGTGTATATTTTTTTCTATTCTCTCACAGACTTAGTCTCTTGCAATGTTATTTTTTGTTTTTCTAAGAATATCAAGAACTGTCTTCTCACAGTGAATGTTTCTAGTGATGTTGAATATACTTGAAAGTGGAAAAGCCAAATTGTAGAAGTAATGTATCCTGGCTTAGAATCTGACCTTTACATTTTCATTTGAAAAGAAATCAGTATTGCCGTTACAATATGTACATTATGGTCTTCAGTTCAGTTCACTCTCTCAGTCACGTCCGACTCTTTGCGACCCCATGGACCACAGCATGCCAAGCCTCCCTATCTATCACCAGCTCCCGGAGTTCACCCAAACTCATGTCCACCGAGTTGGTGATGCCATCCGTCCATCTCATCCTCTGTCGTCCCCTTCTCCTCCTGCCCCCAATCTTTCCCAGTATCAGGGTCTTATCAAATGAGTTGGCTCTCCTCATCAGGTGGCCAAAGTATTGGAGTTTCATCTTCAACATCAGTCCTTCAAATGAATACTCAAGACTGATCTCCTTTAGGATGGACGGGTTGGATCTCCTTGCAGTCCAAGGGACTCTCAAGAGTCTTCTCCAACACCACGGTTCAAAAGCATCAATTCTTCGGTGCTCAGCTTTCTTCACAGCCCAACTCTCACATCCATACATGACTACTGGAAAAACCATGGCCTTGACTAGACAGACCTTTGTTGGCAAAGTAATGTCTCTGCTTTTTAATATGCTGTCTAGGTTAGTCATAACTTTCCTTTTAAGGAGTATGCATCTTTTAATTTCATGGCTGCAGTCACCATCTGGAGTGATTTTGGAGCTCAGAAAAATAAAGTCAGCCACTGTTTCCACTATTTCCTCATCTATCTGCCATGAAGTGATGGGACCAGATGCCATGATCTTCGTTTTCTGAATGTTGAGCTTTAAGCCAACTCTTTCACTCTCCTCTTTCACTTTCATCAAGAGGCTCGTTAGTTCCTCTTCACTTTCTGCCATAAGGTGTCATCTGCATATCTGAGGTTATTGATATTTCTCCCGGCAATCTTGATTCCAGCTTGTGCTTTCCTCCAGCCCAGTGTTTCTCATGATGTACTCTGCGTAGAAGTTTAATAAGCAGGGTGACAATATACAGCTTTGATGTACTCCTTTCCCTATTTGGATACAGTCTGTTGTTCCATGTCCAGTTCTAACTGTTGCTTCCTGCCTGCATACAGATTTCTCAATATGCAGATCAAGTGGTCTGGTATTCCCATCTCTTTCAGAATTTTCCAGTTTATTGTGATCCACACAGTCAAAGGCTTTGGCATAGTCAATAAAGCAGAAGTAGATGTTTTCCTGGAACTCTCTTGGTTTTTCGATAATCCAGTGAATGTTGGCAATTTGATCTCTGATTCCTCTGCCTTTTCTAAAACCAGCTTGAACATCTAAAATTTCATGGTTCACGTACTGCTGAAGCCTGGCTTGGAGAATTCTGAGCATTACATTACTAGTGTCTGCTGCTGCTGCTGCTGCGGCTGCTAAGTCACTTCAGTTGTGTCCAACTCTGTGCGACCCCATAGATGGTAGCCCACCAGGCTCCCCTGTCCCTGGGATTCTCCAGGCAAGAATACTGGAGTGGTTTGCCATTTCCTTCTCCAGTGCATGAAAGTAAAAAGTGAAAGTGAAGTCACTCAGTTGTGTCCGACTCTTAGCGACCCCATGGACTGCAGCCTACCAGGCTCCTCTGTCCATGGGATTTTCCAGGCAGGAGTACTGGAGTGGGGTGCCATTGCCTTCATACTAGTGTGTGAGATGAGTGCAATTGTGCAATAGTTTGAGCATTCTTTGGCATTGGTTTTCTTTAGGATTGGAATAAAAACTGACCTTTTCCAGTCCTGTGGCCACTACAGAGTTTTAGTTGTACAGAATAAACAAAAGACTTTCTTGAACAGATTTGAAATAATTTTGTAACATTTTCCAGGAAAATCAAATGCCTTTGCCAAATGTAGATTGCTGGCAACTTATTCTTCTTTTATACAGAGATAAAAGGCCACCAGGAAGTCTTTGAAATTTTACAGTGGCGTGTAATGTGATCTAGAGAACCTGATATTTGACTTTATAACTGCTATTTCCAATTAATAGTTACAAGGCCTTGAATAAGTCATCTAACTTCTCTGTTCACTGTTTTCTTTATTGTGAGATGAATAGATTGTACTGGATGATTTATAAAACATTTTCTACCTCTAAAATGCTATAGTTTTATTTCACATTAGGATTCTTTTGCTCACGCAGATTTATAAGAATGAGATAGACGGGTGATAAAGTGGTTGTGCCACTTTACATTCCCACTAGCAAAACTGAGAGTTCTTTTCACTTTAAAGCCTCTTCAGCACTTGGTAGCATCAGTTTTTAAGACTTCATCTGTTCTTGTAGGTATGTTATCTCATTGTGGCTTTAATTTGTATTTCTCTAATGACTGTGATATTGAACATTTTTTCATGGGCATATTAGCCATTTTATCTTTTGTTGGTGAAGTGGTTATCAGATCTTTTGTCCATTTTCATTTGGGTAATTTTTTCTGCTCACTGTGTTATAAGAGCTCTATATACATTCGAGATACAAAGCCATGGTTAGATTTTTTTACTGAGGATATTTTCCTCCATGACGTGGTTTGCCTTTCATTATTTTTACAGTATCTTCAGAAGAGCAGATTAAAACTTTGATGATGTCCAATTTTTCCATATTTCTCTTCTGTGGTTTGTGCGTTTTGTAAGAAATGTAGATATGATTTTCTACTATGTTTTTACCTCGAATATTTTTATTTTTAGCTTTTATAACAGCTCTGTTTCTACAGGCAGATAAATCGTGGTTCATTTAAAAAATTACAGATAGCTCATTGTTTCAGAATTATTTGTTAAAAAAGACTATGCTTTCTTTTTGGTACCTTTGTCAAAATTATTTGACCAAATATGTATGGATCTTGTTCTGGAGTTCATTCTGTTCCATTGATCTGTTCTTCTGTCCTTATGTTAATACCAGTCTATTCCTAGAGCTTTATAGTAAGTCTGGAATTTCAGTAGTTTAACCCCTTCCACTTTATTTTTCCTTTTCAAATTTGTTTTGGTTGTTCAGGTCCTTTGTATTTTCCTATAAATTTTCAAATCAGTTTGTCAATTTCTACCAAAAAAAAAATCCTTCAGGGATTCTTTTTTTTTTTTTTGAGATTGACTCTTTAGATGAATTTGAAGCAAAGATGTGGCTTGGGGCAGAGAGGCAGTTGACTGACCATGCACACTACATTAAGTCCTTCCTTGAAAGAGGATCTTAGTGGATCATCTCCAAGTCTGCAGAGTTTTTTTTAGTGATTGATGGTGTTATTCAGATCTCTGCATTCTTACTGGATTGTGTGTGTGTGTGTATTCTGTCAGTTACTGAGAAAGGTGGATTAAAATCCCACATTCTGACTGTAGATTTACATGTTCTTCCTTTTAGTTTTATTTTATGTATTTAAAGCTATGTTTGCACATGTACATTTATAATATCTTCCTGATGTGTTGACTCTTTTATCATTATGAAGTATCCTTTAATTCTAAAAATAATTCTTATGTAGTCTGTTTTGCCTGATACTAATCTAACTCCTCCAACTTTCTCATAGCTATTTTTATCATGGCTTATCTTTTTCCAGTCCTTTTACTTTTTAACATATTTGTATGTTCATATTTAAAGTGAGTCTCTTAGAGTTAATATTAAATTACTTTAGGAAAAATATTGGAGCTTTGCTTCTTTTATTTTTGGGGGACGCTGGATGAAGTGTACATGAGAACTTCTGTACTATTTTTTTCAATGATGTGGATATAAAATTATTTCAAGAATGTTATAATTGCTTGTTGGTGGTACATTTTTGTAGTGACCTCTTTAAAATTCTTAACTGATAACTCCAACATCTGTACTATGTGATGCTGCCTGTTGGTTGTCCTTATTTATCCTAGTTGAGATTTTTTTGTCTTTCAGTATGATGAGTACACTCATTTTGGATTGTATCCTGGGCATTTAGAGCGTTAGGAGACCTCAGTTCCTACTTAAATAGACAGCCACTGGAGAGGGAGGAATGGTGCTGCATCTTCAGTGACATTCACCTTGTATAGGGCAGGAGTGGCTGGCAGAGCTCTGCCCCCGTGATCTGTTTGGCTACAGTGTCTGGTGGGGGCTGGGAGGGCCTCCAGCTCTGTGGTCATTTGTGCAAGTTAGGGATGGTCAGCCAGGCTGGGCCCACAGATTACACAGCACTCAACTGGGAAGGTCGCATCCTGTAGAACTGCTGTCTTCCCAGTCCTTGGTTGGAGACGGTGGGTCTTTTCTTACGGCTTTGTTATTGACCTACATCTGCTGGTGGTTCCAGGCTGTGAACTGCTATAGCACCCAGGGTGAGATACATGCGTGGCAAAAATCTCCAGGGAATTCGCTGCTACATCACTCAAGATCTGCATTCTCTAGCCAGTTTGTCTTATTTTTTCACCTTTTCAGAGTCCCCTTATAGTTGCTTTGTCTTTGGTCCAAGGTTTATAGTTGTAACTAGCAGGAAAAATAGGGTGGAATGCACTTTATCTTCTTTGGAATGAGACATCTATTACTGGTTTTTAATGTTTCTAATTTCTATGTTTTCTAACTTTATTTGCCCTGTATATTTTGTTTTTCAGGCAAATGAAGATAAAACAATGTCAGCCAACCTAAAATACCTTTCTTTAGGAATTTTGGTCTTTCAGACTACCAGTTTGGTTCTAACGATGCGTTATTCTAGGACATTAAAAGAAGAGGGGCCTCGTTATCTATCATCTACAGCTGTGGTTGTTGCTGAACTTTTGAAGATAATGGCCTGCATTTTATTAGTCTACAAAGATAGCAGTAGGTATCTAGGGTTTTTTGTGTTTGTTTTTTTTTTAAAGTCACTGAAGTTTATTTAATTGTTTTGGAGTTATTCATATATACACGTGTGTGTGCACACACATACATAGACGCACACACATACATATGTATATAAGACTTCCCTATTGGCTCAGCAGTAAAGAGTCCACCTGCAGTGTAGGACCCGCAAAGCACTAGGGTCCGATCCTTGGGTCGGGAAGATCCCCTGGAGTAGAAAATGGCAACCCACTCCAGTATTCTTGTCTGGAGAATCCCGTGGAATCAGAGGAGCCTGGCGGGCTACGGTACATGGGGTCACAAAAAGTTGAACATGACTGAAGCAACTTAGCACACACAGTACACACATACATACATATATATATATAGGTGACTACACATTGGAACACTATTACATTATAAGAATATTTCAGTTTTCATTTTATTAAGATAGTTTTAGTCTAGTAATAAGGGTATCTTATTCTATATCATGATTTCATGTCCTGATTAATGCTATAAATATGAAGCATAGTTTCTTACATTTATAATAATTTTGAGAATAAGAATAATTTAGAGGAGTCATAATTATTTACTAAAGTCTAGGCTTTTTTATTTGCTGCATGATTAGTCCAGCCATGACTAATTTTATATATATACACACACACACACACACATATTCTAACATGTCTTAGAGTTTATTTCTTTTTATGGCTAAATAGTTTTCCATTGTATGTATATGTGTGTATATACATAAACTGGAGGTCCCCAACTTAGTGATGGTTCGACTTAATGATTTTTTTGACTTTGTACTGTGCTCAGTCACTCACTGATGTCTGACTCTTTGCGACCCCATGAACTCTAGCCCACCAGGCTCCTCTGTCCATGGGATTTTCCAGGCAAGAAAACTGGAGTGGGTTGCCGTTTCCTATGATGGCATTAAAGTGATATGCATTAAGCTGAAACCATACTTTGAATTTTGATCTCGTTCTGGGTTAGTGATACGATACTCTCAGGGTGCTGGGCAGCCACAGCAAGCTGCATCTCCCAGTCAGACACACAGGCTCAAGGATAAACAACCAGTGCCCTTACAGCCACTCTTACCCATCCAACCAGTCTGTGTTTCCTTTCAGTACAGTATTCAATAAGTTACATGAGATATTCAACACTTACTATGAAATAGGCTTTGTGTTAGATGATTTTACCCAATATAAGGATAATGTTTAAGTGTTCCAAGCACAGTTAAGGTAGTCTAGGCTAAGCTATGATGTTTGGTAGGTTAAGTGTATTAAATGCATTTTTGACTTAAGATATTTTTAGCTTATAATGGGTTTATTGGGATATAACCCATTGTAACTGAAAAAAGATCTGTGTAACATTTCATCCATTCTTGTATTGATGGACACTTGAGTTTTTCTACCCATTGGCTATTGTAAATAATGCTGTGATAGACAGTGAATAATCCTGCATTAGACACACAAGTCTCTGCATTCATTTCTTTTGAATATATACTTCAGGATAGAATGGCTGAGTCATATGGTAATTCTCTTTAACATTTTGAAGAACAGTGAGACTTTTCCACAACAACTGCACCGTTGTAGACCCCCACCAGCAATGTATAAGAACTCCAGTTTCTCCATGTCTCACCAGCACTTACTATCTTCCATCTTTAAGACTCACAGCCATCTAGTAGGCGTGCAGCAGTGTCCCATTGTCGCTTGGTTGCATTTCCCTGATGGCGAACAATGTCGAGCGCCTCTTCATTTGCTTATTTATTGGCCATTTGTATATCCTTAGAGAAATGTCTGCTTGAGTCTGTTGCCCATTTTTGAATTGGGTTGTTTGTAAATTTTGTATACTTTTGAAACTGTCATGTTGGCCATCGTAGCTGGAGTGTATCGGTCCAGGAGAAACAAAAAGAGATTGCATTTGTATTCAGAAAATAATAAATGTTTAAAAAGATGCTCTACCTCTCTAGTAATGAGAAAAATCAAATTAAAGCCACAACACTCAATTTCAGTACCCTCAGACAGCTAATAAGAAAAATGTGATAACATTAATTATTTAAAAATTTAATTTTAAGAATGAGCTAATATTTTAGATTTTTTTCTGCCAAAACTAAGAAAAAAATCTTGGTAATTTTTAACTACTTACATACTTTTTTGACTATCTTAGAGTCAAGAAAGGATGAATATCTAGCAGCATTTTTAAAAGTTATTTTCATTTTAAAACAGTTCTCATAATCAAAGTTTTCAGATTTTGTGGTGAGAGAGACAGTCATCTATAAAGCGTCATTTTCAGTAGAGTGGTAGTGTTCCTTAGACTTTCTCTTTTCTTTGGGAGATTATATATCTCTTAAAGTTCTTTGGACTTTTTTTATGATTGATACTGTGGATTGGCTAGCTCAGAGTCCACTGTTAACTCCTTTCCCCCTTTCTTATCTCTTAAAGTGGATAATATAAAAGGAAAGGGTTGATTTTCCAGCTCCCTTGCAGCATGGGGTAGTTATGCAACACACAGTCCTGATCAGTGAGAGGGAAGAAGATGCCTGCTAGGCCACTGTTCTCTCCTCTTTTTTTTTTGGTTGCCAAAAGGAAGAACCAGAGGTGCTCAGTCATTTGGTAGTCTGTTGCAAAAATCACGTAGACAGTAAATGAAAAGCATGAAATTAAAAACCTTATATATAGAGAGAGAGAAAGAGAGAGAGAGAAAATTTAGGTCCCTGATGTCATTACTGAGCTGCTGTAGCGGCTTTGGACCTGGACTCACGATAATGTGAGACAAATCCCTGTGGGTTTGAGCCAGTGTTAGTTGAGTTTTCTGCTGTTGAGCCAAACCTACTTCCTAACCGATACCATTTTATGATTAAAGTCTTCATAATTATTAATTGGCATGAATGACTGATGATAGAATATATTATAAAATACAAGGTATTATAATGTTGCTATGATAAAGTAAGAATACTTAGTTGACAATACTATGATATTTTTATTATCATAAATATATATGTGTGCATATCAATTTGATTTATTTCCCAATGAAAGATATATATTATTATAAAGGTAAGGTACTTCTTAATACACTATCTTCTAAGATTTAACATTTGAAATATTAGCAGCATTAAAGGTATAGATATACCTTATTTTATTCCAGATATTGTGGTTTTTACAAATTGAAGATTTGTGGCAACCTAGCATTGTCAAATATAATGAGCATTTTTTAGCAATAAAGTATTTCTTAATTAAGGTATATACATTTTCTTAGACATAATCCTATTGCACAGTTAAGAGACTATCATACAGTGTGCACATAACTTTTATTTGCACTGAGAAACCAAAAAAGTTCTGTGACTTACTTTATTGTGATGCTCACTTTATGGCTGTGGTCTAGAACCGAACCTGCAGTCTCTCTGAGGTATGTCTGTAGACATCAAAGTATCTTAATAAGTAGCTGAATTTCCATTTTTTGCAGGTGAAAAAAACAAGGATTTGAGAGAGAATATGGAACGGATTCAGTTACTNATAAGAATAATTTAGAGGAGTCATAATTATTTACTAAAGTCTAGGCTTTTTTATTTGCTGCATGATTAGTCCAGCCATGACTAATTTTATATATATACACACACACACACACACATATTCTAACATGTCTTAGAGTTTATTTCTTTTTATGGCTAAATAGTTTTCCATTGTATGTATATGTGTGTATATACATAAACTGGAGGTCCCCAACTTAGTGATGGTTCGACTTAATGATTTTTTTGACTTTGTACTGTGCTCAGTCACTCACTGATGTCTGACTCTTTGCGACCCCATGAACTCTAGCCCACCAGGCTCCTCTGTCCATGGGATTTTCCAGGCAAGAAAACTGGAGTGGGTTGCCGTTTCCTATGATGGCATTAAAGTGATATGCATTAAGCTGAAACCATACTTTGAATTTTGATCTCGTTCTGGGTTAGTGATACGATACTCTCAGGGTGCTGGGCAGCCACAGCAAGCTGCATCTCCCAGTCAGACACACAGGCTCAAGGATAAACAACCAGTGCCCTTACAGCCACTCTTACCCATCCAACCAGTCTGTGTTTCCTTTCAGTACAGTATTCAATAAGTTACATGAGATATTCAACACTTACTATGAAATAGGCTTTGTGTTAGATGATTTTCCCCAATATAAGGATAATGTTTAAGTGTTCCAAGCACAGTTAAGGTAGTCTAGGCTAAGCTATGATGTTTGGTAGGTTAAGTGTATTAAATGCATTTTTGACTTAAGATATTTTTAGCTTATAATGGGTTTATTGGGATATAACCCATTGTAACTGAAAAAAGATCTGTGTAACATTTCATCCATTCTTGTATTGATGGACACTTGAGTTTTTCTACCCATTGGCTATTGTAAATAATGCTGTGATAGACAGTGAATAATCCTGCATTAGACACACAAGTCTCTGCATTCATTTCTTTTGAATATATACTTCAGGATAGAATGGCTGAGTCATATGGTAATTCTCTTTAACATTTTGAAGAACAGTGAGACTTTTCCACAACAACTGCACCGTTGTAGACCCCCACCAGCAATGTATAAGAACTCCAGTTTCTCCATGTCTCACCAGCACTTACTATCTTCCATCTTTAAGACTCACAGCCATCTAGTAGGCGTGCAGCAGTGTCCCATTGTCGCTTGGTTGCATTTCCCTGATGGCGAACAATGTCGAGCGCCTCTTCATTTGCTTATTTATTGGCCATTTGTATATCCTTAGAGAAATGTCTGCTTGAGTCTGTTGCCCATTTTTGAATTGGGTTGTTTGTAAATTTTGTATACTTTTGAAACTGTCATGTTGGCCATCGTAGCTGGAGTGTATCGGTCCAGGAGAAACAAAAAGAGATTGCATTTGTATTCAGAAAATAATAAATGTTTAAAAAGATGCTCTACCTCTCTAGTAATGAGAAAAATCAAATTAAAGCCACAACACTCAATTTCAGTACCCTCAGACAGCTAATAAGAAAAATGTGATAACATTAATTATTTAAAAATTTAATTTTAAGAATGAGCTAATATTTTAGATTTTTTTCTGCCAAAACTAAGAAAAAAATCTTGGTAATTTTTAACTACTTACATACTTTTTTGACTATCTTAGAGTCAAGAAAGGATGAATATCTAGCAGCATTTTTAAAAGTTATTTTCATTTTAAAACAGTTCTCATAATCAAAGTTTTCAGATTTTGTGGTGAGAGAGACAGTCATCTATAAAGCGTCATTTTCAGTAGAGTGGTAGTGTTCCTTAGACTTTCTCTTTTCTTTGGGAGATTATATATCTCTTAAAGTTCTTTGGACTTTTTTTATGATTGATACTGTGGATTGGCTAGCTCAGAGTCCACTGTTAACTCCTTTCCCCCTTTCTTATCTCTTAAAGTGGATAATATAAAAGGAAAGGGTTGATTTTCCAGCTCCCTTGCAGCATGGGGTAGTTATGCAACACACAGTCCTGATCAGTGAGAGGGAAGAAGATGCCTGCTAGGCCACTGTTCTCTCCTCTTTTTTTTTTGGTTGCCAAAAGGAAGAACCAGAGGTGCTCAGTCATTTGGTAGTCTGTTGCAAAAATCACGTAGACAGTAAATGAAAAGCATGAAATTAAAAACCTTATATATAGAGAGAGAGAAAGAGAGAGAGAGAAAATTTAGGTCCCTGATGTCATTACTGAGCTGCTGTAGCGGCTTTGGACCTGGACTCACGATAATGTGAGACAAATCCCTGTGGGTTTGAGCCAGTGTTAGTTGAGTTTTCTGCTGTTGAGCCAAACCTACTTCCTAACCGATACCATTTTATGATTAAAGTCTTCATAATTATTAATTGGCATGAATGACTGATGATAGAATATATTATAAAATACAAGGTATTATAATGTTGCTATGATAAAGTAAGAATACTTAGTTGACAATACTATGATATTTTTATTATCATAAATATATATGTGTGCATATCAATTTGATTTATTTCCCAATGAAAGATATATATTATTATAAAGGTAAGGTACTTCTTAATACACTATCTTCTAAGATTTAACATTTGAAATATTAGCAGCATTAAAGGTATAGATATACCTTATTTTATTCCAGATATTGTGGTTTTTACAAATTGAAGATTTGTGGCAACCTAGCATTGTCAAATATAATGAGCATTTTTTAGCAATAAAGTATTTCTTAATTAAGGTATATACATTTTCTTAGACATAATCCTATTGCACAGTTAAGAGACTATCATACAGTGTGCACATAACTTTTATTTGCACTGAGAAACCAAAAAAGTTCTGTGACTTACTTTATTGTGATGCTCACTTTATGGCTGTGGTCTAGAACCGAACCTGCAGTCTCTCTGAGGTATGTCTGTAGACATCAAAGTATCTTAATAAGTAGCTGAATTTCCATTTTTTGCAGGTGAAAAAAACAAGGATTTGAGAGAGAATATGGAACGGATTCAGTTACTGATTTTGTCCATTTCGTGTTTTTTCCTAGAATGTAGTCTGAGAGCACTGAATCGAATACTACATGATGAAATTCTTAATAAACCTATGGAAACGCTTAAACTTGCTATTCCATCAGGGATATATACTCTTCAGAATAATTTACTCTATGTGGCACTGTCAAATCTTGATGCAGCTACTTATCAGGTATCTAAAATACATTTCTAGTAGTCCTTTTAAGAAACAAACAAACAATAATATTAGCTGTTTTCTTTTTCAGGTCACATATCAGTTGAAAATTCTTACAACTGCACTATTTTCTGTGTCAATGCTTAGTAAAAAATTAGGTGTGTACCAGTGGCTCTCCCTAGTAATTTTGATGACAGGAGTTGCTTTTGTACAGGTAACTATTCAAGATAAGTATAACTTTCATTTTTATCACAGTTTCAAAATCTCATTTTGGAGAGTATGGTTGTTATTTGTTGATGCAAATTAATGCTTATTCTCACAGCTGTTTTTGAGGGCTTCCCTATGAGGAAGATACCACATTGGGACTATAAATGACACAAAGAAATAAAATCAAATAATCCGAGGCAGAGAAGTGAATAGTCTATTTAGGGAAATAAGACACTTTGTAAAACAAAGCTGATTTTTATCGGATCATTTGAGATCAGTCACTCCCTTCCTATTTTCTGTCAGCTTCCCTGATAAACTCCTCCTTGGTTCTTTTCACATCTTTCTAATGATTCCTTAGTGGTTTCCTTTCTGGGGTCCTCTTCCCTCATATACACTTTAGAGATTTGGGTTGTTGATAGGCTTATTGTTTCTCTTAAATTATGTCCTTATTTTTGGAGATTTCATTCTTTCTGGATGTTTTTATTAATAGATATGCTGATAGTTTCTTGATCTGTGTCATCCACTCTAGTTATCACCTCTAGTTTCAGATTTGTATATCTAAAAGCCCATTGGACATCTTTGGTTGGTTGTGGGCTTCCCTGGTGGCTCAGACAGTAAAGAATCCACCTGAAATGCGGGAAACCTGGGTTGGATCCCTGGGTCAGGAAGATTCCCTGGAGAAGGGACTGGCTACCCACTCCAGTACTCTTGCCCTGAGAATTCCATGGACAGAGGAGCCTAACAGGCTACAGTCCATGGGGTCGCAAAGAGTTGGACATGACCGAGCGACTAACAGGTTCACTTTTCACTTCAGTAGGCCTTATAAACCAAGTGTATCCAAAACTAAACTTTACCTTCCCCCCACCAAACGTGCTCTTTATTTCTATTTTTTTCCAGTCATTATTTACCCAGCCTGAGAGTTGTCCTAGAGTCTTCCTTCAGCCTACACATCTAATCACTAAGACTTTGTGACTGTTTTCTAATACCTCTTGATTCTGTCTTTGTCTGTCTCTACTAACATTTCCCCATTTCATGACTTCTTTGTTTCTCAAGTAATCTTTTGCCTCCTAATTGATGGTTTTGTTTTGTTTTTTTACCATCACCCAAAATTCAGCCTCCACTTATTCACCACTGTGAGCTATCTAAAAATAAATCTAATCATGTCAATTTCCTGCCATCCAAAGTCCTCCTTCCCTCTCCCTGCAGTCACTTTCCTTAGAGTGTGGTATGTATTGTATATTTTCAATAAATATTTCTAATAGTTATTTATTTAAATGAGTGTTACTGATATATAATTGGCATATCAAACCCGTATTTTCATAGGCCCTGCTTAAGGTAAAGTAGTTGGTATTCAATTTTTAAAAGTGAGGTATTTAAAAAAATCAGGTAACTAATAGTTCAGGTAGGCAAAAACCATGAGAAGGATAGAGAAATAAGTGAAGTTTTAGGAACACTGGTCTACAGAATAAAGCTCAGAATGATTAGCTTGATATGGACCTTCCGTAATACAGCAACCACTTTGGACTTATTTTTGCTGCTCCAGTACTTCACACTGAATTTCTACAACTGATCTGCTTGTAGAGGCTATTTTGTGCATCTGTGCATTTATTCATTCTCTTTCTCTTTTTTATGGAGAAGGAAATGGCAACTCACTCCAGTATTCTTGCCTGGAAAATCCCATGGACAGAGTAGCCTGGCGGGCTGCAGTCCATGGGGCTGCAAAGAGCTGAACACAACTTAATGACTAAACTGCAGCAACAGCAGCTCTTTTTTTAGGGTATTTTTGAAATTATAGATTGTAAAGGCAATATCACTATGGGAAAAAAAATGATTCTAAGGTTTTTTCAAAAGCTTTCCTCTGTAATTCCGGGAATGGAAATGGTTGCACTTTTACCTTAAGGTCTAAGAGTGGGCTCTAAACATGTATTTTGTAAACTGTTATAGGAATTAAACTTGTATTGTTTCTTTTTGTTCAGTGGCCCTCAGATTCTCAAGAGCTTAATTCTAAGGAACTGTCAGCTGGCTCACAATTCGTAGGCCTCATGGCAGTTCTCACAGCATGCTTTTCAAGTGGCTTTGCTGGGGTTTACTTTGAGAAAATCTTAAAAGAAACCAAACAATCAGTGTGGATAAGAAACATTCAACTTGGTAAGTTTGAAATGTTTTCTCACATTACTTTTAAAGTGATTATATTGTTATATTTAAAGATTTCTATGTATCTTGAATTAAATAAACCTTTTATAAAAACTGCTAGTTGCTGCAAATAAAATTTTAGAAAGAACATTTCACATCCCTTTGGTTCCTTTTTCATCATGGAATATTTTGATTAGTTGTGACTTTATTTATAAATTTGCATTACCCTGCACTCTTTGAGTATGTTACCAGAGAATTCCCCCTAAAGAGGTGACTCCTGTAGTATAACCATTTCTTTTTTTTTTTTTTTTTTTACATTTTATTTTATTTTTTATTTTTATTTTTTTTTTTTTTATTTATTTTTTTACACGAACTCCCAAACATGAACCCCCCTCCCACCTCCCCCGCCACTTTATTCATAGTTTAGGATTGCTCCAGGAAATCTTAGTTCCAGTAGTCATAAGGCATAAGTCTACCACAAGCTCTGTGGTAGAAGTAAGGGATTCAGCAGTGAACAAGATACATTTCCTTCTCTCATTGAGCTGACTTTTCCCTAACGGTGAGACTTCAGTAACAACCTTCTGATGTTGCCTGTGGCTGACTGTTTCTTTTCTAACTTTTTGGATATTACTTATCATACATCCAAAATTTCTAAATAAAGAAAAATGTCATACCACATACCTGAGCTATTATATCTGCATATATGAATGTGACTATATGAAAATGTAGATCTAGCAATAGGAAGATACAATGAAATATACAAAAGTGCACATTTTTACAAATATTAGAATGGGATATCCATACAGTCCTGTAATGTATATACTCTATTTTTTTCAGTACTCCAAAGCTGGTAATCTGTTCTGTTTTACATTCCCATGTCTTTTTCTTAGTCATAATATAGTACTAAGTATATTTTTTCTAAGTTTATATAATTATACAACTAAAAAAACTTTTAATCAAATTTTATCAAAATGGAAAAGTTAAGTTTAAAATTATTTGTAATGTTAATGGAAAAATATCTCTCCTAACATACCAAAGGACATATAACGTAGACTTTACTTTTTTTTTTTAAGGTTTCTTTGGGAGTATATTTGGATTAATGGGTGTATATGTTTATGACGGAGAACTGGTGTCAAAGAGTGGGTTTTTTCAGGGATATAACCGACTGACCTGGATAGTTGTTGTTCTTCAGGTAAAGCATTTAAATTGTATTTATGCTAATAAATTTTATTTTAACATAGAAAATAAAAATAGCTATGATGTACTGATAGGAGGAAAAAGGGCTTCTCCTGTTAGTATTCTCATTATATCTAGTTTATTCAGGGAAGTTAAAATAGGACCGATCTAAATGCTGTAATGTGAACTTTATGGTATTTAAATTTAACATAATGAAAATGCAAGATTAAGAATAAAAGAGTTGAAGCTGAGGAAAAATATAACTTTTAATTTTTCTACAGTTCTAATCATTTCACAGGAAGTCTAAAGTCAGTTCATTCAGGCTCAAGAAGCAGATCTAGATATTTAAATCTGTAACAGTTTAAAAGTTTAATGTTCGTTACATATTGGAGTATCCCTATCAAATAACCTCAGTTTATAACTTGAAATTATTCAACGGTTGAATAATTTCATCTTCAAAAAATACTTATTAAGTACTCCGGAGGAAACAAAAATGAAGATACAAATCTCTGCCTTCACAAAGCCTTTCTCTAGAGATATTTGAAGCTGAAAGTCCCTTAGGGAAGATGGGTGAGAAGATAGCAAAGGATAACTGTGTTTTGAAAGCAGGAAGGATACTTCTATTTTTAAGATAAAAGGAGATAAGGATAAGTAAAAATTCAGAGAAAATTTGAGAAAGATTTTATGATGGCTTTTATCCTGTTGAGGAGGAAAGCCGTCTTTCCTTAAGAAGGGACTAGAGACTTGAGAAGAATTAAAAAGGTTTAGTACAGCTGGTATGAGGGAGAAAATAGAAGAATAAGAGCACTGCCAAGAAATAACAGGACTCAAACATCTGTTTATAGTGAGCTCACTGGCATAATTTGTGACTTTCTCTCTTAAAGCCTTTACCATTTGAAGAGGTGCAATGAAAGTGGGTAACTCAGATTTGGGAGTTGATACGTAAAGTTTGGTGAAATGAAGGGAAAGTCACTTAGTTGTGTCTGACTCTTTGCAACTCCATGGACTGTAGCCCACCAGACTCCTCTGTCCATGGAATTCTCCAGGCAAGAATACTAGAGTGGGTTGCCATTCCCTTCTCCAGGGTTTGGTAGAAAACAAAACTATGAGATACGGTAAAACCATTATTTAAGTAGCTACAATTTGGAATTTGAGAGGGATTTGGCAGAAGGTTCTTTCTACACTTTTAAAGAGAATGATTAAAGTGCTTCAGGAGGCGTACTCTGACAGCAATTTGAAAGGTAGATTAGAATGGGAAGAAACTCGAGGAGGAAAGCCAAGTTAGGCAATTAAAAGGCTAGTAAAATTACATTTTATTTTTAATCAAAAATAAAAATATTTAACTAATCTGAGTATTCAGTCTTCCCATGTTTGTCTGAAGAAGTGATGTTTAATTACTAAATTGGATAAGAATAGATATTTTATTCATAATATGGTCAAACTCTATTATAACAAACTGCAGATTCTGCTGGTAGTTATCTTATCCGATACCTTTTGAAAGAGAGAGTCTATTAAACAAAACTTAGATGCTCATATGTTATGAAATGTTTAATAAAAATCACTTATTTAATGGAATTAGATTATAGGACAAAAAAGTATTTTGAAAAGCAGTTTTATATGTGTCTATTTTTAAAAATAATCTTTTAAAACTTCTGCAGGCACTGGGAGGCCTTGTAATAGCTGCTGTTATTAAGTATGCGGATAACATTTTGAAAGGATTTGCAACCTCTTTGTCCATAATATTATCAACACTAATATCTTATTTTTGGCTACAAGATTTTGTACCAACCAGGTAGTGTATTCTTTTCTATTTCTTTAGATCTTATTTAGAAAAATGAGTCCTTCATATGATCTAATCTGAAAAATTTTGTTCTATTACAGCTTTTAAAGAAATATAGTAAGATTCATTTAACTATCTTTTAAAAAGGGTTTCAAACTAAATGCATGAACGAAAGTCTAACACTAGACAGTTTTTTATACAGTTTGACTGGCCAGAATTTCCTCAGTAGATCTGAATGGGGGTGTTTCCCCAAAAGTTAAAAGTCATATTTTTAAAAATTATTAAGTTATATAAAGTCATTTTAAGAATTTATATAGCTTAAGCCAGGAAAGGAGGTGACATTCTTGAAGAAGATAATTTGTTTATAAGGTAATTTGAGTCACCTTTGAAAAAGTGGCTCATGAGAAAGTTCTTTAGGGAGAAAAATAGTCTAGAGAATTGCAGAAAGAATGATGGGTGAAGCAGGAGACCCAGGACTGTGTAATGTCATGGGTACCAAGAGAGAAGACAGAGTGAGGAATAATAAAGTATAACACAAAGTTCTATTTGATCTACAATTATTAACTTGTAATCCCAGGGTAATGAGATTATATTTTAATGGAGTCTAGGATACCATCCTTAGTTTCCTGTAGTCTCACTCCCTCTTCATCTTCTCATTTTCTAAACTTTGGAATGCTGTCTTCATTCGTCTTTGGGCTTATGTCTGCTCTCACTTCCTTGCTGATCTTTATTCTCATGACTTTAAATACTGTTTATAGGCAAATAACTTCAAATTTAAATTTGAACTCCAGGCCTTTTTATATAATTGTCTATTTGTCTGTTTCCTCTTCAGTGTCTGCTAGATAACTCACTCCCCATCTCTGTCAGGGTTCTCAGTTTGTTATACATGCCTTCATTCTTTCACAATTGCTTAGGCCTTTTAACTTAGGAGGACTTCCCTGGTGGCTCAGATGGTAAAGCCTCTGTCTACAATGCAGGAGACCCGGGTTCGATCCCTGGGTTGGGAAGATCCCCTGGAGAAGGAAATGGCAATCCACTCCAGGACTATTGCCTGGAAAATCCCATGAACAGAAGAGCCTAGTAGGCTACAGTCCATGAGGCCGCAAAGAGTCGGACACGACTGAGCGACTTCACTTCACTTTAACTTAGGAACACAATTTATCCTTCTTTGAAGGCAGAGTCTATAGATATGGACATAGATAGTTTTATAAGAGAAAGTTAAAATGTATGAAAATTTTTTACTTTCTCAGTGAAGTAAAGTCATCCTTCTCTTTACTGTCCTCTCACATGTCATTCTAATATTCCCAGAGTGTGACCGTTTCTTACAACCTCTAATGCTATCACCATGATCCAAGTCAACCTCATTTATCATCTAGATTAAGGAAATAGGCTCCTGACTTTCCTCCTTGCTTCTTCACCTGTGTCTCTGAATTTTCCCCATTCAGTAATCAGAATGATTATTTTCAAAATCAGTGTACTCAGGAACCTTCTGATTGCTTCCCATGTCACTCAAAAGTTGTCACCATCAATGGCCTATTTGGTTTGGTTTTTAGCTATCTTTCTGTCCTCATCTGACATTACTTAACCTCTTGTTTACCTTTTTTTTTTCTTTTAACCTTTTTGCTGTGGGCTCTGATTTGCCATTTATTCTCCTTGGAATACTCATCCCCTACATATTCACATGGCATACTCCCTCATGTCTTCAGATCTTAGCTCCAATATCCCTTTATCAAGAGATCTCTCTAAAAAAAGAGCAACCCCTCTTTCAACATTCTTTCCTTTTGTCTTCCAAAGTCTTATCACCATATGATAAGTAAGCAAGGCCAGAACTTGGCATATAATAGATACTCTGATAGTTGAATTAATGTTTAAGATCTTAAAATTTTAAGAGTTAGTAAAATTCGTTTGTGTTAGTGAGAGTAAGATAGGATTATGGGTGGAATATAGTAGTAGAAAAATGTAATATGCTTGTTTATATTTCTGTGTTAAACATTTGTCGTTTGGTTCTTCTCTAGAAACTTGAACAGTAGGACTGGGACATGCGTGTTGAAATCTGTAATTTTTCTGAGGCATGAATTTAAAAGTGTTAACTGTTTTTAGTTTGGTTTGGGAATTAATTACTTACTATTGAGACTAATAATTAGCACCTCTATCTCAATGATGCTTTATTCCCTACCTAAACTGCCTGAACTTGGTAATAAGGAGTTCATGATCTGAGCCACAGTCAGCTCCTGGTCTTGTTTTTGTTGACTGTATAGAGCTTCTCCATCTTTGGCTGCAAAGAATATAATCAATCTGATTTCGGTGTTGACCATCTGGTGATGTCCATGTGTAGAGTCTTCTCTTGTGTTGCTGGAAGAGGGTGTTTGCTATGACCAGTGCATTTTCTTGGCAAAACTCTATTAGTCTTTGCCCTGCTTCATTCCACATTCCAAGGCCAAATTTGCCTGTTACTCCAGGTGTTTCTTGACTT
>SJYX01019263.1:140895-164019 GCA_006410675.1 Oreotragus oreotragus
GATGCTTTTGAACTGTGGTGTTGGAGAAGACTCTTGAGAGTCCCTTGGACTGCAAGGAGATCCAACCAGTCCATTCTGAAGGAGATCAACCCTGGGATTTCTCTGGAAGGAATGATGCTAAAGCTGAAACTCCAGTACTTTGGCCACCTCATGCGAAGAGTTGACTCATTGGAAAAGACTCTGATGCTGGGAGGGATTGGGGGCAGGAGGAGAAGGGGACGACCGAGGATGAGATGGCTGGATGGCATCATGGACTCGATGGATGTGAGTCTGAGTGAACTCCGGGAGATGGTGATGGACAGGGAGGCCTGGCGTGCTGCGATTCATGGGGTCGCAAAGAGTCGGACACGACTGAGGGACTGAACTGAACTGAACTGAAACTGCCTGAGGGCTTCCCAGGTGGCTCAGCAATAAAGAATCTGCCTGCAGTGTCGGAGACAGGGATTCAGACCCTGGGTTGGTAGATCCATGGAGAAGGAAATGGCAGCTCTGTCCAGTATTCTTGCCTGGGAAATCCCTTAGATAGAGGACCCTGGTGGGCTACAGTCCATGGGGTCTCAAAAGAGACAGACACGACTTAGTGACTAAATACAACATTAAATTCCCTACCTATTAAATGGGGGAAATTACATGCTTTAATATTATTTGAGAATGTTTAGTACTTGTAGATTTTAAGGGTAACTTAAAAAGGCATACCTTAAAAAAAATAAAGCCTCATATAAGGCCAGGGTGATAACTTTAAATCTTTGAATCATGCAGGGTATAAAATAAGTAAATGAACAAGTAAACAAGCAGAGGAACAAAAGAGTAGGAGTTTTTTCAGTAAGGTACATACTTGCATGTGTAAATCCATGTTTCCGAGGGAGCATGTGGGGTATGTTGGGATGAAGATAAAAGGAGAAAGGACAATGATACTGTTATTATTGAATGAATGAATGTTTTGAGAATATGCATAGGACACCAAGTTAGATGGAGGAGACAGGTTATTTTTCCTAAAATAGATAGCTAAGCCCTCCATCTTTATATATTTTTACTTTTGTGGAAAACTTCCATTATGCAATAAATGCAAAGATCTGTGTTCTGAATGTAATAATATATTTTCCTTTGTTGTCCCCATTTCACCTACTGAAGCAGTTTTTTGGTTTTTCAGTACTACCCTTAACCTCTGTACCTGCCTTTCTGATTGTTCCTTTGGTAACCTGTCAGTTCTCACTCACTTTCTTATCCATCTTATCTACTGTCATGTCTTAACCTGTCTTCTCTATGAAGAAGTCCCAGCTTCACCTTAACTCTAAATTCCTATTTTCACCTGGCTGCTGGACATCTCTAATGATATCATATCACCAGTATTCCCTTTCCTGTTTTTAGGTGCTCATTATTTTGCTTGTTGTTGTTACCATCCTTATATTTAGACTTGCTTATTCTTTTATCAAAAATTTATTGTTTCCACTATGTGTCTGTCAGTGTACTAGAAGATCCTAGAGAAATAGGAATGCATGAGTAAGATATGATTTTCTATCTTAAGGAGGTCTCAGTGATTGGAGAAACAGACATGAGAATAAATTATAACTATGATCAATGCAGCAATGGAAGTATATACACAATCCACTAGAAAGAGGGGTGCAGATCCTTTAAGTATTCAATTCCGGTAGCTTCTTCCTTAAAGTTTTCTCTCAGAACCATCTAAAAATAGCTAGTAGATCCTGTTAGAGATACCATAGAATGGATTCCTAGAAAGTTGGATCAGACAACTTTCCAACCGAGCATGTGATTTTATAAAATTCCAGGTTTCTGGAAAGCTAAGAAAAGCTCATTATGATTGACCAGGAAGGTGCTCAGTCAGAGTCTAAGTAGTTGACCAAATATTCCTGTGGTAGTAATTTTCTTCAGGATAAATTGTAGGAAGTATTATGTTCTCTTAATTGTATGCATATACCTGTATTCAAGGCTTTTGAAAAGTTGCCCATCTGCAGCAAGTCAACACTAGACGTATCATAATAGGTAGTGACTAAGCTCCCTATATATGCTAGGTTCTTAGGAATATAATGATGAGGGAGGCACACATGTTTGAACAGAGGAGCAGAATGTAAATATCATATTATTTACTATAGTGTGATAAAGTGTTACCATAGAGTAACTTTGCTTAGGGGAGTTAGTCTTAGAGACTTTAGACCTGAGTTGTTATCAGTAAGCAGTTTTCTTGGGAGGGACATTGCAGGCAGAGGAATAACATCTACAAAGACAGTGTCCTGAAAGGCATGTTGTGTTCCCTAATTGGAGTGGCTGACTTATAGATGGGGTTGGGTGGAGTGTGGGAGATAAGACTGCAAAGACTATATTATGAAGGACCTTTAAATCATAACTGTTAATAAAACTTTAAAAACAAGACTAATTCATATCCCTGTAACAACACTTCAAAGAATATACACATTAAAAGTTAAGATTGATATTCTAGTTTGTATTCAGTTTAAGTTCCAGTACCAGTTTCTATTCATAGTAAGGTATATTTTATATATATATATGGATCGATCAAGAAGAAACTAAGTCTTCTTGCACTTAATCTAATTTTCTTTTTTAAAGCATCCTATAAAAACTGATCTTCCCTGTTGCTCAGATGGTAAAGAATCTGCTTGCAATGCAGGAGACCCGGGTTCAATCCCTGAGTTGGGAAGATCCTCCGGAGAAGGGAATGGCAGTCCACTCCAGTATTCTTGCCTGGAGAATCCCATGGACAGAGGAGCCTGGTGGGCTTCAGTCTGTGGGGTTGCAAATGGTCAGACATGAATGAGCAACTAACACTACTACTATAAAAATTAGTCCTGAGTTTTATGTATTAATACCTTTGATTTTAAACTGAACTTTACTTTGGTTTGAAACGAGTGCAGTTTTCCCTGTATATTTTCAAATTTTGTTAAAAAATCGAAATCTGTTGGTCTTCAATGTATTATAGGCAAAAGGCATACTAAAATGAAATACTTTATATACACATACATGTCTAACTGAATAACTTTGCTGTATACCCAAAACTAACAAAACATTATAAATTAACTACAGTTTTTAAAAATGGTTTTAAAAAAAGATGAAACATAACATTTTATACATACTTATTTGGGGAGACTACAGTATATATAGCACAGTGGATGGAAGTGCAAGTTTTGCTCTAGAGTCAGACCTACCCAAGTTTGAATCCCATTTTCTGCTTCAAGCTGTGGGACTTTAAGACAGTTATTTAAATTTTCTAAACCTGTTTCTTCATATATTAACAAATGAGGGCAGTGCTAGCCCTTCTTCATAAGGTTGTTTTGAGAACTAAATGAGATAATGCATGTAAAACACCTAGCTGAATGTCTGGAACCTAGTAACCACTTAGTATTTGTTAGCCATGTTACTGGAACATTTTTTCCCAAATTATATTTGTGTTTTATGGTAAAGAAATATAATTTGTGTTGTTTTTAATCTGATTTTCTCTTTTTCATTTTTTCTTCATCTATTTAGTGTCTTTTTCCTTGGAGCCATCCTTGTAATAACAGCTACTTTCCTATATGGTTATGATCCCAAACCTGCAGGAAATCCCACTAAAGCATAGTGGTAATTTATCTGGTTTTTCACAGTGGTGCACTGGGAATCTCAACATTAATGCTGCACAGAGGACTTCTACAGATTCTAAGAGAAAATCATCTTGCTGAATCTGATGATAATGTTCAAATGGTTTGAAAATACAAAAGTTTAAGGATAAAATATACATATATGTAACAAAATGCCTATTGCATCTAAAAATCAAAACTTGAAAGTATTTCCAGGGATTAGAATAATTACTAGAGGAAATTTAAAATCTGAGTTTTTAAAAAGATATTATGTTTTTGATTGCTGCAGAAATATCCTATGCACTCTTTCAAACAGCACACAGCAAGTGTCAGACATCAATTTTGCAAATTATAATTTTATTAAATGTTTTTTATCTTATTCTTTCTGTACAGATATATTAAATAACATGGATATTCAAAGTTTGAACATTATAGTTATCTATAAAGCTGTGAAGAAATAGTATGATTTGAAAACCATTTTCACATATCTCAGATTTTTATATTTATACAGGAGATTACTAAACAAAGGATTGCTATATGTTGGAAATGTTCAAATGCATAAAAGTTGATAAAGTAACTTTCTGGGTCTGATTTGTCAGAGAATAAAATTCATATTTAAATTTAATATAAAGAAATATACACATCTGTTTCTCCATCTAAACTTTAAGCTCTTTCTAGTGCTTTGAAACTGCTGAATGCAATCCATTTGTTCCTGTGCTAGATAGTAGCCAGTGACTTTTACATTAATGGAGTTTTGCCCTTTATCTGTTAATTGTATTTCTTTCTGTAAATTGGATAAATCCTTACTATTACTTTAAAATAAATTTCTCTCCGTGTTAATTTTCATTAAATTTTTAAAATGTAATTTAAAGGGGTTAAATACTCATTTAATAATTTAAAATAATAGTTATTGTCTAATGTCTCCATTTGGAGAATTTTAAACTATCAAAGCATATACTCTACACAACTAGAGTGTTTTTAGATGACGATTTTATTCACTGATATATAACTGATGACAAAACAACCAAATATATAATAGTATAGACATAAATAAATTGAGACCAGAATGACTTAGACATTCCAGATTGCCATGATATATTTTAAATGGCACTATATCTATAAATTCAAAGGGTTCAGAAGAACTTTCTAGGCCTCTCATAAACCCACCATTCCTAGGAATATATTCTGATCAAATGTCTGAGAGAGGCAGCCAAATTCTGAACTCCCTTTTTGTGACCTTACAAAAGCTGCCAAGAAAGAGCCACAACTTTGCTTTACAGTAGTGGTTTATTTTCCATTTCTTTTCCATTTGATTAGCACTGGAGTTGAGATTGCAAATTACATGAGTTATGGTTCAGGGAGAGAAAATATAGCAGAAATGATCAAATGAATTGGTGGGCACAATTACTTTCTAAAACTGAAATAGGGGGTTAATTTATTGTTGACTAGAGACAGAATTACCTATTGTGTATAGAAGTATTGTACTTTATTTTTTCCTTCATGCATTATGTATTTTTAAAAAGTCTCCTGTTCTAATTGTATAAAAACTGTAAAAAATAAATATTTTTATATAATTCTAATGGATTTTGTTAAAATTTGGCTGAAAATACTATGTTACAATCTGTTGGCTAGTCTTGGCTAATTAGGACTGACTGTGTTACTTTGCTGAGGCAAACCTAGTCTCAACAAGACATAGGCCTAATATATTCCATACAGTGTTTTTTTAAATGCTTAAAATTACAAAGCATTTTTACATTAATTTGCTGGTAATTCCAAATTGGTACCAAGCAAACTTTCTGGAACTCTGACTTACATTTTTCAGTAACTACTTTTTAGAGTATTTATTAAATAACTTTACTACAATTTGAGAATGGTGTTTTTAGACTATAACAACATTCAGATTTACATTTACTACTTAATGCTAAGAGAAATCTAAAACCTGTAATGCAGAGATTTCAAGACTAAATATAAAGATTTATGTTCAGCTTACACTGAAGTGTTGGGTACTTATGTATTATTGTGGTATGCATTCATCATTAATTGTGAATTCAAGTTTAGTCTCTCCCAATTTTAACACTTCAAAAAATGATACAAGCAAATTATTGGACATCAGACATGTTAGTTATAGTAGTAATATATTTTCAGGTACCCCAAAATAACACAATTTTCAAGATTCCTTCCAAAGTTTATAAAATATAGTCAAGAGTTTGGAGAATGGGCAAAATAGTCTAAAGTATATTCTCAAAGCAAACTTTTATTAGACAAGCATAATTTATATTTTGCTTTTCTAGTAGGTTGGAATAGAGAATTGGTTGTATAGTCTATAGTTTTTGATTCATAAAGAAATAACTATATTTGAAACAGTGGACCCGTGTCCTAGGTCACGTCATATGTACACATAATGCCATTTTCTTCTGTGTGTGGTGTGTGTTTTGATGACCTCCAAAAGCCTTATTATATCAACTTTCTATAATGATGATTCCTTGATTATTTAAATTCTTATACTTTTTAAAGTTTACATTTATCTCTCAACAACTTTGTTCATTTCAAAGAAACGTGCTAACGCATAGGAGAAGAGTGCCAGTTGATAGTTCTACAAAACTTTAAAACTATGGTATTTTGGAAGAAAAGCTTGAAATGCAACATACAGATGTAATCAACACAGTAATATTACCAGTTCTTTAATAAGTGATTTTTAAAGAGGTCGTAGACTACTTTTACAGTGGAAAATGTAGTTTAGACATGCAAAACTTGAATGTTTACATCAATTTATATTGAATGTCACAGTTTCATAGAAGGAAAGGTGATCTGAGATTTAAACTAGATTCCAAGGAGACAGAATCTGAGTGGAAACTAACTGACTTTGTGCTTAGTAGACCTAGTGTAATAAGACTATTTCTAAGAACTGATAAACTTTTCCTACATATCAGATTATTAAACTTTAACATGTCATTGTATAGTCACTCATCTGAGTTTTGTATTTAAAAATGGTTTAGCATCACTCACTTTATTTACATATTCATTGTTATAATATTTAATTATATGTGAATGTATGCTGTACATGATAAAAAGTTTATAAAAGTTACTTATGCTATATTGAAAGTCATCTTAAGAATCTCTGAGATATGTAGCATATTTAAAGTACTTATAGGACCAAAGAAAAAGCACCGTTATCAAAATCTGGTCCTGTGTGCCTTGCTTTACCAAATACCTGGCTTTTCTTGAGGATATTACTGTAATTCACAATTTTGGACACATAGGCAAAATTAGGATGTTTTAAGAATAACTATAATTCATTGTTTTCATTGTTTCAATATTTGCTATTTAAATTCATTATCTAACAGAATACTGAAATAGGTATATTGTACAAATGTTAGTAAATAGAATTTATTTAAAGAAATTATGGTACCATTGCTCCATCATTGAACTTTTGAAACTGTAACAATTGTGTATAACTCTCATTTTGATTTTTTTATTTCTTATTATAAGATATAATTTACTGTGATTTTTAAAATATTTTAAAAATGATTTGGATTCCGAATTTGTCATTATATGTATTTCATTTGTTTAAAAAGATTCTTTTGGGTTTGCGGTTGTGATTTGTATATTTAAATTTTTTATGGACATAATTCAAAGGAATGTAAAAATTGGTCTATTGTTTAAGTGGCTTTTTAATTGATAAATTTCTCTTTTTCATTTTTTGGTATCCAGTTATTTTCTATTTTCTAGATTTCTGAAAATAGATTATTTTCATAACTATGTAAATTTTTAACTATATTTCCTTGTTTTCCTGTTCACTTGTGTCTGACTTAACCATGAATTAGTCTTTCCATATATCAAAAATGACTCCCTGAGCCATTTCGTACCTCTCTGGTTACCTTCCTTATTTACTATGTTCTTCCTTTTTACTTTGCTCTAGCGTGAAAGACTGGGTCTTATTTAAACTAGTTAGAATTTCTCTACCTGTATAATTATAACAGTCTAAAACTTTTTGCTTTAAACAAATTATCTCTTTTGATAGCATCAAAGTTAAGAGATTACAGTAAGTGGTATATGTTTTCTTCATTATTTTTTTGGCTGTCTTGCATGGCTTGCAGGATCTTAGTTCCCCAACCAGGGATCAAACCTATGCCCCCTGCAGTGGAATTGTGGAGTCCTAACTACATGAGAAGCACCAGCTGAAAATCTTTATATTTTTATTGGAATTCTTTTGTTGAAAGTATATCAAAATTCTTGAATCCTATGCTATGCAAATATGCTTCATAATCTAAATCTTATAGATACCACTGTTATTCGGCAGATTCAGATAGGGACCAGTATTAGTAATCATAATTGTCTTTCTTACAAGTTCTTAAAGAAATTTTTTCCAAAGCAGGATTGATTACCTACACATTCTAGAAGAGAAAATATCAGAGGAAATAAACTGACCTCAAATCCCAAAGATTTGAAATTCTACTATTGTAGAGCATCTTGGTGACTATAAATTCAGAGGTTTCCCAAATTCACCTTGGTTTAATAATTCACTGGAAACACATAACTCACTGAAAGCTATTATATTCACAATCATAGTTATTCCAGAGAAAGGATACAAATTAGAACCAGACAAAAGAAGAGAACATTGGACAGAGGTAAGGAGGGGTCTAAATTCCAGTCATCCTTTCCAGTTGTCCGCTCCTGGTGAAGCCTTGGACAATGTTGTATATATACTCCTAGCTAAAACCTATGATACTTCATGCAGAGTACTGCCAACTGAGAAAATTCACCTATGCTTTGGTTTTCATATTTTTACCAAAGTTTCATTATTTGGCATGCTTGATTCTTTGATCACATAGTTGAACTCACTCTCCAGCCCTGATCCTCCCTGGAGAACTAGCAGACCTCAGATGCCAGGGTCTCATGTTAGCATAAATTAGCTCGTGTAATTTGAGGAGCCCAACATGAATAACAAAGACACTTCTCCTACTGGGACCTCCTGACGATGTAGGCCAGAACTGTTTTGGGGTGAGCAGATTCCTTACCCTTCGTCACTAATACACACGTTTCTGAATTGATGAGGATGACACAAGCAATGACAGTTGTTTATGGAGACTTGTGCATGCTGCACACTCAGACTCTTGAGTCATGTCCGACTCTTGCAACCCTGTGGACTGTAGCCTACCAGGCTCCTCTGTTCGTGAGGTTCTCCAGGCAAGAATACTGGCGTGGGTAGCCATGCCCTCCTCCAAGGGTTCCTCCCAACCTAGCGATCAAACCTGTGTCTCTTATGTCTCCTGCAGTAGTAGGAGGGTTCTTTACCATGAGCTCCACCTGCGAAGCCCAGAGACTTAGACACATTGTCATTTTTAATTTCAGAAATTTTGTCAGATGCTTCTGAACATACGACTGAAGGGTAGAAAAACAATCAGATACAGTACTAAGTAGCACTTGTATTTATTTAGTTTTCAGTTCTGATATTTAATGACAATTTTATTAAATGTTGGGATAATTAAAAGACATTTAAAGATTCATAAATTTAACCTATGCTGTATATTTATGTACAACTTTGAGCTAATTTTATGTATTTATTTTGAAGATCTAATTGCTTTTTTGGCAATTCATGAATTGAACAGCATCCCATCTAGCAACTAGAAGGGTGTTTCCTGAGCTAATTTTAAATTACCACTAGCCATCACTACTTTGAGGAGGAGTTCATAGAATAAAATTGGTATCAATTGCCAGGATGGCTCATAATAGACCTTCACTGTTAACTGACAGCTCCACATTTCCAGTCATCCTTTACTGGATCCAGTCAAACCTCCATTAGCTCTAACCAGGTTTTTTTCATGTTTGCACTTATTTATGTTTACTTATTTAGGGTCTCTGGTATGTTAAAATAACTTCTTTAAAATAAACAGTAATGATATTCCTTTGCAAATAGTTTACCTGAGATAAACACTTTCATCCTTTTTTAAAATTAAAATCACTAAGGATTTAAAAGAATAATGAATGCTGTGTTTTGGGGTAATCATCTGAAAATGCACTCTTGTTAAGATGTACTTTAAACACAGTATTTAAAAGGTTTAAATGTGTTAAATCAGACTTCACATATTTTAAACAAAATCTGTGGATGTGGGTTTATGTGTTTGCTGTTTCTTAAAAGACATTGTATATACAAAAACACAATTTCTAATAATTGGGGATTTAAGTTTTCTCCTTAGGCTGAAGTTTTATTATGTTTCATTTTACTTTATTCTGCTTGGATAGTAAATACAGCCATTAAAAATTACACTAAGTGCTTTCTTCTAATATATGTGAGGTGCTTCAATACATTTTAAATATAACAACAGTAGAGTAATGTTTCTTGGGTGATGATAGGATTACAGAAAATCAGGTGAGTTTATGCTTCATTTTATGACTTTTAAAATACTGCTTTGAATTCTAAAATTTTAAAGTCTCAAGCTTACTTACATACATATGTACATATATATATATATATATATATATAGGCTTCCCTAAGAATCTGCCTGCCAATGTAGGAGAAGCAGGTGCGATCCCTGGGTTGGGAAAATCTGGTGAGAGAAATGGCAACCCACTCCAGTATACTTGCCTAAAGAATCCCATGGACAGAAGAGCCTGGTAGGCTGTAGTCCATGGGGTTGCAAAAGAGTCGGGCATAACTTACTGACTAAACAACAACTATATATATATATATATATATANACGTGAAAGACTGGGTCTTATTTAAACTAGTTAGAATTTCTCTACCTGTATAATTATAACAGTCTAAAACTTTTTGCTTTAAACAAATTATCTCTTTTGATAGCATCAAAGTTAAGAGATTACAGTAAGTGGTATATGTTTTCTTCATTATTTTTTTGGCTGTCTTGCATGGCTTGCAGGATCTTAGTTCCCCAACCAGGGATCAAACCTATGCCCCCTGCAGTGGAATTGTGGAGTCCTAACTACATGAGAAGCACCAGCTGAAAATCTTTATATTTTTATTGGAATTCTTTTGTTGAAAGTATATCAAAATTCTTGAATCCTATGCTATGCAAATATGCTTCATAATCTAAATCTTATAGATACCACTGTTATTCGGCAGATTCAGATAGGGACCAGTATTAGTAATCATAATTGTCTTTCTTACAAGTTCTTAAAGAAATTTTTTCCAAAGCAGGATTGATTACCTACACATTCTAGAAGAGAAAATATCAGAGGAAATAAACTGACCTCAAATCCCAAAGATTTGAAATTCTACTATTGTAGAGCATCTTGGTGACTATAAATTCAGAGGTTTCCCAAATTCACCTTGGTTTAATAATTCACTGGAAACACATAACTCACTGAAAGCTATTATATTCACAATCATAGTTATTCCAGAGAAAGGATACAAATTAGAACCAGACAAAAGAAGAGAACATTGGACAGAGGTAAGGAGGGGTCTAAATTCCAGTCATCCTTTCCAGTTGTCCGCTCCTGGTGAAGCCTTGGACAATGTTGTATATATACTCCTAGCTAAAACCTATGATACTTCATGCAGAGTACTGCCAACTGAGAAAATTCACCTATGCTTTGGTTTTCATATTTTTACCAAAGTTTCATTATTTGGCATGCTTGATTCTTTGATCACATAGTTGAACTCACTCTCCAGCCCTGATCCTCCCTGGAGAACTAGCAGACCTCAGATGCCAGGGTCTCATGTTAGCATAAATTAGCTCGTGTAATTTGAGGAGCCCAACATGAATAACAAAGACACTTCTCCTACTGGGACCTCCTGACGATGTAGGCCAGAACTGTTTTGGGGTGAGCAGATTCCTTACCCTTCGTCACTAATACACACGTTTCTGAATTGATGAGGATGACACAAGCAATGACAGTTGTTTATGGAGACTTGTGCATGCTGCACACTCAGACTCTTGAGTCATGTCCGACTCTTGCAACCCTGTGGACTGTAGCCTACCAGGCTCCTCTGTTCGTGAGGTTCTCCAGGCAAGAATACTGGCGTGGGTAGCCATGCCCTCCTCCAAGGGTTCCTCCCAACCTAGCGATCAAACCTGTGTCTCTTATGTCTCCTGCAGTAGTAGGAGGGTTCTTTACCATGAGCTCCACCTGCGAAGCCCAGAGACTTAGACACATTGTCATTTTTAATTTCAGAAATTTTGTCAGATGCTTCTGAACATACGACTGAAGGGTAGAAAAACAATCAGATACAGTACTAAGTAGCACTTGTATTTATTTAGTTTTCAGTTCTGATATTTAATGACAATTTTATTAAATGTTGGGATAATTAAAAGACATTTAAAGATTCATAAATTTAACCTATGCTGTATATTTATGTACAACTTTGAGCTAATTTTATGTATTTATTTTGAAGATCTAATTGCTTTTTTGGCAATTCATGAATTGAACAGCATCCCATCTAGCAACTAGAAGGGTGTTTCCTGAGCTAATTTTAAATTACCACTAGCCATCACTACTTTGAGGAGGAGTTCATAGAATAAAATTGGTATCAATTGCCAGGATGGCTCATAATAGACCTTCACTGTTAACTGACAGCTCCACATTTCCAGTCATCCTTTACTGGATCCAGTCAAACCTCCATTAGCTCTAACCAGGTTTTTTTCATGTTTGCACTTATTTATGTTTACTTATTTAGGGTCTCTGGTATGTTAAAATAACTTCTTTAAAATAAACAGTAATGATATTCCTTTGCAAATAGTTTACCTGAGATAAACACTTTCATCCTTTTTTAAAATTAAAATCACTAAGGATTTAAAAGAATAATGAATGCTGTGTTTTGGGGTAATCATCTGAAAATGCACTCTTGTTAAGATGTACTTTAAACACAGTATTTAAAAGGTTTAAATGTGTTAAATCAGACTTCACATATTTTAAACAAAATCTGTGGATGTGGGTTTATGTGTTTGCTGTTTCTTAAAAGACATTGTATATACAAAAACACAATTTCTAATAATTGGGGATTTAAGTTTTCTCCTTAGGCTGAAGTTTTATTATGTTTCATTTTACTTTATTCTGCTTGGATAGTAAATACAGCCATTAAAAATTACACTAAGTGCTTTCTTCTAATATATGTGAGGTGCTTCAATACATTTTAAATATAACAACAGTAGAGTAATGTTTCTTGGGTGATGATAGGATTACAGAAAATCAGGTGAGTTTATGCTTCATTTTATGACTTTTAAAATACTGCTTTGAATTCTAAAATTTTAAAGTCTCAAGCTTACTTACATACATATGTACATATATATATATATATATATATATAGGCTTCCCTAAGAATCTGCCTGCCAATGTAGGAGAAGCAGGTGCGATCCCTGGGTTGGGAAAATCTGGTGAGAGAAATGGCAACCCACTCCAGTATACTTGCCTAAAGAATCCCATGGACAGAAGAGCCTGGTAGGCTGTAGTCCATGGGGTTGCAAAAGAGTCGGGCATAACTTACTGACTAAACAACAACTATATATATATATATATATATACATACATACAATGCCCCAAATTTCCATTACTTTGTATCCTTTACCTTTTTGTTGTTCATCAGTCACTACTAAGTCATGTCCAACTCTGCAGCCTGGTGGACTACAGCGCACCAGGCTTTCCTGTCCTTCACCATCTCCTGGAGTTTGCTCAAATTCATGTCCATTGAGTCAGTGATGCTGATGCTATCTAACCATCTCATCTTCTGCCGCTCTCTTCTTTTGCTTTCAATCTTTCCCAGCATTGGGTCACAAAGAGTCAGACATGACTGAGCGACTTAACTTTTCCCAGCATCAGGGTCTTTTCCAATGAGTTGGCTCTTTGCATCAGGTGGCCAAAGTATAGAAGTTTCAGCATCAGTCCTTCATCGTTGATTTCCTTTAGAATTGACTAATTTGATCTCCTTTCTGTCCAAGGGACTCTCAAGAGTCTTCTCCAGCACCACAGTTCAAAAGCATCAATTCAGCACTCAGCCTTCTTTATGGTCCAACTCTCACATACATGACTACCGGAAAAACCATAGCTTTGACTATACAGGCTTTTGTCAGAAAAGTGAGGTCTCTGCTTTTTAATATGCTGTCTAGGTTTGTCATAGCTTTTCTTCAAAAGAGCAAGCAAATTTTAATTTCATGGCTGCATCACCAGCCGCAGTGATTTTGGAGCCCAGGAAAATAAAATCTGTCACAGCTTCCACTTTTTTACCTTTTATTTGCCATGAAGTGATGGGACCAGATGCCGTGATCTTAGTTTTTTGAATGTTGAGTTTTAAGCCAGCTGTTTCACTCTCTTCTTTGACTTTCATCAAGAGGCTCTTTAGCTTCTCATTGCTTTCTGTCATTAGAGTGGTATCAACTGCATATCTGAGGTTGTTGATATTTCTCTGGGCAATCTTGATTCCAGTTTGTGATTCATCCAGCACAGCATTTCGCATGATGTACTCTGCATATAAGTTAAATAAGTAGGGTGACAATATACAGCCTTGTCTTACTCCTTTCCCAATTTTGAACCAGTCTGTTCCATATAAGGTTCTAACTTGCTTCTTAACTAGCACACAGGTTTCTCAGGAGGCAGATAAGGTGGTCTGGTATTCCCATCTCTCTAGGAATTTTCCACAATTTGTTGTGATCCACAGTCAAAGGCTTTAAGGCTTTCACTAGTCAGTGAAGCAGAAGTTTTTGTGGAATTTCCTTCCTTTCTCTGATCCAGTGGATGTTGGCAATTTGATATCTTGTTTCTCTGCCTTTTCTAAAGCTAACTTGTACATCTGAAAATTCTTACTTCACATGCTGCTGAATCCTAGCTTGAAGGATTTTGAGTACAACCTTTTAACATGTGAAATGAGTGCAACTGTATGGTAGTTGAGCATTCTTTGGCATTGTGTTTCTTTGGGATTGGCATGAAAACTGACCTTTTCCAGTCCTGTGGCCACTGCTATTTTCCAAATTTGCTGACATATTGAGTGCAGCACTTTCACAGCATCATGTTTTAGGATTTTAAATAGCTCAACTGGAATTCCATCACCTTCACTAGGTTTTGAACCCTGGGTATCCTGCATTGCAGGCAAATTCTTTACCATCTGAGCCACCAGTGAAGCCCTGGGTTATCTTTAGGCACTCACAAAGTAAGCATTGTTAAAGACCTTTTTTTTCCTATTTAAATTTTTGTCAGCTTCTCACTAAAAAAAATGTTTAAGTATATAAAAGTTGAAATAATGGTATACCCATTTGCTTTCCACCTGAAAACAATTATTAACATTTTGCATACTAGCATTATCAGGACACTTTACTCCTAAAATAAGGACATTTTTTTCTAATTAAATTGAATCCCATTGTCACACTTAAGACAATTTAAATTGATTGTACCATCTATATTCATATTCAGATATTTCCAGTTGCCTCAAAAATGAACTTTTATAGGGTTTTTCTTGTTGTGATCTATTCAATTAAGGTTCATACTTTCTATTTGATTGTCTCTTTTAGCCTGGAAGAGACTTCCTCATACCCTGATGGCTTTTTTTCCCTGTCGTGACTTTTTGAAGAATCTGTTACTTGACATTATCCTTGATCTGTCTGTATACTTGATTTGTTTTCTTTATTTGTATTTCCTTTGAACTAGAAGTCTATAGGTTTGATTAAATTCAGGTTAAATGTTTTTTGAAAGAGCATTTCATGGATTATCTTATAGGTTTTATATTGTATCAGAAGACACACAATTCTAGATTGTCTCATTATTGATGATAACTGTTAAGATTATGACTAACAGATCTTTAACAGCCTTTTATTTAATGTCTCTAGCATCAACTGATGATCTTAATTGAATCATTTATCACATTGAGGTGCAAAATGGTTTAAAAATTTTAATTCTCTAATTTTCTTTTGTTTATTAGTTAGTTCTCTATTTTAAAAAGACTATTTTCCCTCCTTCCTTTTTCCCAAAGTCCTCTCTTTTTTTTTCAAGAATCAGTGGTTTTGTTCTTCAATGTATTATATAGTCAGTTACATCATAGTTCTTTTTGATGTTCCTATTGTGAGCCAGTAGCCAGTGTAAGTCACTGCAAACTAGCTTCTGTATCTTTTAGACACGACTGCATTAGTCTTTGAATTCTTCCTTTCTTCAGGTATAACAACATGTCCCAGATGTGCCTCGTACTCGTCATGTTCCAAACCTGGGTAATATTAGCTATTTCTTCAAGAAGCCCTATCTATTCCTTTTCAGGGGAAATGAAATTTTAACTCCCATTTGTTTCTGGGCCATATAGGCATAGCTAGGAAATAGCATTTTTAAGAATTCATAAATTCAAATGATGTTTATAATTAAAATAAGCATTACAGGCTTTTTAATTATTTTATATTTTCCTGTCTTTTCTCTTGCAGTGAAAATATTGCTTTTGAGTAAAAATGTATTTGCTTGTGCTGTATGCTGTGCTTAGTTACTTGGTTGTGTCCGACTCTTTGTGACCCCATGGATTGTAGATGTCCAGGTTCCTCTGTCCATGAGATTCTCCAGGCAAGAATAATGGAATGGGTAGCCATTCTGTTTACCAGGGGAATCTTACCGACCCAGGAATTGAACCAGGGTCCCCTGCATTGCAGACAGATTCTTTACCAGCTGAGCTACCAGGGAAGTCTATAATTGCTTATATGTTTTACTTATAGCTTATGTTTCAGCACTACAATCAGTTCAGTTCAGTCGCTTAGTCGTGTCCCACTCTGCGACCCCATGAATTACAGAACACCAGGCCTCCATGTCCATCACCAACTCCCGGAGTTCAGTCAGACACAAGTCCATCGAGTCAGTGATGCCATCCAGCCATCTCATCCTCTGTCGTCCCCTTCTCCTCCTGCCCCCAATCTCTCCCAGCATCAGAGTCTTTTCCAATGAGTCAACTTTTCTCATGAGATGGCCAAAGTACTAAAGTTTCAGTTTTAGCATCATTCCTTCCAAAGAACACCCAAGGCTGATCTCCTTTAGAATGGACTGGTTGGATCTCCTTGCAGTCCAAGGGACTCTCAAGAGTCTTCTCCAACACCACAGTTCGTATTACTAATTGGTAAACATACAAAATAAAATTTAAGATCTCTGCAATTCTCTGTCCTTAGAATAATAGCCCACTAAGAAAGTGTAGCCGGAGTACAGTGTTCAAAAGTTAATGGAAATTACTCTTTTCTCTACATAGTTATGTTATCAATGTGATATAACTAATTTCATTTGTTTTTGTTTGTATTCAATTTTGTATTTAAAATTTTTATGGTTTTTGAATGTGAAGCATGTACATGGCTCAAAGTTAAACTATGTAGAAAGTACACTCAGAGTAACCTAGCTGTCATGCCTATGCTTCTAATCCATTCCTAACCACCTCTTATAGGTAATTACTTTCATTAGTTGCTAGTTTATCTTTCCAATGTTTCTTTTTAAAAAATGAGTATATATTGCTGTATCTACTGTGTTTGTTTCACTATGTGGAGTGTTCCTTGCTTTAAAATTTTCTTTTTATCTTTAGAACATAAAATGTTTTTATGTTCTAATGGTTTATATTTATACTGATAACATTTTATGTAATGCTGTAAAAGACCCCTTTTTGCTTTTCCAAGCTTCTACTATTGTTTGTCATCCTATGTATTTATTTTTTTGGCCACACCACAGAACATGTGAGATCTTAGTTCCCCAACCAGGGATAGAACTCAAGCCCCTGCAAAGTGGAGACTTAACCACCAGACCACCAGAGCAGACCCTTTGCTGTTTTAGATGATATACTTTGACTCCCATCTGATTGCCTTTGTGACAACCAACAAACTTATTCTACTCCTTTCTCCCATCTTCCCATATTTATTTAGTTGCCTTATTTCTGTTTGAAAATTTTAGAACATAAAACATTTACACATTATTTTCTCATCCTAGTTTGTGTATTTGTTATAAAATTCAATATAGTTTGGTATACTAATATACTTTATAAATATATTTAATGTAAACATATTTAAGTACATTTAATACTCTTCAATACTTTAGCTGAAGGCTCCCCAGTCAACTCTTTGAAACTGGATGAAGCTTTTCTAGTTAAGTACTCAAGGAGGGCTTGTAAGTACAATATTCCTCAAGTTCTAGCATGTTTAAACTTTGTAGAGCCTAGGACACTTTAAGTACAGCTTGACATACTATAAAATCTTTGGCTCACACTATGTTTCCTTGAGTTTTTTTTTTTTTTTTAAATGTTGCTCCATTGCTGTGTTGCTTGGTGTTATTTTCAAGAAGTCTGGCACCACTTGATTTTTTTTTTCTCCTTTGGAAAAAATGCTTTTGTTTGTTGTTATTTTCCTGGAGGCCCAGGTAATTTTTTCCATGTCATTTTCTGATCCTTATTTTTTCTATTTTTCTTCATAGCTGATTTTATTCCTCTCCACCATGTTTCTTACTTTCATGTTTTTAGAAACCCTGTAATTTAGGTTTCACATTTTGGATGATTTTATTTTTTCAGTATATTGCCTGAGTTTGCTCAAGTCTCATCTTCCTATTGAATTTTTAACTCAATTCTTTCACATCTGTAATATGAAAGATGCTCTATTTAATGATATTTAATTCATATTGGAGTGATATACATACTTTTCCTCTGTTTCATATTTTCTAGAGGGTAGTATTTTCTATTAACTGAAAAGCTGTCATTTTCTGTGTGTGTATTTTTTAAAAATAGGCTTTTATGGGGTGGGACTTTGGTGGCTTTCTCTGTTCTCGATGAAATAGGATTTTCTTCAGTCGGCAAGAACAGGTAGTTCTACAGAAGCAAGGTGGCTGTTTCATCGTTAAGGAGGCCCTCTTCTGTCAACATGGCAAAATGCAATTTCTTTAATACAGGGCACATTTAGGGGGTTGGAGAAGGAAATTGCAACCCACTCCAGTATTCTTGGCTAGATAATAGCATGGACAGAGGAGCCTGGTACTCTACAGTCCACAGGGGCGTAAAGAGTCTGAGCGACTTCACTTTCACTTTACTTCACTTTCACTTTAGGGGTTGGATTCTGTAACACAGTCTTATTTCTTTAGGAATATTTAGCTGCAGCCACTTGCTATTCTTTACCAGGGATTTCTCTCAGGAAAGGTTCTAAGGAACTTTCCAAACATAGGTTTTTTCAAGTCTGATTCTTGACTTTCTCCTTAATTTTGGGAACTTTAATATCCTTTCAAGTCATTCCTTTTTGCATATGTTAGCTAATGCTAGTTTCTGTTGACTATCACCAGAGAACCCTAACTGACATGTCAACCTCTCAATGTAAAGTCTGAATCTTTATCACCCAAATCACATATAAAGCCACAAGAATTATATATTCACAATAAGTCTAGTAGAACAAGATTCATCTCTCATGTTTACCATTGCAGCTCTTCTAGCACAATGCCTGGGATATTCTGTACATTCAGTGTGTGTTAAATTTTTATTACCTTTTTTTTTTTTAACAACAACACTTACTACAATTTGCGATTATTTTCCTTTTGTGTTTGTTTTATAGCCTGTCCCCCAGTATAATTAAGCTCTATGCAGATAAATACCATGTCATTCATCGGTGTATCTCCAGTGTCTAGTAAAACAGTGACAAACAGAGGTACTCAAATATTTTTTGAATGACTGAATCAGTTCTTAGGATGATAAAACTGGTCCAGCTGGATGAAGGATGATTTTAATAGAGTAACCACACAAAACATGGTCTTACCAGGCTTCTTCATTCATCCAAAACAAGCTCCTGGGTATTTATAAAATCTATCTCATCTTACTTTCTCTAAAGTTTCAAGTCAATTTCCATAAGAGAACATTTTAAAATAAATGTTGAGTTTACTTATTGTAACACATAACTTGAAGTATCAGGCTAAAATGCCTTTCTTCTTCCTTCCATGGAAATTGATTTGTTTTCCATTTCTAGTCAGTTATTAAAATAGAAAGGAAAATTCAATCAAATTTACTTTTTAACATTTTAAAATAATTTTAAGCTTACAGAAAAGTTGCAATAATAGTACCAAGAACGCACATTCCCTTTACCCTATGTATTAGTTATCTATAGCGGTGTACCAAATTACCCCAAGGTTTAGTGGCTTAAAACAAGTACTTTTTATCTTACAGTTTCTGAGAGTCAGGAAACTGGGAGTGGCTAAGCTGGGTGGTCCTAGCTCAGGGTTTCCTGAAGTCACAGTCAGGATGCTGGCAGGGGTTCTTATTGTTCTGTCACTCTGACTCTTTGTGACCCCCATGGACTGCAACATGCCAGGCTTCCCTGTCCTTCATAGTCTTCTGGAGTTTGCTCAAACTCATGTCCATTGAGTCAGTGATGCCATCCAGCCATCTCATCTTCTGCCACCCTGTTCTCCTCCTGTCCTCAATCTTTCCCGGCATCAGGGTCTTTTTCAATGAGTCGGCTCTTCACATCAGGTGGCTAAGGTATTGTAGCTGCAGCTTCAGCTTGAGCATCAGTCCTTTTAATGGATATTTAGGGTTGATTTCCTTTCGGACTGACTGGCAGGGGCTGCTGTCAGCCAAAGCCTTGATCAGGACTGGAGGACGGGCTCCAAATGACTCACATATCTGTTGATAGGGGGCCTCAGTGCCTGGACACCAGGATGTCCCTACAGGCTGCTTAAGTGTCTTCATGACATGGCAGCTGGTTTCCACTAAACTTGTGTTCTGAGTGAATGAAAAAGAGAGAGCTAGCAGGAAGATGCCGGAGAAGGCAATGGCACCCCACTCCAGCACTCTTGCCTGGAAAATCCCATGGGCGGAGGAGTCTGGTGGGCCGCAGTCCATGGGGTCGCTAAGAGTCGGACACGACTGAGCGACTTCACTTTCACTTTTCACTTTCATGCATTGGAGAAGGAAATGGCAACCCACTCCAGTGTTCTTGCCTGGAGAATCTCAGGGACGGGGGAGCCTCATGGGCTGCTGTCTATGGGGTCGCAAGAGTCGGATACGACTGAAGCGACTTAGCAGCAGCAGCAGCAGCAGCAGGAAGATGCAGAGCCTTTTACGACCTAAGTCATTACTTTGCCGATAAAAGTCCGTCTAGTCAAAGCTATGGTTTTTCCAGTAGTCATGTATGGATATGAGAATTGGACCATAAAGTTGAGCAGAGAAGAATTAATGCTTTTGGAACTGTGGTGTTGGAGAAGACTCTTGAGATTCCCTTGGACTGCAAGGAGATCAAGTCAGTCAATGGTAAAAGAAACTCTGACGCATATCTCCTTATATATACATACATGTTCAGTTCAGTTCAGTCGCTCAGTCGTGTCCGACTCTTTGCGACCCCATGATAGTTCCTAACTATTTAAGAGTAGGTAGCATGCATCACCGGGCTTCCCAGGTGGCACTAGTGGTAAAGAACCGCCAGCCAGTGCAGAAGACAAAAGAGACNCCTTATATATACATACATGTTCAGTTCAGTTCAGTCGCTCAGTCGTGTCCGACTCTTTGCGACCCCATGATAGTTCCTAACTATTTAAGAGTAGGTAGCATGCATCACCGGGCTTCCCAGGTGGCACTAGTGGTAAAGAACCGCCAGCCAGTGCAGAAGACAAAAGAGACCCAGGATCGATCAATGGATCCGGAAGATTCCCTGGAGGCATGACAGCCCACCTCAGTATTCTTGCCTGGAGAATCCCATGGACAGAGGCGCCTGGAGGACTGCAGTTCATAGGGTCTCAAAGAGCCAGACACGACTAAAGCGACTTAGCACGCACACACGCAGCATAGTATGCATCACATTCCTTCACTCCTTAAGACGTCGGTGTATATTTCTTTAAGTTAAAGGATATTCTTTTATATAACACAGGACAGTCATCACAATCAAAATTAACATCGTGATACTTTAATCTGAAGTCCATAGTCCACTTGTGACAGCTGTTCTTTTTTGCAATTTCCCCATTCAGTTGATTTTTAAACAACTGGGTAAAACAAGTAGTGGGCTACAAAGGGTGCCCTCAGTTCAGTTCAGTCGTTCAGTCGTGTCCGACTCTTTGCGACCCCATGGACTGCAGCACGCCAGGCTTCCCAGTTCATCACCAACTCNTGAACTGAACTGAATTGTTATATATAAAATAAATGAGGCTTAATTCTGCTGAAGTTCAGATGCCAGGAAACACCTGCAAAAATCATTTGCTGAACTATCGTCCCTACTTGCTACTCTTTTTGCCCCTGTCTCTTGTCTTCTAAACATGTTTTTTAAAACGTTGTTATCATTAGTATTAGCAAACCCCAGTTGTATTTAAACTACTACTAATAATAATGTCTTTTCTGAAACATACATCAGATCACATCGCTCTTCCACTGGGAAACCTCTGAAGGTCCCCACGCTCCTCTGCACAGTCTCTGAGGTCCTGCTCCAGGGCAGATCCAGACTTCCTTTCCCACCTCACCTCTTACTTTCTCACGACTCTTCAGGCCGACTCATTGCCCTGCTGCTTGGAGAATGTTCCCCGCTCATTCACACCTCAGCTGTTTTCTTTGTTGGCCCTTCCTCCAAGATCTTCTGAAAGTCAGCTTCTTTTCATTTCTCAGGGCTCAGCTCTGTAGCCCCTGCCTCAGGCAGGCCTTCCTTCTCTCAGCCTGGATAGGACTCCCAGCATGCCCAAGCGGGCTTCTCTTAGTTCCTGGTTAATGTATCAGTTCTGTCTTCTGTGTGTACAAGCACACACCTGCCTTATCCATCTCCATGCCTCCAGCACCTAGTAAAGCTCTTGGAACCTAGCAGGTGCTCATGAAATATTTTGTTGTGTGATGGATAATCAGGTGATAGCTTGGGGTTGGGGAAGGCAATGGCACCCCACCCCAGTACTCTTGCCTGGAAAATCCAATGGATGGAGTAGCCTGGTGGGCTGCAGTCCATGGGGTCGCTAACAGTCAGACAGACTGAGCGACTTCACTTTCACTTTTCTCTTTCATGCATTGGAGAAGGAAATGGCAACCCACTCCAGTGTTCTTGCCTGGAGAATCCCAGGGATGGGAGAGCCTGGTGGGCTGCCGTCTGTGGGGTCGCACAGAGTCGGACACGACTGAAGTGACTTAGCAGCAGCAGCAGCAGCTTGGGGTTGGTGACAGATCACGGGTTTTGGAGTCAGGGAGGTGAAAGCTCGCATCCTGGTTTTGTCACTCTGGTGAAGGGCTGTGGGCAGGGTACTCACCTCTCTGAGTTCCTTCTGGCAATAGAGATAATATGAAGGTGAAGTGTGTGGCACTGGTAGGGGGTTCATTGAATAGAGATTATTCATGTGGATAATGACACCTTTATTTCACACTGACTCTGAACGTAAATCTGTTGCTGCCCTCAAAAATCCAGTTTATTGAGAGACACAGAGACCTGCATGGCCAACCATGAAACAATGGTGAACATACAGAGCTATGAACCAAGTACCACAGGAACAGAGGCATGAGCAACAAGGTCTAAAATGCCTGCACTGGAATAGCATTTTACAGTTTGTGTACCATGGACACTTCTGCGGTTTATTTGACTGACCCCTAAACTTTTGGAGTAGGCAAGGATTCAGTAGCTCCATTTTACAATAAGAGATTTGAGGCTCAAAGAGATAACATTACTGA
>SJYX01019263.1:166323-207296 GCA_006410675.1 Oreotragus oreotragus
GTGCATTCTTTGGCATTGCCTTTCTTAGGGATTAGAATGAAAACTGACCTTTTCCAGTCTTGTGGCCACTGCTGAGTTTTCCAAATTTGCTGACATATTGAGTGCAGCACTTTTTTAGCATCATCTTTTAGGATTTGAAATAACTCAACTGGAATTCCATCACCTCCACTAGCTTTGTTCACAGTAATACTTTCTAAGGCCCACTTGGCTTTGCATTCCAGGATGTCTGGCTCTAGGTGAGTCATCACACCATCATTGTTATCTGGGTCATGAGGATCTTTTTTGTATCATTCTTCTGTGTATTCTTGTCACGTCTTCTTAATATCTTCTGCTTCTGTTGGCTCCATACCATTTCTATTCTTTATTGTGCCCATCTTTGCATGAAATGTTCCCTTGGTATCTCTAATTTTCTTGAAGAGATCTCTAGTCCTTTCCATTTTATTGCTTTCCTCTATTTCTTTGGACTGATCTCTTAGGAAGGCTTTCTTATCTCTCCTTGCTATTCTTTGGAATGCTGCATTCAAATGGGTATATCTTTCCTTTTCTCGTTTGCCTTTAGCTTCTCTTTTCTTAGCTATTTGTAAGGCCTCCTCAGACAGCCATTTTGCCTTTTTGCATTTCTTTTTCTTGGGGATGGTCTCAATCACCACCTCCTGTACAAAGTCATGACCTCCATCCATAGTTCTTCACGCACTCCATCAAATCTAATCCCTGAGTCTATTTGTCACTTCCATGGTATAATCAGAAAGGATTTGATTTAAGTCATATCTGAATGGTCTTGTGGTTTTCCCTACTTTCTTCAATTTAAGTCTGAATTTGGCAATAAAGAGTTCATGATCTGAGCCACAGTCAGCTCCCAGTCTAGCTTTTGCTGACAGTAGAGAGCTTCTCCATCTTTGGCTGCAAATAATATAATCAATCTGATTTCGATATTGACCATCTGGTGATGTCTGTGTGTAGAGAGGTCTCTCGTGTTATTGGGAAAGAGTGTTTGCTATGACCAGTGCATTCTCTTGGCAAAACTCTGTTAGCTTTTGCCCTGCTTCATTTTGTACTCCAAGGATAAACTTGCCTGTTACTCCAGGTATCTCTTGACTTCTTATTTTTGCATTCCAATCTCCTGTGATGAAAAGGACATCTTTTTTGGGTGTTAGTTCTAGAGGGTCTTATAGGTCATCACAGAACCATCCAACTTCAGGTTCTTTGGGATTACTGGTTGGGGCATAGACTTAAATTAGTGTGATATTGAATGATTTGCCTCGAAAAGGGCAGAGATCACTCTGTCATTTTTGAGACTGCACCCAGGTGCTGCATTTCAGAGTCTTTGTTGACTATGAGGGCTACTCCATTTTTTCTAAAGGATTCTTGCCCATAGTAGTAGACAAAATAGTTATCTGAATTAAATTTGCCCATTCTGGTCCATTTTATTTCACTGATTCCTGAAATGTTGATGTTTACTCTTGCCATTTCCTGTTTGACCACTTCTAATGTACCTCGATTCATGGACCTAATATACCACTGAAGGAGGAAACAGAGAGCTGGACTCCATCTTAGGCCAGGCTGCGAACATTAGGCTACACGCACCCTCCCAATGGACTCTGAACTTTGTGCCTGTGTCTATAGAAATGGCATACCAATGGAAAATCAGACCCCCGCCCCCCTAGATCAAAGAGCCTCAGGACTTGTACTTGGACTCTCCCTTGCCTCAAAGAATATGCTAATTATCTCTGTAACAGAACAAAGTGGTAAATTCCATTATGTTTACTGGGATATGACCACAGGCCTATTGATAAATATCCACTGTTTATCTAGTCTTGTGACACTTGAATCATGTGTTAACTTTAATCCTATCTCTCTTTTACCTTGTCCAGATTAGTTTCAGGGAATTTGGGGAGGGGGGTTTGGGCACATGTGGGGTATATAAGGTTTTCACAAAAACTGGTTGGGGTCCTTGGCTAAGAGGAGACTCTGCCTTGGGCCCGCAGGTGTAATAAACTGCACTCCACTATCTGCATTGTCCTTCTGAGTGAGTTTGTTCCCCGGAACACATGGCTACAACACCACGTTCTTACGCAATTTATTCTTTACAGCATTGGACTTTACTTCCATCACTGGTCACATTCACAACTGGTGCTGTTTTAACTTTGGCTCTGTCTTTTCTTTCTTTCTGGAGTTATTTCTCCACTCTTCTCCAGTAGCATATTGGGCACCTACCAACCTGAGGAGTTCATCTTTCAGTGTCATATCTTTTTGCCTTTTCATACTATTCATGGAGTTCTCAAGGCAAGAATGATGAAGTGGTTTGCCATTCTCTTCTCCAGTGGACCACATTTTGTCAGAACTCTCTTGGGTGGCCCTACAGGGCATGGTTCAGTTTTATTGAGTTAGACAAGGCTGTGATCCATGTGGTCAGTTTGGCTAGTTTTCTGTGATTGTAGTTTTCATTCTGTCTGCCCTCTGCTAAGAGGCTTGTGGAAGCTTCCTGATAGGAGAGACTGACTGTGGGGGAATCTGGGTCTTGTGCTGATGGGCAGGGCCATGCTCAGTAAATCTTTAATCAAATTTTCTGTTGATTAAAGGGGCTGTGTTCCTTCCTTGTTGTTTGGCCTGAGGCCAAACTATGGTAGGAGAAATGACAATAATGGTGATCTTCTTCAAAAGGACCTGCTGCTGCTGCTGCTAAGTCGCTTCAGTCGTGTCTGACTCTGTGCGACCCCATAGACGGCAGCCCATCAGGCTTCCCTGTCCCTGGGATTCTCCAGGCAAGAACACTGGAGTGGGTTGCCATTTCCTTCTCTGATGCATGAAAGTGAAAAGTGAAAGTGAAGTCGCTCAGTCGTGTCCGACCCTTAGCGACCCCATGGACTGCAGCCTACCAGGCTCCTCTGTCCATGAGATTTTCCAAGCAAAATCAGGCTTCCCTGTCCCTGGGATTCTCCAGGCAAGAACACTGGAGTGGGTTGCCATTTCCTTCTCTGATGCATGAAAGTGAAAAGTGAAAGTGAAGTCGCTCAGTCGTGTCCGACCCTTAGCGACCCCATGGACTGCAGCCTACCAGGCTCCTCTGTCCATGAGATTTTCCAAGCAAGAGTACTGGAGTGGCATGCCATTGCCTTCTCCATCAAAAGGACCTAAACCTGCACTATTATTTTCAGTGCCCTGACCCTGCAGCAGGCCACTGAAGACTCACGCCTCTGCTGGAGACTCCTGGACACTCACAGGCAAGTCTGGCTCAGTCTTTTGTGGGGTCACTACTCCTTTTTCCTGGCTCCTGGTGCACACAAGGTCTTGTTTGTGCCCTCTAAGCGTCTGTTTTCCCAGTCCTGTGGAAGTTCTATAATCAAACCCCAGTTCAGTTCAGTTGCTCAGTCGCATCCGACTCTTTGCGACCCCGTGAAACGCAGCTCTCCAGGCCTCCTTGTCCATCACCAACTCCTGGAGTTCACTCACACTCGCGTCCATTGAGTCGGTGATGCCATTCAGCCATCTCATCCTCGGTCGTCCCCTTCTCCTGCCCCCAATACCTCCCAGCATCAAAGTCTTTTCCAATGAGCCAACTCTTCGCATCAGGTGGCTAAGGTATTGTAGCTGCAGCTTCAGCTTGAGCATCAGTCCTTTTAATGGATATTTAGGGTTGATTTCCTTTCGGACTGACTGGCAGGGGCTGCTGTCAGCCAAAGCCTTGATCAGGACTGGAGGACGGGCTCCAAATGACTCACATATCTGTTGATAGGGGGCCTCAGTGCCTGGACACCAGGATGTCCCTACAGGCTGCTTAAGTGTCTTCATGACATGGCAGCTGGTTTCCACTAAACTTGTGTTCTGAGTGAATGAAAAAGAGAGAGCTAGCAGGAAGATGCCGGAGAAGGCAATGGCACCCCACTCCAGCACTCTTGCCTGGAAAATCCCATGGGCGGAGGAGTCTGGTGGGCCGCAGTCCATGGGGTCGCTAAGAGTCGGACACGACTGAGCGACTTCACTTTCACTTTTCACTTTCATGCATTGGAGAAGGAAATGGCAACCCACTCCAGTGTTCTTGCCTGGAGAATCTCAGGGACGGGGGAGCCTCATGGGCTGCTGTCTATGGGGTCGCAAGAGTCGGATACGACTGAAGCGACTTAGCAGCAGCAGCAGCAGCAGCAGGAAGATGCAGAGCCTTTTACGACCTAAGTCATTACTTTGCCGATAAAAGTCCGTCTAGTCAAAGCTATGGTTTTTCCAGTAGTCATGTATGGATATGAGAATTGGACCATAAAGTTGAGCAGAGAAGAATTAATGCTTTTGGAACTGTGGTGTTGGAGAAGACTCTTGAGATTCCCTTGGACTGCAAGGAGATCAAGTCAGTCAATGGTAAAAGAAACTCTGACGCATATCTCCTTATATATACATACATGTTCAGTTCAGTTCAGTCGCTCAGTCGTGTCCGACTCTTTGCGACCCCATGATAGTTCCTAACTATTTAAGAGTAGGTAGCATGCATCACCGGGCTTCCCAGGTGGCACTAGTGGTAAAGAACCGCCAGCCAGTGCAGAAGACAAAAGAGACCCAGGATCGATCAATGGATCCGGAAGATTCCCTGGAGGCATGACAGCCCACCTCAGTATTCTTGCCTGGAGAATCCCATGGACAGAGGAGCCTGGAGGACTGCAGTTCATAGGGTCTCAAAGAGCCAGACACGACTAAAGCGACTTAGCACGCACACACGCAGCATAGTATGCATCACATTCCTTCACTCCTTAAGACGTCGGTGTATATTTCTTTAAGTTAAAGGATATTCTTTTATATAACACAGGACAGTCATCACAATCAAAATTAACATCGTGATACTTTAATCTGAAGTCCATAGTCCACTTGTGACAGCTGTTCTTTTTTGCAATTTCCCCATTCAGTTGATTTTTAAACAACTGGGTAAAACAAGTAGTGGGCTACAAAGGGTGCCCTCAGTTCAGTTCAGTCGTTCAGTCGTGTCCGACTCTTTGCGACCCCATGGACTGCAGCACGCCAGGCTTCCCAGTTCATCACCAACTCCCGGAGTTTACTCAAACTCCTGTCCACTGAGTCGGTGATGCCATCCAGCCATCTCATCCTCTGTCGTCCCCTTCTCCTCCCTAGGTTCTATCAGTTTTTACTGGCAGGGAATACAGAAAAGGTCCCATCTGGGGCCAGGGTGCTGCTGGAAACAGACTTGCTTCAGTAGAGCTCCCGGTATCCCTCAGCCGCCGCCCGTGCCACGCAAATGAAAACTCATTTTATCTCCACTCTTTCAGCTACCCACGATTTATGGAAAACGATTTCAACGTCTCCTCGGTTCCAGTGTTGGTCAGAACACAGCTGTAGTCATCAGCCCTGATAGCTGAGGACGCCTGGTTGAAATTCCAGTATAACTGTGTATCAGCTGTATTTCTTCGAGCATGTAACATTCAGAAACTTACAATTCTTCCTCGGTTAAGGGCTCTATCACGGCCCCCAGCGCCCAGGGTTGCGGTGAGGCCTGAACGAGTGAAGGGCACAGGGCTCCCTTCACAGGCAGCCCGCCCGCAGGCGGCCCCTTCCGCGCGCCGCCCGCTTCCCTCCGGCCTCCCTCCCAGCGCCGACAGCCCGGCGGCCGAGCAGGCGGGGCGCGTCACGTGGGCGGGGCGGAGCGCTCTCGTCGGCCGATCGCACGATGTGACGCGCCGCCGGAGGCAGGCCGGGCCCTCAAGATGGCGGCGGGTGCCCCGAGCGGCTCGGCCCGGCAGTAGTAGCGGGACGGCACTCGCCGCTGGGGCCGGCCGCCCCGGGAGTGGCTGCAGCAGCGCCAGGAATCGAGGATGGTAAAATGACCCAGGGGAAGAAGAAGAAAAGGGCCGCGAACCGCAGTATCATGCTGGCCAAAAAGATCATCATTAAGGACGGAGGCACGGTGAGCCGGGGTACCGAGCCGGGAGTGTCGCGCCGGATCTTTCTGCTCCCGACGCGGCCGCCTGCAGTCGCCCCTGACGGCCCCCACCCCTCCCGCGGGGCCGGTGTCTCGGGCTCCCGGCTCTTTCCTCTGTCGCCCCGGCCTGCGGCCTCTGGGGCACATCCTCCCGGATGGAGAAGGCTCCCGCCTCTCCCGCACCTGCCGCCCTGCCCTCCGGCCGCCGCTGGAGGCCCTGCGGCCTGGAGCCTACGCGCGCCGCCGCCGCGGGCAGGAATCGACGCCGGGCGCCGCCGCCCGCCGCGCCCCTCGCCTTCGCAGCCTCGTCGGCGCCGTCCAGGCCCCGCGAGGCGGCGGCCGCTCTCTGGAAGCGGCCGGCAGCGACCCCTTCCCTCCCGTATGCTGCTCCCAGGGTGGCATCTGGCGCGGCGACCCCACTGGGCCCCGTAGTGCGCTCGCCCCCTTTTTCCACGCCGTTCGGGGTCGGTGCTCCTGCTTCGGCTGCGTCCGGTGCGGTAAACACTGTCCGAAGGTGGGCTCTGCTCCTCGCCCCCCGCCGTCGGGACTGTGACGGAGGACACCCGGGGCCTAGACTTCAGTGTGTAGTTTTCAAAGAAGAGTTACCACCCTCTTGTTTTAAAAACACCTGGTGTATTTTAAAACAAGAATACCCAATAGAGTTGAGCATGGCCTGAGGGTTAGAAGATCTTAGAAAGGAAGACAGATTGAGGACGAGAAAATTTTCTTTTTTGCTTTTTAGAAATAGTGTCATCAAAATCAACGTTAGGCATTGTGCTTGAAAATAACTCACCTTTTTTTTTTTCAGTGCTTAAAATTCCTCGTTGCTCCTCTCTGGTCTTTGCTGCATTCTTTACTATCAAGTTCTGAAGTAGAATAGAAAAGTGAAAGTCATTTCACTTTTTCGAGAAATGTGCAGGAATGGTTCCTTTTATTCCATGTTTGTTTGGAGCCCTCCATTGCTAGCCCAGTGCTAAATGTGTAATTAGGCCACCATTGAGGATTTGCTAAATTAATTTGAAATCAGTGACAACTTGGTTTGGACATTTCAGACTGTGGCCCAGTCAGTATGCTAAAATTTAGAAAGACTGGGACATATGTAGCAATTTCATTATATACCTTTGAAAGTGAAAGTGAAGTTGCTCAGTCGTCTCCGATTCTTTGTGACCCTATGGCTGGAGCCTACCAGGCTCCTCCGTCCATGGGATTTTCCAGGCAAGGACGAGTGGGGTGCCACTCCAGGGGATCTTCCCGACTCAGGGAGCAAACCCGAGTCTCCCGCATTGTTGGCAAGACACTGAGGGAAGTGAGCCACGAGGGAAGTCTGTATACCTTTAGTAACTGTCAAATCTATAGATGTCGTAGCTTTGACATTTGGTGAAAAAAGAACCTTTGAAATTCAAGTCCTCAGATCTCATGTTTTAATTAAACATTAAAAACATTTGATTACATCAGTTATGAATTGTCAAACTTGGTTAGAACTTCATTGATGGGAGAGAAATGGCTTGAAAAAACACTGGTGCCTTTACCAGTCATAAGGACTTAATATTTTAATTTCTTCATACAATCAACAAAATAGAAGCAGCAAAGAATTGTATTTTGTAAAAGCAATTAATATTTAAGATTAATATTCTTTCTAAAAGATGAAGCTGTGTTCAGGAAACACACCTCCTTTTTCCTTGTAAAGTTCTATTTTGTTACCTCTCAATTTTTTTTTTTTTTTAATTTATTTGGCTGCACTGTGTCTCAATTGTGGCACTGGAGATCTTCATTGCCTCATATACGATCTTTGTTGTAGATGTGGGATCTAGTTCCCTGACCAGGGATCGAACCTGGGCCCCCTGCATTGGGAGCTAAGAGTCTTAGCCACTGGACCACCAGGGAAGTCCCTCAAGTTTTTTTTTTTTTTAACTCACTTTATAGCAATTAAATCCTGTGAGATTTGGAACAGGTTTTTGTTTTTTTTTAATCTTGGTATTTATTAAAGTTGTGAATTTATAGTTTGCTTTTGGACACAAAACACAATTTTTACCCCAGCAGTAGGTTTTTAAGAGGGCACAGAGAATAAATGAACACTTCTTTTGAGGGATGTGCGCATGGGAGTGTTATCATTCGTCATTTTTGTACCCTTATGCTGCATGTTCCATTCTCAGAGCACTGGACTTCTCTTTAGAATAGGGACTTTGTTTATGTATCGTTTAATCCCACAGGGCCTACTGTGTGAATTTAAAGTGATAAAAACACATTTAGAGTGATTTTTAAAAATGACTAGTAGATTCTAAAGATCATTTTTTAGTATAATTTTATTCATTCATATATATAATCAGGGGATATTTCTTTTTCTTGACGTGCCAGGGTAATATTTTTACACTGTATTTTAATCTACTCTAGCCATAAGAGAAAATACATATAATTATTATAGTCATAAAAATTGTTTTAAAATCACATCTGTTTTTCTTCTCTACTTAAAATTGATCAGATTACTGTTATGAACACCTTGGTGTCTGAGGCTGTATGGTCATACATGACAGGCTCTGAACAGTGTTTCACATCGCTGGCCAATGGTACTGACCTGATCCCCTTACATTTTCTTCCTACTGTTCAACAATGTTAAGATTGTTTTGCTTTGTCCCCTGCAAATGGCATCTTTTTAAGCTTGATCAGCCAGTTGTAATGTTCGTAAAGCAAAATTAGTAATGAGTTGTTAATGATTTATCAAAAAATTAGCACATATTTGTTGTAGTTTTTAACAGTTGAAGAAGTGAACCTTTCTAAACAAGCCAGGTTAATCATAAGTTACTAAATGTTTTTCTTTTCTTGAAACTGTATTTCACTTGGCTCTGAAGCCTAGGTAAGACTGACTAATATGTTGTCTATTTGAGTAGTACGCAATTAAGGTACATTATATGAGTGTGTGATTCTATATCAGGAGTTCTTAACTTGGGTTTGTTTACCCTGAAGTTATTTGTAAAATTTTCTTTGTACATCTCTCTAGGGAAATTCCATAAAGGTTTCATACTTCCTGAAAGTTTAAGAACAGTTGTTTTGCATGAAAACAATGTAAGTAACTAAAGAATAGTTTCACAGGTTAAATTAAATAAATATTTACTGGGCTTCCCTGGTGTCTTAGTTGGTAAAGAGTCCCCCAGCAATGTGGGAGACAGAGGCTTGATCCTGGATTGGGAAGATCCCCTGAAGGAGGGCATGGCAACCCACTCCAGTATCTTTACCGGGAGAATCGCCATGGACAGAGGAGCCTGGGAGGGGGGCTACAGTCCATGGGGTCCCAAATAGTCGGCTATGACTGAGTGACTTTAACTGTCAGTCATCTAGTGTATACCATTTTACTGATGAACATAACTGTGATGTTATCGGTGAATTTGCTTTTGGAAGCATTTACATGTAGAATTGGGCTTCCCCATGCGGTTCAGTGGGCAAGGAATCTGCCTGCTATGCAGGAGATGCAGGAGAGATGGGTTCGATTCCTGGATTGGGAAGATCCCTTGGAGGAGAGCATGGCAACCCACTCCAGCTTGCTGGACTGTGCCACGGACAAGAGGAGCCTGGTGGGCTCCATGAGGTCGAAAGAGTCCGGCACTCCTGAAGCGACTGAGCAGGCACACGTAGGATTAATGTGTTTAGTTATGTCTTAATGTGTGTAACAGTGTGCCACATCTCTTATTCATTGCAGACCATTGAGGGGAGTTAAATTAAAACTGCATTCTAGAATTTTCGAATGCTTCTGGTTTTGTTGTTAAATCATTACTACATTTTGTTGTTAGTTTAGTCACTAAGCTGTGTCAGGCTCTTTGCAACGCCATGGACTGTACCCCACCCCACCCCACCCCCAGGCTCCTCTGTCCATGGGATTCCCCAGGGATGGAAGCTGTGTCTCCTGCGTTGGCAGGCAGACTCTTTGCCACTGAGCCTCCAAGTTGTTTATAAGTGTTCTTGGTAGAGCCTAAGAGCCTCAGAGTTATTTACGTGAGTTATTTGTATTGACAAATACAATAGAATTTTCCTTAGTGATTTTTGAAGTTTGCTTGTTTTTTATTCTGGTTTTTATTGTTTTGTGAATACAGAGGCTACATCTCTGATAAAGTGAAAAAGTGTAGATTTTTTTCACAAGTGAATTGGTAAAATGACTTTAAAGATCAGATAGATAGTAAAGCACATGTGAATTGATTTGTTAGAAGTACCTAACACAAGTAGAATTGACAGTTCAAATATGCCCAGAGATGCAGAGTGCCAGCTTTCTATTCCTGATTTCTCTGATTTTAATCACAATAAATAGGAGTCAAAAAACGTTTCAGAAGTCTGGCCCTAAGCTCTGATCCTTTGCGCTCCTCACCTGCCAGGGTGACTGAAGGAGTTGCAGAGTAGCTCTCTGAACCCCCAGATAGCGGCCGCTGGTTCCTAGAGTGCAGGTAAGCCAGGAATGGGGCCATGGTGCCTTTCAAAGAGCAGTTCTTTGATGTCACTAGCCTTTGCTTAGAAACATCAGGATGCACACGTGTCCGTGGCAAGCTTGTGGCAGGCAGAACCATGAATGACTTACCTGTCTAGCTCTGTGAGTCAACACTTGCTTTAGGGTTTGGGGGTAAATGAGTAAGCAGTTTTCCCTGTTTATATTTCCAGTTTGTCTTACTATAGTTTGAATACCTGCTTCCCATCATCATCTGTGAAAATTCACTTATAGTGAAGTGTTGACGTTTAGGAAAAAGAATAGCTTTTCTCAAAAATCATTCTGACGAGTATATATGATTTAAATTTTCAATTATTTAAAAACTGAAGTTGTCTTTTAGCATTGTTTTGAATTGGAACTGTCAGTTAAAGTAACAGTTGACCGTTTCAGCCAGGTTACATGTATCAGGATCCCTAAAATAGGTTAGTCTCTTTCAATACCAGGTCGCAGTAGCTTATTCTTAATAATAGCTCTATTTTCTCAATAGTGTATAAATACAGTTATGAATTCTACCACAGGAAATACTTCTTAGGGAGTCTTTTTAGCAAGAGGTGGTCAATATTTCATCACTTAGCTGTATAAATTGAGTAATCAGAGGTCACACTAGGACCATTCTTGAGCTTCTGCTCCATCTTAGACATTGGTGACAGTTTGAGTTTTGTGTTAATGGTTTTGTGTTTTGTTTTGTTTTTTTAATTTTTAATTTTATTTTACCTTTTTAGTGAACTTAGTTTGTAGTTATTTCAACTGGGTAATGTTTATGAGGATAAGCATTTAATGTAATGATGATTTAAGTTGATTTAACAGCCAGCCACATATTTTCCTCTTAAGAATAGAGAGTGCTGCAATAGATTGTCATCTTACTTATCTTTTCAAAATTTATCTCAAAACAGGACAATCATGGGATTTCCTCTGATGGTCCAGTTGTTAAGATTCCGTGCTTCCAATACAGAAGCTGTGGATTGGATCCTTAATGGGAGAACTAAAATCCATGTGCCGTGTGGTGTGGCCAAAAAAATAAAAGTCATATGTAGTAATAACAATCTTAAGCTGTAGATCTTTTTAAATTTTTTTAAGTTAAAACTTGATCTCACTATATTCTTGTCGAATATTTATAAGTGTCGAATACTTATAAATATTCGACAAGAATATAGTGAGCAATCTAACCCATACCTGTTCACTTCTCTGACAATATACAAATATTGACTAGCTCTTTAAAATTGATCCGTAACATGTCAGTAAGTAATTTTAAAGTCTCACTGCAGATTAAGCCAAAGTGACTTAATTAGTATGCATGCTTGCCAAGTCACTTCAGTCGTGTCCGACTCTTTGCAGCGCTATAAACTGTAGCCTGCCAGGCTTCTCTGTCCGTGGGGTTCTCCAGGCAAGAAGACTGGAGTGGGCTGCCAGGCCTCCTCCAGGGGATCTTCCTGACCCAGGGATCGACCAAGCCCACATCTTTTCTGTCTCCTGCACTGGCAGAAGGGTTCTTTGCCACTAGCGCCAGCTGGGAAGGCCCTCAGTTAGTAGAATAGTGCCTTTGCATGTTTACAGTGATTCATGCCTTGGAGAAATTAAGGCACAGTTTTCTTTTTGTGACAAATGTAGTGAGACTTACCTTGCCTGATTAAAGTCACAGAAAATAAGAAAACACACACTGCATGATAGCAAGTTCTAGCAGTAAAGTCTTATTTCCTCCAGTTATTCCAAATGTGTCAGGATCCTGTGAGAGCAGCTTTACAGTTACAGTGTTCTCTTTAGGAATTGGGTTGTTTTTTTTTTAGTATTCTTCCATGAAAAGTTCCAGGTCTTAGATGTCTGTGATTAAGCATTTTTGTGTGTATGTGTACACACAAGACTTTTGCATTAAATTATTTTAGTCAACTTATGTTTTGTTCAGAGAAAATTCAGCATTTCTTTCTGAAGGTTTGTTTTATCCTCATTATTTGTTTTTGTTTGTTTGTTGTTTTGGCCACACTGCGAGGCATGCAGGATCTTAGCTCCCCAACCAGGGATCAAACCCATGCCCTCTGCAGTGGAAGCATGGTGTTTTAACTACTGGTCCTCCAGGGAATTCCCATCTTCCTCATTCTTGATTAGTAGCTTCTCAATATTAAATTTTAAGTTCAAAATTATTATTCTTTATACTTTATTTTGGTTTTTGTCATTTTTCCCCAGCTTTTATTTTGAGAATTTTCAAAACTAAAAAAAGTTGCAAAAATAACATAATGAATATTTATTTGGCTATCCCAGAGATTCATGATTCAACAGTTGTTCACATTTTGCTGCATTTGTTTTTCCTTTCTCTGTGTGTGCTTTTTTCATTTTTTTTTTCTGAACCATTTGAATTAGTGGTAGACATCATGATACTTTATCCCTAAAAGTATCACTTAAGAATAAGGATATTTTTCCAGTAGTCATGTATGGATGTGAGAGTTGGACTTAAAGAAAGATGAGTGCTGAAGAATTGATGCCTTTGAACTGTGCTGTTGGAGAAGACTCTTGAGAGTCCCATGGACTGCAAGGAGATCCAACCAGTCCATCCTAAAGGAGAACAGTCCTGAGTGTTCATTTGAAGGACTGATGCTGAAGCTGAAACCCCAATACTTTGCCCACCTGATGTGAAGAACTGATTCATTTGAAAAGACNTGTTGGAGAAGACTCTTGAGAGTCCCATGGACTGCAAGGAGATCCAACCAGTCCATCCTAAAGGAGAACAGTCCTGAGTGTTCATTTGAAGGACTGATGCTGAAGCTGAAACCCCAATACTTTGCCCACCTGATGTGAAGAACTGATTCATTTGAAAAGACCCTGATGATGGGAAAGATTGAAGGCGAGAGAAGAAGGGGATGACAGAGGATGAGATGGTTGGATGGCATCACCAACTCAAAGGACATGAGTTGAGTAAACTCTAGGAGTTGGTGATGGACAGGGAGGCCTGGTGTGTTGTAGTCCATGGGGTCACAAAGAGTCAGACACGTCTGAGTAACTGAACTGAACTGAGTTGAACCACATAACTACAGTATAATCACCATGTTCAGAACTTTAACGTTGATAAAATACCCTTGGGTAGTAGACACTCTTGGGTAGTTCACAGTCACATTTCCCCAATAATTATTATGTTTAGTTGCCATGTATCTTCTGTCTAGAAGAGCTTTTTGTTTGGTTTTTAAGCTTAAAAATGTCAATTTTTTTTTTAATAGTCTAGGCCATTTTGAAAAAAGAGCCTCAGTTTCGCTTACTCTTATGCTTTTCTCACATGGTAACATCCATTTAACAAGTAGGATTATAATGCCCAGTTACTAGTGGACTGACTTCTTTCTCCTGGCCAAAAACCCGTATAAGTCCCTGATTCATTGATAGGACTGTAACATAAGTTATTACAGTCAATATTCTCCATAACAACTGCTGGGTTCATAAACTTGTGTTTATTGGGCAATTATAGACTTGGAATTTGAGAATTAGATGAGGATTTAGGTAGGAAATTAATAGTTTACCCCTAATTGCTAAGAGAGGTAAAGTGACTTACTTGAGTCATCTGATAGCTTACTGACTCTCTTGATAAGGGTTATGTAATCCATGAGCATGAAATACCCTTTCCATCTTAGGCATTGGGCTATGCAGAGAGACACTAAAATGGTTAAGGTTGGATCCCTACTCCTAGGTGAGGAACAGTCTGTGATGATAATACATGCAGCACATAACCACTGAAACTAGTGTAGCTCCAGACTTGAGCTCTGCAGTTGCCTGGACTGACTGCTCCATCTCTTACTTGCTATATTGGACTCTAAAGAGATAGTAATATGTAACTTGAAAGGTTAGGAGGGGTAAATAAGACTATGAATGTAAGTCATTATAAGTCTTCAGTGATTTTTATTATTTTAATCTCATGTGTATGTACAGTAAACCCATGTGAGAGATGATACAGTATTGAACAGTGGGATATCAGAAGATGTGTGTCTCTGTGCGCTCAGTCACTCAGTTGTTTCCGACTTTGTGACCCCGTGGGCTGTAGCCCGCCGGGCTCCTCTGTCCGTGGAATACTCCAGGCGAGAATCCTGGAGTGGGTTGCCATGCCCTCCTCCAGGGGATCTTCCTATCCCAGGGGTCCAACCCGTGTCTCAGGCATCTCCTGCATTGGCAAGCAGATTCTTCACCTCTGCGCCACTTGGAAGCCCCATCAGAGGATAGAGGATGGGGAGAAGTTGCAAATCTCATTAATGGATGTATTGCCCTTTTAACAATGTTTAAATACAGTAACCATGTACCGAATACCTAAAGTAATAGGTAGAGGAGACTTCAGAGTAATTCATTTCATTTCTACAGACACTTACTAAGCACTTTCGTGCTGTGCATGTATTGCATGCTCTAGATTGTAGAAGAATAAAGCATAGGGCCTGCCTCAGAGAGCATGAGCAGGAGAAAGGCAAAGTTTAGGCTAAGTAAAATGAAACAGACACTTTACAAAGCAAAATGCAACTGTTAACAGTTATCAAGTGTTAAAGGATAGAAGAATAAGTTGATTTTTAAAAGGCTTAGCCAAAAGCCTTTGTGATGCAACGAAATACATTACCAATGGAAAGTATGCTTTGAGAAATGGGAATTAGATTGGAGAGTGGATTCAGGGTTAAAGGGGTTTGTCCCCTGACTTCTGAGTTGAAGTTAGAGGTGACTGCCCTGGAACCATGTCTCTTGCCTCTATAAGAAAGAAGTTACTCAGCTGAATGGACTTTTGATACAGTAATTATTGTTTTTAGGTGGAATATCTTGGCATTTGGGGTTGGGTATGTGTTCGTTTATCCAGAATTTTTCACACTGTACCTCTTTAATTCTTCCAAGAATCCTCAAATCTCATCTGTTGATATGATCTCGTTATGCTGAAGCTTGTAGTGTTGATGCTATAAACATTGGTCAGATATTTTCCCCCTAACCTGTCTGTTAACCCTCTTCCCCTGGTCTTTCTCCTCAGGCCATGGCCCTTGTATTCTTTCCAAATTGTCCTGGAATTTTGATTTTGGATTGCTATTCCATTAAACCTGCCAGCCTTATGTCAAAAGTCCTACCTTGAACTTTTTGTAATTCCAGACTAGCAAAATATTAAAAAAATTTTTCAATTTTATTAAGATCTTATATTACTTTTGAGTTTATTTAAAACAGGATAGATAGATATGTATATAATAACAGCTCTCAAAATTACCAGTCCCTTGGGGCAAGGAACTCTCTCTCCCCCTGCCCTGCTTTAAAATATTGGATTAATCAAGAAGTTTCTACAGTTTTTTCCATATCATCTTACACATACACCCACAGACACTTTTTTCTCCCGCCTCTGGGGACGTATGAGAGAATGGCTTAGGAGGGCCAAGCATATACAACTACCTATCTTTTTCCATTCTAGTTTTACACAGTAGTTTTTCTCATAGATAAAGAAAACATTTTCCTCTTACTTAAAGTACAATCATGCCTATTAGAAAAGATTTAGAAAACTCAGAACAATATAATAAATTTATGTCACTTAAAATAACTACCTAGTATAAACACTATTAACGTTGAGGTTTTTATTTTGTTTTTCATAGTTGAAATTATTCTGCATACACAATTTTATATCCTGCTTTGATTTTTTTTAATTTAACATTGTCATAAACATGTTTACATGTCATTATAGGTTATCCATGAACAGTTTTTGGCTGCGTATTATTCTATGATTTATATACCATAATTTGATTATAGGATGTATAATTAGGTTGAACATTTAGATTTATATATTTCCTACTATAAGTGATGCTGCTATGAACATCTTTAGGGTGAAACTTTTTCTGAGTGGTTATTTCCGTGATAGAATTTTATGAGCTGTTTTATAAATTGTTTATATTCTTTATAGTGTCTTAAGTGCTTTTGTATTGGTTTTCATGAATGCTTTACCTAGTTAAGATATTAATCTGCTGCTGTTTCTTGCATCTCACTTTGTTTTCTTTAAATTCAGCTCATGCTGTCCATGTTTTTCTCAGATCAATATGCCTAAAACGAATTGATCCTTTATTCTTTCCCCTTGCCTCACTGTCCAGCTGACTAGGCAGAAACTGAAATCTTTTCATCTTCGATCTTCTCTACCCTCCTCTACTGCATCTAGTCATCCCCAAACTGAGGGCTTATACTGTCTCTGAAGTATGTTTTGTATCCGTACAGTTTGCTCCATCCCTACTACCTCTGTTTTATTTCTCTGAGAAGTTTTCCCAGCACTGTCCTTGAGTGGTTACGTATGCATCACTGAAGCAGCCACTTTTAACACGCTTCTTTTCTTTGGGCTTTTGGCTCTATGTGTATATTTATACATATCGTCATGTAATTATCATCTTACTTTTTATTAGCATTTCCCAGACAGTTTTCTGAGAAACTCAGGTGTTCTTGACATACCGTCTTTTATATGACAGAAGGATTTCATGGTCAAATTTGGAAAACAGTGCATACTGTAGCTTTCTGGAGATTCATAATATGCATTAGTGTGTTAAACGCCCTGAGAAGTTCTACATATTCTAATAGGTATTGAATATATGTGATGATGAAGAAAACTAATTTGGAGCTTATGAAGTCCTACGGACTTTCCCCCTCACCTTGTCTTAGTATACTTGCTCTGTTTGGTACTGGCATTATTCTCTCCTCTCTAAAACTGCTCCTGTGTCACCTGTGACACTGTATTCTCTTGATTCTCCTGATATTTCTCAGATGGCTCCTTCTTTATTTTCATGAGTTCCTTTTCCTCTGTCCAATACAGTAGACCCATGAATGTGGGTTTGAACTGCGTCGGTCCACTTATATATGGATTTTTTTTTTTCCAATAAATACGTACTACGTGGTCTGCAGTTGGTTGAATCTGCAGATGGGAGAGCCTGGATACAGAGGGCTGGCTGTAAATTTATACATGGATTTCTGACTGTATGAGGCCTGATGCCCCTAACCCCTGTACTTGGTGATTCTTGACTAAGCTAGTCCACCTGTCTTTTCACACTTTATCTCACCTACTCTGGTGGTTTCAAACATCATATTTGCTAATGACTAATTGTTTTAATCAGCCCTCAAAGGACAATAGAAATGTTTTAAGTACAAGGGCTATCTCTTATATAGAATCTGAAGTAATTTTGAACCTTCTAGGGGAAGACAAGCTAGGAAGCTACCAGCCTCCACTAGTAGACAACCAAACTAAAAAACTGGAAAGTCGTCTTGACTCTCTTTCTCACATTTGTCAAATTCTCTGTTTCAAATCCTGAATTCTCGTATCCATTTCCTCCCCTCCAGCGTCCATCCCACACCCCTATTTCATGCCTTCGTCATCTCTTGTGTGAACTGATTGAAATAGCTTGCTTTCTGCATGCAGTTTGCCGTTCAGTTACATCCTTAGAAAATCACCATGATGTATTGAAAAATGCAGGTCTCATCACTCAATTCTCTTGCTTAAAACCCTTAAGTGGTTTTCCTATATCTCTAGAGTGAAGACAAGAACCTCCCTAACAAAGGATAGAGCCATCTCTTCTGTCTTCCCTTAACCTTTAACTGCCACGGCTGTTGTTCACTTCATCTGGTTTTTTTTCTCTAATGGAATTGTCCACACTACTTCATTGTCTTGCAATAACCTTTTCTTGGTTCCTAACTTGTTTGGATTAATACCGCTTTTATTGCAGTTTTGTATAAGCAGATGATTGTAATGAGACTTATTCCTCTCTAGACTGAACTCCTTGAGACGTATAAGCAGATGATGGTAAGGAGACTTCTTCCTCTAGACTGAACTCCTTGAGATGTATAAGCAGATGATGGTAATGAGACTTCTTCCTCTCTAGACTGAACTCCTTGAGATCAAGGAGTGTGTTTTACTTCCAGAACCTTTGGTGCTCTGTGTTTGTTGAATGAGTCTTGTACAAACTCACTCCTCGTCATGGACCTTCAACTCTTATGTCTCCCAGCTCCCACTCCACCTCTGTTGAATCTAATTCCTCAGCTGCAGATTCTACTAAGGGAGTTTCCAGGTACCTAAATTCTGCAGGTTGGGAGAGACATCTACTTTTTTCAAATGATGTAGCACCATTTTTAGTGTACAGAGAAATCCAAACAGTGTTAATATTTTGCACATAAGACTGAGTATGTTGAATATGTTGCAGGAAAAGGAACCCCTTCCAGGGTCCAAGAGTGTATGTTCTTGTCTAGCACTGGAAATGAATTGTCTGAGGAGACACACGTGGTGACAAAGTAGGAGGCTTTTTTGGGAAGAGGTGCCTAGGCAGAGACCAGCAGGGTCCAAGAGCCCAGGAAGATTGCTTTGCCACCTGGCTCGCAGTCTTGGGTTCTGGTGGTGATGGGGTTTGTTTTCGGGTCATCAGGGCTCAGACCCTGGTGGCTCAGACGGTAAAGCGTCTGTCTACAATGCGGGAGACCTGAGTTGGATCCCTGGGTCAGGAAGATTCCCTGGAGAAGGAAATGGCAACCCACTCCAGTACTCTTGCCTGGAAAATCCCATGGACGGAGAAGCTTGGTGCAGGCCCCTGTCAATGGGGTCACAAAGAGTCAGGCACGACTGAGCGACTTCCCTTTCACTGGCCAGTCATTCTGACTCAGGGTCCTTCCTGGTGGTTCATGCGNCCCTGGAGAAGGAAATGGCAACCCACTCCAGTACTCTTGCCTGGAAAATCCCATGGACGGAGAAGCTTGGTGCAGGCCCCTGTCAATGGGGTCACAAAGAGTCAGGCACGACTGAGCGACTTCCCTTTCACTGGCCAGTCATTCTGACTCAGGGTCCTTCCTGGTGGTTCATGCGTCACTCAGCCAAGGTGGATTCTAGTGAGAAGGACTTGCAGGTTGGTAGGGCACAGGGGCTGGTGTCTCCGCTCTTCTTTTGACTTCTTGCAAATTCTTTTGATTGGTGATAACTGGTTAGTTTGCATTCCTTACCAGGACCTCTTTGTTAAGACAACTTAAGCAAGTGACTGCTATCTTGCCTGGCCAGGGTGGCTGGTGTCAGTCAGTGTTTCCTCTAACAAATATACTTTTAAAACTTAAGTGTGATATTGTTATATGTATTGGTTAAACTTGTTTTTCTGTTACACAAACTTGTCAGTGGAGACTGAGTTAATGTTACAGGTCATTTGCTTTCCTATCAATTTAGTATTGTCTTTAGAAATAGAAAATCCAACGATTGAAGTAATGTTTTAAAATATAACTTTATTTGCTTATTTTTGGCTGTGCTGTCTTAGTTGCTGTGCAAGCTTTTCTCTAGTTGCTGTGATGGGGGCTACTCTGGTTGCAGTTGACAGGTTTCTCATTGCAGCAGCTTTTCTTGTGGAGCATGGGCTTTAGGGCATGCAGGCTTCAGCGGTTGTGGCTCCTGGGCTCCGGAGAACACACTCAGTATTTGAAACACATGGGCTTAGCTGCTGCACAGCATGTGGGATCTTCACAGATCAGGGATCAAACTGTTTTCTTCTGCATTGACAGGCAGATTCTTTACCCCTGAGCCACTAGGGAAGCCCTGAAGTAATCCTTAAGATGCCTCTAAGCAGCAGTGTAAGATACTGCTAGCAGAAGCAAAAGGCAAAGAAGAAAAGGAAAGATACACTCATCTGAATGCAGAACTCCAAAGAATAACAAGGAGAGAGAAGAAAGCCTTCATCAGTGATCAGTGCAAAGAAATAGAGGAAAACAATAGAATGGGAAAGACTAGAGATTTCTTCAAGAAAATTAAAGATACCAAGGGAACATTTCATGCAAAGATGGACACAATAAAGGACAGAAACTGTATGGACATAACAGAAGCAGAAGATAGTAAGCAGAGGCAAGAATACACAAAAAAACTATACAAAAAAGATCTTAATGACCCAGATAACCATGATGGTGTGATCACTCACCTAGAGCCAGACATCCTGGAGTGCGAAGTCAAGGGTTAGGAAGCATCACTACGAAGAAAGCTAGTGGGGATGCTGGAATTCCAACTGATTTATTTCAAATCCTAAAAGATGATGCTGTGAAAGTGCTGCATTCAATATGTCACCAAATTTGGAAAACTCAGCAGTGGCCACAGGACTGGAAAAGGTCAGTTTTCATTCCAATCCCAAAGAAAGGCAATGCCAAAGAATATTCAAACTACCACACAGTTGTACTCATCTCACACACTAGTAAAGTAATGCTTAAAATGCTCCAAGCGAGGCTTCAACAGTACATGAACCGAGAACTTCAGATCTTCAAGCTGGATTTAGAAAAGGCAGAGAAACTGGAAGTCAAATTGCCAACATCTATTGGATCATCAAAAAAGCAAGAGAGTTCCAGGAAAACATCTACTTCTGCTTTATTGACTGCGCCAAAGCCTTTGACTGTGTGGATCACAACAAACTGGAAAATTCTGAAAGAGATGGGAGTACCACACCACCTGACCTGCCTCCTGAGAAATCTATATGCAGGTCAGGAAGCAACAGTTAGAACTGGACGTGGAACAGCAGACTGGTTCCAAATTGGGAAAGGAGTACATCAAGGCTGTATACTGTCAACCTACTTGTTTAACTTATATGCAGAGTACATCATGCAAAATGCTGAACTGGATAAAGCACAAGCTGGAATCAAGATTGCCGGAAGAAATATCAATAACCTCAGATAGGCAGATGATACCACCCTTATGGCAGAAAGTGAAGAGGAACAAAAGAGCCTCTTGATGAAAGTAAAGGAGGAGAATGAAAAAACTGGACTGAAACTCAACCTTCAAAAAGCTAAGATAATGGCATTCGGTCCCATCACTTCATGGCAAATAGATAGGGAAACAATGAAAACAGTGACAGGCTTATTTTCTTGGGCTCCAAGATCACTGTGGATGGTGATTGCAGCCATGAACTTAAAAGACTAAGAAAGGTGAGCGCTGAAGAATAGATGCTTTTGAACTGTGGTGTTGGAGAAGAGTCCCTTGGACTGCCAGGAGATCCAACCAGTCCATCCTAAAGGAAATCAGTCCTGAATATTCATTAGGACTGATGCTAAAGCTGAAGCTCCAATACTTTAGGCATCTGATGCAAAGAACTGACCCATTGGAAAAGACCCTGATGCTGGGAAAGATTGAAGGCAGGAAAAGAAGGGGACGACAGAGGATGAGGTGGTTGGGTGGCATCACGAACTCAATGGACATGAGTTTGAGCAAGCTCCAGGAGTTTGTGATGGACAGGGAAACCTGCTGTGCTGCAGTCCATGTGGTCGAAGAGTTGGACATGACTGAGCAACTGAACTGAAGTGTAAAGCTGATTTTTGTATTATCTTTCTTGTGTGTATCAAACCCCAGATCTCACATACTGCTCAGAACTTTTCTGCTTTTGAATCATGTTGGTATCTGTTAAGATTCTTGCAACATAATTCATTTATTTGGAATCAGTGCAGTAGTCTCGTAACTTTCCTTAGTTTTTGCCCTTTTAATCTATCTGTTATACCTTTGCCAGGATGATATTTTCTTGAAACTTTCATCTCATCATGAGCCTTACTTAACATCTTTTAGTGGCTCCCCATTGCCTTCAGAATTGAGCAGACTCCGTAGCCTGGAAGTTAGCCCTGTGTGCCTCTAGCTCATCTCTCGGTACTCTGAGCACGCAGCCTGTGCTCTGGGTGTAGAGTCCTGTGATTCCTGCTCCCAGCCATTACCAGCATTGCACAGGAAGCCTCCTTGACTGCTGCTGTCCTCCTGCCCACTTCTGCTCCTCACCTACCTCCTTTCCATCCTTTCAGCCTTCCTCATGGTGTTCTGACACTCCCATCCCCACCCTGGACTTGCTGTTCCCATTGCAGATGGTGTCTACATAATGTATTTATTTGTTTCTTTGTCTGCCTCCATCATCTTGAGGACAGGGACAGTGAACGTCCCGATGTTTGGCAGAGTATCTATTGCATGTATGTTCTCCATGGATATTTGTCGACTGTTGTCATTACTGTTGGTAATTCTGGAGTACACTGTTAACTTTTCAAACTCTTTGTTTTTGTAGCCTCAAGGAATAGGTTCTCCTAGTGTTTATCATGCAGTTATCGTCATCTTTTTGGAGTTTTTCGCTTGGGGATTATTGACAGCACCCACCTTGGTGGTAAGTAATCCTTTAACTTATTTTTCACTGGCTTTAAAATCTTTTCTCTTCAATTTGGTGGATGGGGAATGGCTTTTTTACCTTTCCGAGGTTAATTCTCCCACCAGTGTCGTCACCCCTTTAGTGTACTGAATTTTACTGCTTTAGTTGTCTTTTCCAGCTTTCACTTCTCCCCTACTTTTTGACAGGGCTTAGGTAGGTGTGATTCTTCTGATGAATACTGGACAAATTTAAGCGGGAGCTCAGTCACCACTCTGTGTAGAGTGGAAACGATTCTTATACAGGCTTAGGAAATGATGTCTAGCCCTGAATCAATCAGCATTATCATTCTGAGATTCATTTCTCTAGTTACATTTTTGAAATATAAGTTTTTTAGTTTAGGCCAGGTATCTAGAGGTGACCATCTAGGGAGGTCATTCTTTCTATATCCCTAAGCTGATTTTGCTAAAATATTCCCAGGTTTAGAATCTTAGAAAAGACCTCTCTGTAAGATTGAACATCTTAGGTAATAGCTAGTTTTCTCCTATCAGTATAGAGGAGGGGAATGGAATGAAGGAAGAAGTAGTTCCAGTAGAACTCTGTAACATCTTGAAAAGTGTAATCACAGCTTGCCAAATCCCAGAAGAACAGACTTTTAAGATACTTTAAAGAGATACTTTCTTATATTTTCGTGAGCTTGTGTGTTGATATCCAAAAAAGACTTTGATAATAAGTTTATTATAAATAAATTGAATGATCATATATAGATAGTTTAAACTAGTCTAAGAAAATTTATGTTCCATATTTCTTGACATATTTATTATATGGTTACATAATCATTACTGTATCTACATAAAGCACTGATGTCTAATAGTCATTTTGAATATACAAGGCATATTTATAAATACTGCTAAAACAAGTTTCAAAAGAAAATGAAATCTCAAACAAATATAATTCCTTTTGTAATAAACCATGCTTTGCAAGTTATGACAGTTCCCTGAATGAATGACAGTTCCCTGGCATATAATTTTAAGAATTTTGATTTGATTATGTTTTGAAATCCTTTCTTTTTTAAAAAAGAAACAACTCATTTACCTGTAATGGGCGATCAGTTTTACATAAGTGAATATTGAAAATAATTGATATATGACATTTAAACTTTTTAAAAATTTAATAATTTCTGATGGGAATTTTTCAAATAATTTACACATTTCCTGCTGTCATAATCCATGAGCACTGATTTGAAGCTTTATCATATGATGCAGGTTCATTATGACATTTGTATCTACATTATGCTGTAGTAACCTGATGTCAAGTGCTACTGGGGTGCTGTAATAACTGTTCTCTCAGTGTTTAAATGTTTATTTATTTGGTTGCACTGGGTCTTTGTTGCTATGCACGGGCTTCCTCTGGTTGGGGCGAGCAGAGGCTACTCTTGGTTGTGATGCCTGGGCTTCCCATTTTGGCGGCTTCTCTTGCTACAGAGCGCAGGCTCTAGATATATAGACTTGAGTAGTTGCGGTTCGAGGGCTCTAGAGCAGGGAATTATAGTTGTGGCACACAGGCTTGGTTGCTCCACGGCCTGTGGAATCTTCCCAGGCTACAGATCGAACCCATGTCCCTCCCTGCATTGGCAAGTAGATTCTCATCCACTGTACTATATTAGCTTTCTGATATTTCAGTGTGCTTATTTATAATCAATACCAATTTAACGTATCAATCTCTCTGGCTGGTGTTTAGTCTTACAGTTTAAAGGACTTGAGCTTTGCAATAGCAAACAATTTGTATATATTTATATTATGATGTGTCCAGGCACAGTCTTAAGCACTATAAATACATTATTATTATTAATCCTTAAAGGATCTCTTTGCAGCTGAAGATGGCAAACCTCTACACAGTCAGCAAAAACAAGACCAGGAGCTGCCTGTAGCTCAGATCATGAACCTCCTTATTGCAAAATTCAGACTTAGATTGAAGAAAATAGGGAAAACCACTAGGCCATTCAGGTATGACCTAAATCAAATCCCTTACAATTATACCATGTAAGTGAGAAATAGATTCAAGGGATTAGATCTGATAGGCAGACTGCCTGAAGAACTATGGATAGAGGTTTGTGAAATTGTAAAGGAGGCAGTGATCAAGACCATCCCCAAGAAAAAGAAGTGCAAAAAGGCAAAATGGTTGTCTAAGGAGGCCTTACAAATAGCTGTCAAAAGAAGAGAAGCGAATGGCAAAGGATAAAAGAAAAGATATACCCGTCTGAGTGCTGAGTTCCAAAGAATAGCAAGGAAAGATAAAGCCTTCATCAGTGATCAATGCAAAGAAATAGAGGAAAACAATAGAATGGGAAAGACTAGAGATTTCTTCAAGAAAATTAGAGATACCAAGGGAAGAAATTTCATGTTGAGATGGGAGCAATAAAGGACAGAAACAGTATAGACCTAACAGAAGCAGAAGGAAATGGCAGCCCACTCCAGTATTCTTGCCTGGAGAATCCCATGGACAGAGGCGCCTGGTAGGCTACAGTTCACAGGGTCGCAGAGTCGGACATGACTGAGTGACTTCACTCAACAGAAGCAGAAGATATTAAGAAGAGGTGGCAAGAATACAGAGAAAAACTGTACAAAAAAGATCTTAATGACCCAGATAACCATGATGGTGTGATCACTCACCTAGAGCCAGACATCCTGGAGTTCAAAGTCAAGTGTTAGGAAGCATCATTACGAAGAAAGCTAGTGGAGGTGCTGTAATTCCAACTGATTTATTTCAAATCCTAAAAGATGATGCTGTGAAAGTGCTGCGTTCAATATGCCAACAAATTTGGAAAACTCACCAATGGCCACAGGACTGGAAAAGGTCAGTTTTCATTCCAATCCTAAAGAAAGGCAATGCCAAACAATGTTCAAACTACCACACAGTTGCAGTCATCTCACACGCTAATAAAATAATGCTCAAGATTCTCCAAGCGAGGCTTCAACAGTACGTGAACGGAGAACTTCTGATCTCAAGCTGGATTTAGAAAAGCCAGAGAAACCAGAAATCAAATTGCCAACATCCATTGGATCATCGAAAAAGCAAGAGAGTTCCAGGAAAACATCTACTTCTGCTTTATTGACTATGCCAAAGCCTTTGACTATGTGGATCACAGCAAACTGTGGAAAATTCTGAAAGAGAGAATGGGAATACCAGACCACCTGACCTGCCTCCTGAGAAATCTATATGCAGGTCAAGAAGCAACAGTTAGAAACAGACATGGAACAGCAGACTGGTTCCAAATTGGGAAAGGAGTACATCAAGGCTGTATACTGTCAATCTACTTGTTTAACTTATATGCAGAGTACATCATGCAAAATGCTGAACTGGATGAAGCACAACCTGGAATCAAGATTGCCAGGAGAAATGTCAATAACCTCAGATACGCAGATGACACTACCCGATGGCAGAAAGTGAAGAGGAACAAAAGAGCCTCTTGATGAAAGTGAAGGAGGAGAATGAAAAAGCTGGACTGAAACTCAACATTCAAAAAGCTAAGATAATGGCATCTGGTCCCATCACTTCATGGCAAATAGGGAAACAATGGAAACAGTGACAGACTTATTTTCTTGGGCTCCAAAATCACTGCAATTGGTGACTGCAGCCATGAAATTAAAAGATGCTTGCTCCTTGGAAGGAGAGCTATGACCAACCTAGACAGTATATTAAAAAGCGGAGAAATTACTTTGCCATCAAAGGTCCATCTAGTCAAAGCTCTGGTTTATCCTATAGTAGGCATGTATGGATGTGAGAGTTAGACCATTAAGAAAGCTGAGTGCTGAAGAATAGATGCTTTTGAACTGTGGTGTTGGAGAAGAGTCCCTTGGACTGCCAGGAGATCCAACCAGTCCATCCTAAAGGAAATCAGTCCTGAATATTCATTAGGACTGATGCTAAAGCTGAAGCTCCAATACTTTAGGCATCTGATGCAAAGAACTGACCCATTGGAAAAGACCCTGATGCTGGAAAAGATTGAAGGCAGGAAAAGAAGGGGACGACAGAGGATGAGGTGGTTGGGTGGCATCACGAACTTGATGGACATGAGTTTGAGCAAGCTCCAGGAGTTTGTGATGGACAGGGAAGCCTGGTGTGCTGCAGTCCATGGGGTCGCAGAGAGTTGGACTTACAGAGGACTGAACTGACCTGAATCATTAAAACTACTTCATCAATGAGGAATTAGCCTCATATTGATGCCAAAAACTCAGCCTTCTTACATGCCAAATCAAATCGCAGAGAGAGGGTTTTGATTGAATTAGAAAAGAAAAGCTTTATTTCTTTGCCAGGCAGAGAGGGACACAGTGGGCTTCTGGCCTCAAAAACTGTGTAATTCCAGCCAAGGAGGATTTAATGAAGAGTTAGGCAGCAATAGCTCAAGGGTGGGATTGCTGATAACATTGGGACCTGTACTCCTTTAATCTCATCCAGGGTAAGTTTCTTGCTGAGTTTATCGGGTTCCTTTTGTCTGGCCTCAGGTGGTCTGTGCTATGGAGAATGCTGACATCTTCCATTTGTTGGGTTTTAAATCTATAAAATTACTTCCCTGGTGGCTCAAACAGTAAAGTGTCTGCCTACAATGAGGGAGACCGAGACCCGGGTTCAATCCCTGGGTCAGGAAGATCTGGAGAAGGAAATGGCAACCCACTCCAGTATTCTTTCCTGGAAAATCTCATGGATGGAGGAGCCTGGTAGGCTACAGTCCATGCTCTCGCAAAGGGTCAGACACACTGAGCAACTTCACTTCAAATCTGTAAAAGAGCTTAAAGATATTAATTTGTGTATCTATAAAAGAGCTTAAAGATGTTATTACTGATTTGGAACCAGAACCCTGCTCCAAGGCTTACTATTGTTTTCTGGTTTTTGGTCCCTTAACTCTGCATCCCTCCCCTTCCTGGATTGGCAACTGTTGCATTTGCCCTTTGGAACTCAGGAAAGGTCATGAAGACTGAATGGAAAGGCTCCCCAGGTCCAGGAGCCTGTACACTGTCCTGCTTGGTTTCAGTAATACAAATGAGGAAATTAAGGATTGCGAGAGTTAGCAGCTTGTTTTGTTCCAGTTCACAGTCTTGGAGAACACTGGCAGTGAGTGGCTCACATCCATGTTAGGTGGTTGAGGTCATTGGCAGCCCAACCACTAGCTAAGTAGGGAGATTTAAATATTGGCTAAACTATGCAAGCCATTGAAACAGAGTTTCTTGCAATGATCCCATAATTTGTGTAGCTATTTTTTAAATTCATTTCTGGTTTATATTTTTTTCAATATCTCTACTTTTTGTCTAGTTTTGATATCATTTCTAATTAGAGATTGTCTTGAAAAAGAAGGAAGAAGTCTAGTTATTTAATATAAATAACTTATTCATTTTTTCATAGCTATAGGAAAACTTTGTGCTTAGTATATTCTTAACTATTTTTTTAAATTAAAACATGGAAAGTACCTTTGATTTTGATTTTCCTGTTGCCTTCTCTTTCTTTCACTTTTTTGAATTCTGGTCAGGGAAATGAAAAGTGCTATTTTGAGACTTAATGAATTATTTTTCCTTTGCCAGCATAAATATACTCCTCAGAATTATTGCTCTAACATTGGTGCCAGTTATTTCATCAAAAGACTTCTCCCCACCCCCATCATTATTGTAATAGTTACTGGTTTTTCATACTTGAATTTTTTAAGATGGTAAAATGATGAGTTCTGGTTATGTGGGACAGTTGTCCCTATTATCATAGTCATAATTCTTTACCTTTTTCAATTTTTTACTTTATATCAACCATTCTCCCAGAAAAAATGTTTCAAATATTATTGACTGTTCAGAGTTTTATCTTTCTAATTCTTCTTTCATCTTTAATGTATATGCATTTTTTTAATTGGCAGTTTTTATGCTCTTTGTTTTTTAGTTGTTTGATGGGGAAAACCGTGGCTGAAGAGATTTAGGCAAACCAGAGATTGAGTTGTAGAGATTAGATGTATGTAAATTGGCAGAGATTGTTAAACTCCAGGTATTGAATCCTTCCTGGTGTTTTGGCCTTTGGGCCTTGGAACTGCAGGAATCTTTGAAATATCGCTGAAGAAATTGTACACGAGAAATCTGTATATACACAAACCTCTCTATATTATATCAATGTATGTTACTTTTTTTTTTTTGCCATGCCACGCAGCTTGAGGGATCCTATCTGTGCTCCCTGCAATGGGAAACGCAGAATTCCAGCCAGTAGACCACCAGGGAATTAACTATATGTTACTTTTTTAATAATCAGTAACATAATGTGTGCCTGTTGTAACCCTTAAGCAATATATAAACATGTCGGGACAGGAAAGTTCTCCTGAAGTCCAGTTTATCCCTCCAGGCACCCTTCAGTTAGGCAATTTTAGCTTCAGGTTATGCTTTACCAGCCCCAGTGAGACAGATTGGCCAATTGGAGGTAACGATTTCAGCTTTTACAATGTTGTTCGGTCACTCAGTCAAGACCCCATGAACTGCAGCACGCCAGGCTTCCCTGTCCTTCACCGTCTCCTGGGCTTGCTACTCATGACCAGGGGTAGACTCAGGCATATGTATTTTTTAGAAGTGATTCTCATATATCTAGTGTACATCACTAATTAAGAACCAATATAGTAATTCAGTGTGGGCTTTTAAAAAAGATTTTGCTCATTTTGAGATTTTCTTTGCAAGTTTTTGCTGTTGACTTTATCAGCAGTCTTCTTTTCTCTGTTCTGGACTCCTACGCTCCCCAGTGTTGGGGTGTGGGGAGAAGTGAGTTCTGGGATAGAAGGCACCAAGCTGTAGCACTTTGTTCTTTTTTCCAAAAATCCATTAACCTTTAAACATGTTACTTCTGTCTCACGAGTTTTGAAACTGATCATAAATGGTGCCTGCTGGAATAGCTCTTAATGTACATCTAAAAAGGGAAGATGAGAGTGAAGATATAAGTGAGTTTATTTGTATTTTATATTCATCTCTCTTCCTATACACAACTCTCAAAAATTATAGAGCTTAAGTATTTCAGTTTTCAAAGATACTCTTTGAATTAACTCATTTAACAAATAACCAAACTTAAGATGTATTAGTTATAATAAATATTTGGTTTTGGATTTATAATAGCCTTTGATTTAAAAAGTAAGGTGAAGGTAAAAGAATTAAAAAAATATTTTCATGTGTTTGCAGTTATCTTTGAGTTTGAAGCTCATAGAGCTTATAGAGCATTGTTCTAGAATACAGTTGAAGAACACAGAATACAGTCAAATAACAAAAGCTATGTTCTGTGTGGTGGGCCTCTGCAGGAGAGGATGGTGAAGTCCCATGAAGGGGATGTATGTTAATTACATAGGAGAATTTTATACTGACAGATACTTTTAAGAACTGTAATCTTAACACTTTGAGAGGTTATGACTATGTGGTTGGTTCATAGTGGTATTCAAACAGTGATTGTTGGTTGTCTAAATAATATACTTTTAGGTTAAAAGAATTAATGACAGTAGGATCTATAATGCTAAGAAGTGGCTTCACTTTTTCAGTGGATTGATAGTTCTAGAAATATTTGATGTTTCAAATTGCTAGATGCACAATCTGTGTTAAGGAGCAAGACCCTGGACTCCAGACCGCCTGCATCTCTTCTGTATAAATGTCTTAGTATTTTTTTGCTGAGAGATAGTTTCTATTTTTTAAATTGGTCAAGTCAGTTTGCATGTTATATTAAGTCATTTTGAAGGCAGAATTTTTATCCTGTTAATTATGAATGTTTAGTGAACAGTTACTATATAAAGGCACTATCTGTGAGGTACCAATAGAGATAAAAATATATTAGATGCAAGGCATATATAGTAGATAAAGTGCCTGTCTGTCCTTAATGAGTTTGAGATATAATTGAAAAGAAATATTTACTAAATACCTTAAGAGAGGAAAAGTATAGGAAGGAGCTGTCACAGAAGGGTCAGCTCTTCAGTCGTGTCCCGCTCTTTCCTCGTGGACCGGAGCCCACTGGGCTCGCCTGTCCGTGGGGTTCTCCAGGCAAGAATCCTGAAGTAGGTGGCCATTTCCTTCTCCAGAGACTCTTCCTGACCCAGGAATCCGACCTGTGTCTCCCGTATCTCCTGCATTGGCAGATGGATTCTTTACCTCTGGTGCCACCCGCGAAACCCCTTACAAAGCTGTATGTGAGAGTGTTGTAACTGCCTATTATGTGGTCCTAAAGGAGAAATAGATTGTTTTGGATAGGAAAGTTTGGTAGCAATGTGGAAGATTTGGAGGTATCAGTAGGATTTAGCATATTATAAAATTTCTTGTAGGTATTCATTATGTCCTTCAGTCTTTCTAATACCGAAACCATTCTTGTCCCTAAAAATAACTGGCCGTCATTAGTAACTGGAAGAAAAGCAGACTTGAGTTATGAACGGTTTGGGGAACCTATGGCCAGAACCAAATACTGCTAGCCTGGTTTTTTGTAAATAAAGTTTGATTGGAGTAACCATGCCTATTCATTTGCATATAGTCTGTGGCTGCTTTTATTGAGTTGAGTGTCTATGACAGAGGCTGTGTGGCCTGCAGAGTTAGAATAAACTGAAAATATTTACTCTCTGGTCCTTCACAGAAAACGTTTCCAGACGCCTTCTTTAGACCCATGAGTCTTTACTATAAATAACAGTAGGATTTCTAAACTACTAAGGTTTTGGGCCATATGATTATTTGTCGTGGAGGGTGGGACAAGGGGAGCTGACTTCTGTGTTGTAGGATGTTTAGCAGCCTTCCTGACCTCTACCTACTAGATGCTGGTAACACCTTTCCTCTCCCTCTCCACTGCCACCCTCCTCCATCCCTCAGGTTGTGACAGAAATGTCTCTGACATTACCAGGTGTCCCTTGGGTATCAAAATCACCCTCGGTTGAGAATCACAAAATGCATGAATGCCGTAAATGTGATTTTTTGCATATTAGTGATTTTGAGTAATAAATATTTCTTAATTTTACTTTTTTGTGCTTTGTTGCTCAGTCATGTCTGACTCTTTGTGATCCCACGGACTGTAGCCCACCAGGCTCCTCTTGGCCATGAGATTGTCTAGGCAAGAAGACTGGAGTGGGTTGCCATTTCCTTCTCCAGGGGATCTTCTTGACCCAGGGATTGAACCCAGGTCTCCTGCATTACAGGCCAATTTTTTTACCTCTGAGCCAGCTGGGAAGCCCAGTTTTATCTCTAGGTCTGCTTTTGGCAATGAAAATTTCTCTCTTTATTCTCCCAGTCTTCTATCTTAGATAATACACCTGTCTGTAAAGGGAGTTGTCAGTCGGTCAGTTACATGTCGGAAGCAGGATAGCATAGTCAGTAAAGCATGGGCCTTCAGGCTTGACTTCCTGCCTTACTGTGATGTTGGATAAGATACTTAACCTCTGAATGTGTCAGTTTTCCAGTAGGGCTGTTATGAAGAATTAAAGGAGATAATGTGCTACAATGTGCAGTTTAATGCCTTGTGATATAGTAAATGCCATGTAAATGTTTAGTATTATTAGTATTTACTCATACTCATAGTTTCATACAAACCTAAAAATTACATGAAATAAAATTTGATTGTATTATGAAGGGGCAGTTTAACTTTTACTAGGACTAAAATGTAGCATGAGCTTTTTATTTTGTTTTTATTTTTTAGGTATTACATGAAACCTTCCCTAAACATACATTTCTGATGAATGGCCTAATTCAAGGAGTAAAGGTAAGATCAGTCCTGTATATATACACATGTATATGCATGTACACAAACATGCACACATACACTTATGTATATGTAATTCTGCCAGTCCGTTATGCTATTAGATCAATCTGCTAAGTGTTAATTTTTACAGTTGGAGTATATACCTCAGGGGATTGTGTAACACTTTTTAAATGAACTGAGTTCTAAATCGATTTGGCTCAGATATAGCCAATTATGTATAATAATGATAAGCCACATCATAACATAGTTCCCCTGTGTTTTATGTGTTGGCATTTTCATTATGGAGATCTGAACACTTTTGTAAACTAGCAACGAGAATATATATTGAAGAGAAAAGAACTATTTAAAAAATACACAAATATGAAATATATTATTATGGTAAAGTATTGATTATTCTACATTTTCTTTACTGTTGATTCCCTGTGATCAACAGGTTTACAAACAGAAAATAAGCATATCATATTCCTTCTAGAATTGCTAGTATAGAGTTGTAGTCAAAACTTCATTAGAACACTTAGTATTTAATGTGCCACCAATGCCCTGCAGATGATTCTGGACAGTCTTGGGAATTTTTAGTTATGTACAGACAAGAAATAAGCTCCTTATCTAAAATGTGGTGATGTACTTATTTTAGAAATAGACTTGTTTAAAATTCTTCTTTAAAATGATTTATTTTTGTCTCATCGATATACATCGTATATTTATTTTCTTCACGTAACTTTTTTTAGGGTTTGTTGTCATTCCTCAGTGCCCCTCTTATTGGTGCTCTTTCTGATGTTTGGGGCCGAAAATCCTTCTTGCTGCTAACAGTATTTTTCACGTGTGCCCCAATTCCTTTAATGAAAATCAGCCCATGGTATGTACACATTCAGATTATAGCAATTAAATATTAACTGTTAATTATTTTCTGAATATTCCCTCATTTCTTTCACTTTTTTCCATCTTATTTATGCAGGTTTTGAATATGTTTTTCTAAAACAGTTATTCTTTGATACAGATAAAATATAGTAGCTGAATAATACAGCCAATTAAAAATATAGTAATAACTAATAAAATATTTTGAACTTGTTGCCACTATAGAAAGCATGTAGACTACTAGCTAACCTGCTTTTGGATTTCACAGCCCAAATTTCAAAACAATATTTTAGGGATTGGATAGAGTTGCTAACTTTTAATTTTCTTAGGTAGAATGTTTAAAAAAAAAACAACAACACAGTTTATCATTATCTGTATTGATTAGGAAGATACCTAGTTATGTATCAGTGAAGTCCCAAATAGTAGTTTCTTAAAACCAGGGAAACTCATTGCTACTTGCTCTCTCCATGTGAAAGAAGTCTGGAGTTGAGCAGTTCAGAGCTGATATGGCAGGTCCTGGAAACCAGACTTTTTTCATCTTCATGCTCTGCTATCCTCTGCTGTCACCTTGCTGTCCAGGATGGTTCCAGCTTGTCACCTTCAGGCAGCAAGGTAGAAGGAGTGGCTTAAGAAGAGCACATCCCTAGTGGCTCAGAGGTTAAAGCGTCTGCCTCCAATGCGGGAGACCCGGGTTCGATCCCTGAGTCGGGAAGATCCCCTGGAGAAGGAAATGGCAATCCACTCCAGTATTCTTGCCTGGAGAATCCTGTGGACAGAGAAGCCTAGTAGGTTATAGTCCACGGGGTCACAAAGAGTCGGACACGACCTAGCAGCTTCACCTTAGAATTTCCACCCAACCTCTGCTTGTGTCTTTTTGGTCAGATTTCAGGCACATCCTAGTTAAGAGAGACTGGGCTCTTGGCCACCTTAGAATCAAAAGTCTTTCACTGGGGAGGAAGGGAGGGAAAATCACAATGAGAATGATTTTCCCAAGATTATAGGGCCCAGTTTAGTTGTAGATAACTGTATTAATTCTTTGACTAACATTCTTCGCCCCTTGAGTGTTAATGTTAGTTACTTCTACAACATAGATGGGCTGTATTTCCATGGTGTATCTAGAACCGGGGGTATTTATGGGGCAGGATCTTCCTTTCTCATAGGTGAGATATTACCCTAAAGGCCAAACCCCTGACGAATGCTCATCATGTAAATGAAATCTTACTGAACAATTCTAGGGCATGAACAAATTATTTGCTGTGAAAAGCAGCATGTTAGAAAAAAATCTAGTAAGCAGTAAAGTACTGATGGCATGATATTTTGAAAGTGAAGTATAATTATACTTGACTTTAAAAACTAAAAGTCATCATTACAACAGAAACTTCTTATTCTCAGCAAGGTATGTTTGAATCATGAATAGCAAAATGTAGTTTGCTTCTTAAAATGGGTTTTGTTCATTTTATAGTATTTATATTGGACACTGCCATACAGCTTTCTTCTATATATATATGGAAACTGAATTCTTTGTTTTGGCAACATTTGAAGAGCTAAAGATAACTTAGGGAAAAACATCTAGTTTTGTATATATAAACTTAAGGTATTAGAAACTGAGGAACTAACTTGCCCCCTCAGTTTTATTTACTAAATTTTGTTTTTGTGTGTAGTGCTGTGATGGGAAATAAGATGAATTACAGTAAACTCTAGTTTATTGCTATTTTTAGTAGAAACAACAACAGAGCCACTTAATAAAAGCACAAAGCCACTTACCCAACAGTTGGGTAAAAAATTGACGTGAAAACATTATCTGATTTTAAATATTCCTGCACAGTAGCTGAGCTGCTATTGAAGGCCAACTTCTAGCCCAGTGTTTTCGTAATATCTGGAGCTTATGATTGATAGAACTAATCTATGACTTGTCTACTAGCTGTTGACTGAGATGAGCTGTTCTTACATTAGCTCACTTATGAAATGAAGGCAGATCAAGGCAACGGCAGCTGTTCTAACCTTCTCTTGTCGATTGTCTTTTACTCCTAGGTGGTACTTTGCTGTTATCTCTGTTTCTGGGGTTTTTGCAGTGACTTTCTCCGTGGTATTTGCATATGTAGCAGATATAACCCAAGAACATGAAAGAAGTATGGCGTATGGCCTGGTATGTTAGTCTAATACCTTTATCTGCTGAAAAACACCCCATGTTGTCTCTTATTACAAGGAGTACAGCCTTTGGATTATAAGATTATTTTTGCATAAATACATTTTATAAAAATCATCTTAGATGACATTAAAAAATTTTTTCAGTACGAAAACCATGTAAGTTCTGCTATTTTCATTCAGTATTTGTCAGACATGTCAGATTTGAAATTATAGTGAAATATCTTTACCTTATAGAAGTTCTTCGTAATAGACTAGTAAAGGAACTATTTAAGATGTAATAAGACTAAACATTACTAATATTTAATGGCTCATCTAAAAGATAATAGGTTAGTATCCATTTCTGGGATCCCAAACCTTTTCTGTGGCTTTGTGGGCCACATACAGTCTCTCTCTCATATTCAGCTTTTTTAAAATTAATTTTTATTGAATAAATCTGACATAACATTATTTAACTTTGAAGTACACGAAGTGTTACTTTGATCCATTAATGTAACACAGTTGATGTTGTATATTTATCATACTACGTAATTGTACAGTGTTGTTGTCTGTGTTCATTTTACCTTGCGTTGGCTCTCTCTGGCCTATTTACTAGTCCTTGCAAGTTTGTCTCCCATATTCGCTTTTCCTTGTGGGCATGTGTTTACATCACTTTTAATGTGAAAGAACCGTTTATAGATAGATTTAGCCCACAGGTGGTAGTTTGCCAAACACTGAACACTGTTTTGGTAAACTCAATACTTAGTGGCAGTATAGTCCGTTGTCTATCAAATCAAGTTAACAGATCATGATTAGATAGCCAGAAATGGGATGAGTTTCAGCAGGTATGCGGCAAGCATCTCCTGTTAAATAAGGACTAGAATATCATGTCAGGCTGAATCTTACTTTTATGAGAGACTGTTTATCTTTGATTCAGAGGTCAAAAAGAATATTTAAAAACTCGTGGAATTAAGAGGATTTTGAGGGAAATACAGTAAGAAATTTACAAAAAGCTAATCAGCTCTAAACTCAAGAACATAAATGATAAGAGGTTGACCATAGCCAGGATGTTTTTAAGCAGCATCCCAGGCGCCGCAGTTGGTAAAGAATCTGCCTGCTCAATACAGGAGGCGGACGAGATGCCAGTTTAGTCCCTGGGTGGGGAAGACCCCCTGGAGGAGGAAATGGCAACCCACTCTGGTATTCTCGCCTAGAAAATCCCATGGACAAAGGAGCCTAGTGGCTATGCTCCATGGCGTCACAAAGAGTCAGATGTAACTGAACATGCACACATGCGTACTATAAAATTACCCATTTTATGTGGATAGATAAATCAGTTTTGTGGCCATAGTCCAGATTGTTTCTGTTTTTGCTAAAGTAATTTATTTTGTCTTAGCTAAATCCTTGAAATTAGTAATTTTCAGCCTGGAAGCTTTATGTTTTAAAGGCAGAACTAGTAAATGAAAACTTCAGTCTTCTCAGAGTCACATGGATGCAGATGAAAGAGGCTAAGGTGATCTCTGTGGCCCTCCTGTTTGGTCAGGGACAAATGGCCACCAGGTGGGGAGAACTGAGGAGAAGGGAAGTGACATGAAACGAACTGCACTCCGATTAGGCCTTTCACTCTGCCTTTGCACTGTGATCCTGAGAATATTCCCAGATACCTCATTGACTTTCACAGTGAAAACCATTACCCCTTTCCCAGCTCAGTGCCAGAGCTCTGCTTATGCCCAGGTCCCTCTGAGACCACAGCCCACTATAATTAATTTCTAGAGCTACTGAAACAAAATACTACCAGAATCCGTTTTAAAGCATCTCTATCAGCATGAAAGTTCCCTTGGGCACATCTGGCATCCATCCTCACTTCACCCCTGACCTCAGGCAGCTACTTTCTGTCTCTGTAGTTTTGCTTTCAATAGAAATTTCATATAAAGAAATAAAGTAACATGTAGTCTTTTGTGTCTACACTTAGCATGATCTTAGGAGGTTTATCTATGCTGATATATATATCAGTAGTTCCTTTTTATTGTCGTGTAGTATTCCACTGTGTGGGACATACCACATTTTGTTTAGCCATTTACTAGTTGATGAATGTTTGGGTTGATAGCTAGATGTTGATAGTTATTAGAATTTTATGTATTTGTCAGATAGTTGACCACTGACAATTGAATTGCTTATCCTGAACATGTATTATTAATAAACAGCTATAGGAACTTCCCCAAGTGGTCCAGTGCCCAAGACCCTGCACTTCCAGTGCAGAGGGCCCAGATTGGATCCCCAGTGAGGGAACTGTAGATCGTGTATGCCACAACTAAGCTTGCATGCTGCAACTAAAAATCCTGTCTGCTGCAGCTAAGACCAGTGCAGCCAAATAAATAAATATTACAGAAATAATAAGCAGCTATAAATAAGCACTCCTGTGCAGGTTAAATGCTCCATGCAAAAGTCAGAAAGAGCATAGAAACAATAAAGCACAGAGTAGTGAGCAGGAGCTCATGGACCTTCAACGTTAATTGCTAACTGCCCTCTGAAGAGTGTGTCTCTATCAGGTGTTACGTGCTGTCTCATCTACTGCTGGTTTGCAGAACACTTTGTCCAGTAGGCCAGATATGTCTGGGATTAGCAGTTTTTCTCCACCTGTGTCTTCTCTACTTTGATCTGCATCTTCAACCAGACGTGTGTGGACTTCCTCAGAATTTGAGAGAGACGTGGTTAGAGATGTGCTCGATGTCAAGGACTGAAGCTCTTGTTCTTCCTAACCCTACCACCTAAAGACGACCAAGCTCAGTTTTGCGTTGTGGCTTAACACTGTTACTGCTGAAGAGATAAACTTTAAAGTCTTTCAGCTGTGTTTCAGCCAGTAAAAATTCATTTAATTTTAGTATTGGGGGAGAAGTCCCAGTGGCATTGAATTTCCATAGAGTATCGTTTTAGACTCTTTCCACAGAGCACCATGGGACTGTGGAGGCACCCTGGGGCCCAGCATGCCTGGCAGCTGGGGTAAGGGTGGGTATTTGGACAGCAATCCAGGCTCCCAATCCTTCTTCAACTAAAACAATTTTCGTTTATTTTAAAATATATTTTTACTTATAACTTTGTCAGCAGGATTTATTTAAACAGAGGGTACCAAGGCTTAAAAGAAAGTTTGAAGCTACTATCGTAGAGGTTATTGCATATTTCTAGTTAAGAGTCTAATTCTTTTCTCCTCCTGCAGAAGAAGAATGTGTAAGAAAACCGGCACAGGGAGGAGGAAAGGGAGCAGTAGGAGGACTGACGTCAGTCAGCGTCTCCCTGGTGTGCAAGGAACGGAGCCAGGGTGTCCTTACTGGTCTCTTTCTGTTGATACCAATTTGCTGCAGGTTTCGGCAACATTCGCTGCAAGTTTGGTAACCAGCCCTGCAATTGGGGCTTATCTTGGACGAGTGTATGGGGACAGCTTGGTGGTGGTCCTGGCAACAGCGATAGCTTTGCTAGATATTTGTTTTATCCTGGTTGCCGTGCCGGAGTCATTACCTGAGAAGATGCGGCCTGCGTCATGGGGAGCACCCATTTCCTGGGAACAGGCTGACCCCTTTGCGGTAACTTTTAACATTTTGACAAAAAACATGAATGTGTGATTCAGTGCAGCATTAATGTTTTGTTGCGGATGTTTCTTTGGGGAAAACATCGTGACAGATTTTTAAAACTACTTTGGAAACTTGAGAATAGTTTTGGGGAGGATGAGAATAAACTGGGGGAAAAAAATGACAACTAGGTGTCTGTATGTACACTCCCAGATGATACATGTTCTTAAGCATAATTCAGTATTTTGATATAAAACCTTATACCGGTCTTTTTCTTGTTCTAGTCCTTAAAAAAGGTGGGCCAAGACTCCATCGTGCTGCTCATCTGCATTACCGTGTTTCTCTCCTACTTACCAGAGGCAGGCCAATATTCCAGCTTTTTTTTATACCTCAGACAGGTAAAATTCTTGTCTACGAAAGTGGACTTTTCTTTCATTGTTTAGTGCCTTTATAAGAAAATTTAATCTTGAGAGAGCTATAAGAATAGAGACTTTTAAAAATGACTGTCATTTTAGAAATAATGGCTCGCTAGAATTAACTTCCTAGTTAGTGTGACCGATGCATTTCTATTAAGACTCTTGGCTTAGGCAAAGAGATAATCTTCCTGTCACCGTGTGTGGTTTGAGTTTATGTGTTCTTACAGAGNAAAATGACTGTCATTTTAGAAATAATGGCTCGCTAGAATTAACTTCCTAGTTAGTGTGACCGATGCATTTCTATTAAGACTCTTGGCTTAGGCAAAGAGATAATCTTCCTGTCACCGTGTGTGGTTTGAGTTTATGTGTTCTTACAGAGGTGACGAAATGCTTTAATCCATTTACCTGCCCCAGACAGTCTCTTTGTGATTTAGAGCATATACTAATAAAGCAGCTAGCCAGAATGAGAGCATTAGTTTTTTTCTCCTTGACACTAATCTTACTTGGCAGAGTAAGCCTTTATCAATATGCATGAAAATTACAAAATGGTGCGATATTTATTTGTAAAATAGATTTTAAATGCTTGATAGCAGTCTCCAATTTAGGAAATCAAAATTAAGGGATCAGGATTTAAATTTACTTAATCTGAGTTAAGTAGCTGTTATTTTCATCATCTTGTTATAATTTTGGTTCTCAGTGAATGCCAGATTCTTCCTTTGAGGAGTTCTTTGATTATGAATAAATTGCATTTTCTTTTCTTGGCCTATTTAATGTTAATATACAGGTAGTTATGTTAGTATGGTATTTGTTGTGCTTTTATATTTATTAACGTTACTTTTTTGGAAATCCTCTAGATAATGAAATTTTCACCAGAAAGTGTTGCAGCATTTATAGCAGTCCTTGGCATTCTTTCTATTATTGCACAGGTGAGTTTCTTTCTCATTAGAGGGAGAGATGTTTGAAGGTTCAGAGATATTGACACATACTAATCAACATATGTTGTGTTAAACAAGAAATGCAGTTTATTGATTTACACTAGAATATAGTCATCTGCATAAAATCAGAAATTTTATGTTAGTCTTGTTCTACTGTTGAATGATTCAGTCAGTAAATGTTTATTGAATATCTGTCCTGAGTCAGGCTCTTGTGATATAGCAGTGAACTTAACTAAATCCCTGCTGTTGTAAAGTTAGCATTCTTGTGGGATAAGAAGGTGAATAAAGGTGTTGGTGTAAACATATCTGGTTTAATGAAAACTAGAGAAAAAGTGTATAAAAGGGATGCAGCACGTGGCTGGGGCAGGGTGTTATTTTATCTGGGAGAGTGGGAAGGCTTTGCTGATACAAGTGACATTTGAGCCGAGACCCAAAGGAGTGAGGAACAGTCCACTAGAATACCTGGAGGAGGAGAGTTCTGATCCACCAGCACAGAACTGCACCTCTGAGAGACCGTTCCTAGATGTGTGATGAGCAGCCAGGGGACAGGATGGCCCTGGTGGAGGGAACAAGGGAGAGCGTCAGGAGATTAAACCCAAGAGGTGGAGCGGGACCAGATTTGTGTGGGGTCTTCCAGGTCTCCGTAAGTCTTGACCAGAAGCCAGGAAGCCATGGGAGCGTTGTGAACAGAGAAGTGACATGAAGGTAATTTTATCTTGGAAACCCAGTTGGGAGCCAGTGGCTGTTTGAAGAATAAGATATTAATTAACACAAGAATCTGGATTTCCTTAGGAGATATTTCATCCTGACCTTCGTATTATCTCTGTTCCATACTTTCCCCAAGGTGGAAAAGACTCTCCCCTTTCTTCCTGTTTGGCTTTGATTTTCGCGCGCACACACACACACACAC
>SJYX01019264.1:9089-21807 GCA_006410675.1 Oreotragus oreotragus
CAGATCTAGGAAGGACCTCAGACAAAGGGTTTATGGCTTGAATAGGTAGGAAACAGATGAGACATAAATACTGCTGTGTATTCAAAAGTACAGCCTGACAAAGCTAAAATGCTTTCTAAATATTAACTTTTGATCTGATTCAGTATTCCCATGATGGGCACATCAGTACATCAAATGGTGAATGAAAACAAAAGATAAAATTATTTGCCCATGCCCAGAAATAATATTCAGGAAAAGTCATCTCCGTCTGTGTCTCTTTGCCCTCTACTGTAGCAGTATAAACAGCCTGGAAGTATCTCTGTGTATCTTAGGGAAAGTAAATTGGTTACCAGTGCTCTGCAGTATCTAGGAATGTGGAAGCTGAGTCCAAACTAATTGTAAACAAGTAAGGTCAGAACCAATTCTAAACTTGGAAAATTTTTTGGTGTTGGTTGTCACCCTTCTTGCTCATGATGAATGGTTATATTTTAAAAGGACTTATCTGTGTCAGTATTCTCATTAAGATATTAGGAAGGTGTTATTCTGGAAATGTAAAGCTTTGGCTTTCCCTAGTTTTGGGGAATCGCGAATTAGGTCAGATGCTCCAGAAGAAAACAATCAGTAATAGAGTATGAATTGAAGAATTTCTATTTGTTACTGGAAGTTAGGGGAAAGGAGTTATGGGGTTGTATGTCAAAGGCCTGTTTTCCCCTAGTAGGTGTGGAGTTTCCAGAAGAAACAAACAGATCTCCTCATCGCCTTTTATAAGCACAGAATTACAAAGTTAGAAGCAGCCATGCAGGAGTCACAGCAAACACTGACCAACCAGGACAAGTAAGTGACAAATCAGATCCCCAAGAGCCCTTTCCAGAGAAGCTAGAGCCGTTATATCCTTATGGTTCCAAAGCCTGAACATTGTTTCATGTGTGTTTATGTTTTTCTTGGATAAGTTCAGTACAGAATTTTGTTCCCTCAGTTTCCATTTTCTTCCCTCTTTACTTTATAGCTTTCCTCATTTACTTCCATCTGTCAAAAACTGCTTCTTCAGAGAAATCAGACATGGCTTTTTCACAGTAATAATGATGGAGATAGCATTTAAAATATTACCTGTAGGAGGATGTGTTTTGGAAGTCTTAGGCTAAAAGATGGAATCCCTGACAGAAATGTTCAGACATCTTCAGGCCAGGGGTGCACGTGGAGAAGAGATGCAATTCTGTGTAAAAGCCTCTGAAACCCTACCAACTGATGCTTATTTTCTCCACCTGATTCTTCTCACCACCAAAACCCTGCCATTGCTGACCTGAATCACTAGGTCTCTGTCAGAATTATCTTGTATAGTGGCAAACATCTCTCTGGAAGCATTAACTAGATTTGATAATAATAAAAGTCAGGAATTTTTTTATCCCACTGACCTGCTGAAGCTCACTATTTCCATCTTTTGCCTAGAGAGCTGTCAGTCTTAAGGAAAGAGAATGGAGAACTGAAGAAATTTCAAGCTATCGTGAAGGTGAATAAAATAGATTTTCCATGCTATTATTTTCTCCTCTATTTTGCCCATCTGTCTAGCTGACTGAATAGAATAGTTTTCCATGGCAGTTATTAATTGATAATGTTCGTAAAATAAACATACTATAGTAAATGGACAAGGCCACAGAAGACCTTGAAGGGATGAGAGGACAAAATTTAGCACAGTGGTAACCCATTCTCGCGGAGAAGGCAATGGCAACCCTCTCCAGTACTCTTGCCTGGAAAATCCCATGGATGGAGAAGCCTGGTAGGCTGCAGTCCATGGGGTTGCTAGGAGTCGGACACGACTGAGCGACTTCACTTTCACTTTTCACTTTCATGCACTGAAGAAGGAAATGGCAACCCACTCCAGTGTTCTTGCCTGGAGAATCCCAGGGATGGGGGAGCCTGGTGGGCTGCAGTCTATGGGGTCTCACAGAGTCGGACACGACTGAAGTGACTTAGCAGCAGCAGCAGCAACCCATTCTCAAACATCAATGAATCATGACATGGCACATGAGGAAGCTCTTTTACAGAAGAGTTATCTGTTGTAACTTAAAATTTCTCTTTAAGAATCCCAAGGCACCTCAGGACCCTTCTTCTCCATCAAACTCTTATTTTCTAGACATTTCTCTCTTCCCAAGATTGTTCTTTGTGTTTATATAACATTCCTTTTGATCTTACTCTTATATTTTCCTTTCTCTCTCCATAAAGTCTCTATATTTCCCCATGTATATCAGTCTTCAGGATTCCCAATGTGTTTTTGTTAAGAGAGACTAAAATTTTCTTCCCCCAAAGCTAAGTGTTTCTAAGGAAACACTGCAGCTGTTTTCTTCTATTGGGAATCTTGTAACCACAACTAGAAGACATTGCAGCTTAGTTATCTGACAAGTAAGATCCGTTGATGGGGACTCTTGAGCTAAAGCTTCCTTCACCCCCGTGTTTTTCACCTACAGGAATCTCCAAGTTGGTTCCAAGGAAGCAGGTCAGTTTTATCAGGTGCCATAGTTTCCCTCTTTGAAAATACCTATCCTTTCTTGACACTTGGCTGTAACTCTTATGTGGGCTCTGAGATGGAGGAAATGGTTTATGAATTTATCTTTTACTTCTCCATGAAAGAGTTACTCACTGAAAAGCACTGATGTAAAATCTTGAATGCAGTGCTCACCCTTGACCGTCATCTTATGATATTCTACTCATCCTTCAAAATTCAACTCATGTGTCATTTCCTCTGTCAAGACTATTAGGCAGAGTTAGATGGTCTATTATTCATTTATTCAATAAATATTCATTAATTGCTTATTGTTCGTGATGTACTGTGTTAGGTGTTGGGTGTACATCACCAATTTTTCTAAATATAAATGCCTGTACCCTACCAATCATTAAATACTTTTAATATCAGCTCTGTATTGATGGATTAAAAAAACAGCCATTGATTCACAGAAGCTAAAGTCTAATGTTGTAGCATACTCTGTACTTCTAATATACACATTATAACATTTAACGTTGCTTTTTTATTGTCTCTCCCACTAAGCCTCTCAAAAATAGAAACCACATTCTAGTTATTTTTGTAACCTCAGGATCTAAGATACATGAACACTAAATAAATGCTTGTGGATAGATGGAAGATGGGATGGAGGGAGTGAGGGAATGGTGGATGTGTAAATGGGTGGATAGATATACATAAAGTTGAGAGTATCTGGTAAGGCACTAAAGGAAGGATGAAAAGACTTCTATTATGGGAATAGAGAAGTGGAGAAGATTTCATTTAGGAAATTAGAGAGCCAAAGAGACCCATATGGAAACCTTTCTTCCACTATGCTCAGAGAGGAGGCTATTATTTTTATAAATAAATGGTGTGATTGATCCTCTAAGGTGGCACCAAGTTCTGCTTACAGAGATTAGAACTGCTTTTGTTTTTTTTTCTTCCTTGCAGGTTAAACACACCTCGACCAGTGGGCATCACTTCTCCATCTCAGTCAGGTAGAGACCATGTTTTGCCCAAATATAAGCGTGAGATAAATAAATATCCTTTTCCATAAACTATAAACCATAAGGAAGATGATTTCCTCTCAGAAAGTATAATATGATTTTCCTATTCTTATGTATGATACGAAAGGCCAAACTTGCAGATACTAACTTGCAACAGACAGGCTAGGCAAAACAGGGCACACCATTAATGGCAACTTTTCATCCTCTGTTTTATTCCCTTTTAGTTACTCCACGACCTATTTCTCAGCATAGTAGCCAAGTGGTCAGGTGAGTAGAAAGCTACACAGAAACATTAAAACTGTTGGCAGAAGATGGAAGATGTGGCTGAGATAGGGACTGAGGAGACTTTACATCTATAAAAGTTTAATACCAGGTTTGTTTGCTTTTCGTCTTTGTTTCACTTCATACAGTCGGTCCTCCTCAGTGGAGTCTACCCCTTGTAGGATGGCTGGCTTTAGTGACTTGGGACAAGTAAGTAATGTTTACATTGTCTTTCCAGACTGAGATTTCTAATGCTAAATGAAAGCCAAGATTAAAGCAAGAATATTAAACTTATTGGTTTGGGCATGAATTGTCTCTTTTGGCAATGCAGACCTGATATTAGAAGCGGACCTAATTCATAGCTTGGAATGAATAGAGGTGAAAATAGTGGACCACATTAACAGTGTCCATCATGTTCATTTTGGACGGATTAAAATGTGGGTCTTTCTTGGACTTGTGTACCTACTCTGGGAGAACAACATATTCTTCAATGTATACGTAGCATGAAAAATGGAAGCCAGAGAATCAGGATATATTTACTGTTATTTGTCCTTCAGGGAGCCAGAGGTCTTCAGGGAAGGAGCACTCCAAGGGATTCTTTTACTGGTAAGAGGGGGAGAAAAAAAGTTTTCAGAAACCAACATATTCTGTAAAACTACCAGCAAATTTTGGGTTTTCTGTGCATAATGTGATGCCATTTTACTTCCTTTTTCTCTGATCAGTGATCCCAGGTATCCAGACATTAATTTTGAATAATATTTCTGTTCTCAAACTGAAAAGGAGAAAATTGAAACTTGAGTAATAGAAAGTCTTCGAAACCCTCTGGTCAGGAGATAGAACTTTTGAGTAATTGACTTGGGTTTTTTTAAATTGCCACAAGATGGCAGTAGAAATTAGATCTAAAGGAAGATTAACTAGATGTCAATCCTTGGATTTATTCAGATAAGTCTTGGGCACTGCAGCTGGCATGACACAGGCAGGTCTGGAACCCAGCTCTAGTTACTCTGGTTTCCATCTCCTTGTGTGATAATAGCTAGGGCTTTTCATTGAGCAAGTACCAGAGGGTATTGATTGCCGGTGGGAATGAGGGAATCTCTGTATATATGTAAATTGCATCTCATACAATACTGAAATAGAAAACTATTAAGAAAATTAATCAGTGCAAAACTACTGTAACAACGAATTCTTTTCCATCTCTTTCAATACTAAGTCTTTCCTAAATTTAGCTAATAAATTATCTATTTATTGCTTATCCTGTACCAGCTATTCTGATAACCTGTTTATGCATATTATCCCATTTCATTTTTTAAACAGTATAAGAAAGACCCTACTATTGCCCCCTTTCTAAATAGAATAAAATTAAGACCTGGATGAAGGAACATGCCCAAGTTTATATAGCTAGGAAGCAATGGAGCTAGAGAAAATTCCAACCTAGCTAGCGGACCTCCAGGTAGTCTTTTTGGCAGAGATATGAGCAGTGCACAGTGGTTCTTATAGATCTTGTTCACCTTTTGCAGTTTTCATCTTTATCTTGATATAAAACCTTGGGAGGGAATCTAGAAAACCTCAAGATAATAAGTTATATACTATTACTAATAATATGTGTGTGTGTGTCTCTGATTGTTTGTGACCCCATGGACTACAGTCTGTCAGGCTCCTATGTACATGGGATTTTCCCAGCAAGAATACTAGAGTGGGTTGCCATTTCATTCTCCAGGGGATCTTCCCCACCCAGGGATTGAACTTGCATCTCCTGTGTCTCCTGTATTGGCAAGTGAATTCTTTACCACTGAGCCATCTAGGAAGTCCCTTATACAGTACTATAGTAAGGTAAAATTAAGGTAACACAATTACTTACATCATAGTTGTGATTATAAAATTGTGGCAAATAAATAAATTAATCCAAGAGAAAAATTTAGTTTATTTCTGGTAAATGGTTAAGCATGCAATACCAGTTAGCTATTACTGCTCTTATTATTACCATTATTATTACTATTAAAGTTGGCCATTTCTTTTACAAAAAACTAAACATGATATATTATATGGAAGATAAATTAAGGTCACTCAGAAAGATTGCTATTTCTCATATTTAGTGATTGATATAAGCAAATTATCGATATTTCAGCCCTAAGACAGGGCATCATCTTATCCTGCCTGTTCCATTCCTAGTTATCCTAACTTGCTTCTATTATTATTATTATTTTCCCTGAATCCTAAACTTTCTTGACTCCATTTCAGCGAGTCTTATCCTCTGGCCTTGAGCTTTGTCTCGGTTCCCATCATAACACCTGCTTTGAGGGGGTCTTACTGCTTGAATGAAATTGGGGACTCAATCCTGACTCATGTGGCCCATCTGAACATAACCCTGATTTGTACTAGCTCTTGGCTTGGCTCACCTCTTTTGAGGTTTTCTTCTATGCATTCCATGCACTGGCATAGTGTTCTTTTCCTTTGTGATCCTGAGATCAGCAAAAAGAATCACTCAGTCGTTCCTGAGGCATTTACTGTACACCCACACTTTGCACTTCAGAGGGCTCTTCCTATTTTGTCAAGTAAGTAAAACAAGTTTTTGGGAAAAAATGTACTTATTTCATGGAATCTTGAATTTAGATCTACATAGGCCCTTCTTGATCATCTCTTCATGCTCAGCAAGTTATCTAGGAACAAAGACCTTGGTTGGACTCTCAGTGGGATTGTCAGACTTAGCAGATAAAAATATGGGACTCACAATTAAATGTGAATTTCAGATAAATGAAAAATTTTCAAGGTACAAAGTAGATCCAACCATTGCTGGAGACATACCTATATTAAGAAATTATTTGTTGATTATCTGAAATTCAGATTTAACTGGAGTCCTATATTGTATCTTGAGAAGGCAATGGCACCCCACTCCAGTACTCTTGCCTGGAAAATCCCATGGATGGAGGAGCCTGGTAGGCTGCAGTCCATGGGGTCACTAAGAGTTGGACACGACTGAGCGACTGCACTTTCACTCTTCACTTTCATGCATTGGAGAAGGAAATGGCAACCCACCCCAGTATTCTTGCCTGAAGAATCCCAGGGACAGGGGAGCCTGGTGGGCTGCCGTCTAGGGTCGCACAGAGTCAGACACGACTGAAGCGACTTAGCAGCAGCAGCAGCGTATTGTATCTGGCGACCTTATCACAGAATGGCACCTCCTGTCACATTTATCTATAGAGACAATCATTTAGGTCCCTGTTACCTGACTAATTGAAAAATAGTCATTTTTCCTATAACTTATTTTTATCTTGATCTCGACTTTCTATCTCCTTAGGGTGAAACTATCCTAGGGTGACCTTACATCTTGTTTGTGTGGAAGGTCTCACTTTATTTCTGTTGTCTTGACATAATTGCTAACTGTTCTTTTTCTCTTTCAGAAATGTCTTGGTTTGGATGATAAATGATATGGTCACAGATGCTTCATTCCACCCTTGAATTCCTGCTGACCCTATTAGTAAGTAAAATTTCAGCTTCTTTCATTAAAAGCCACACTCTAATCTCCAGGAGCTGCTACCATTCTGATGAACCCTTACTTCACTTCCACAAGGCACCAGGTTATACCATGACGCTTAAGCTAACAGACAGATTAATGACTCCTGAACAACTATTATTAATTATAGTATAACTTTCTATACTTATTACCATGTGTACAGAGAACAGCAGGATTGAGCAAATGTTTGATGAATTCTGTAAATATGAGTGATTAACACAGATGTCAGGACAAAAATATGAAAATGATATTTGTTTGAAGGTATTTAGGCAATTTGCACTTCCTTTGTAATACGCGAGGAAGATGATGTTTATGTATGGTATATAGCAACAATTGATTAGACTATATATTTTTTAGAGTGATTGTGCAGAAGTAAAATCATTTTCTTTATATTGCCTTAGGTCACTATTTCCATTTCACAGTGTTGATTAGACACCATTCTTATATCAAAAATAAAATATTCAGTCAAAGAATAAAGTTGCAATTTTACTTCTATGAAATGTCAAATAACTTGAATGATTGATTTCTCCTCTTGATTTATCCATTTATATTTTACATTCAGGTGTACTTGTGTTTGAGAAAAGTCTTATAGACATAAGACTATTATTCATGTCCATAGCAATGTGCTGCTGAGTCAAAATCATCCTTTTATAAGCATCACATAAATACAGTCAGACTGCATCAGAAACCAAAATAACTGTCTCTATCTTTTAACAAAATAATGAGGGAAAAATACTGCTCTTAGTTAATGTGATTTTTTTCTACATGTACTGATTTCATGTAAGTCAAAATATAAAGAGTGTTCAAAACAGAAGGAAAAAGAGCATCTCACAGTAAGAAATCATATTTAAAAATATTTATTTCTAAATGTCATTCACTTAAATATTAAAAAAGTTATTTAGAATTTACTAGAGGAAAACAAACATGTAATTATATTTCTTTTATATTAACTCAACCAATATAAATGCATTATTATATCTTAGCAACCATGATTGGATTTTATTTTTAGATAGTAAAATAATAGTTGTCTTAATGAATCTAAATCAAAGGCTTTTCAGGAAAACTTAATTTGAAATACTGCTGCTAATTTCATCACTATTTTAATGACCTCCAAGGAAAACAGCAAATGGTTTCTGAATATTTAGAAATGATGTAGATATTTCAAGAAGAAAAATGGAAATAAAAATTTTAAAAGTATAATGTCATGGTTACTTCATTAGTGTGAAAAGGCATCAGTAAGAAAATTTTCAGTGAATTCTAAATGATCTTGTGAGGAGCAAGCATTAAGGTCACCCTGACCATAGTGTGGAGAATGACTAAGATGGATTCAAAGGCAGGAGCACAGAGATAAAATTATTAATATTAAATATACCCAGTGTTTTTGTATATCAGCTTTTTAAAAAATATCAGTTATACTCAATAAAGGGGCTTCCCTGGTAGCTCAGCTGGTAAAGAATCTGCCTGCAATGTGGGAGACCTGGGTTCGATCCCTGGCTTGGGAAGAAGATCCCCTGGAGGAGGATCTCAGTATTCTTGCCTGGAGAATCCTCATGGACAAAGGAGCCTGGGAACTGTACTCCATGGGGTCACAAAGAGTAGGACATGACTGAGCGACTAAGCACAGCGCAGCACATACTCAATAAAACTGTCTTTAAAAACATAAAAGAGGACCGTTGCAGTAATTCTAGTGAAATATGGTTTTGTTTTGTAGCAGAATGACCTTGGAAATGAAGATAGAAAATGATTAGATTAGACAAATATTTTTAGAGACAGAATTTATAAATGTTGTTGAATGATTGCGTAAAGAGTGGGGAGCATAGGGAATGCTGAAGAACAAGAATGGTGTCTAGATTTCTGAAATGAACAGCAAAAGGATGCTAGTATCATTTGTGAAGAAGCAGAAGCCAGGAGGAGGTACACATTTCTGGGGGTAGGAATCAAGAGCTCTCTTTGGACGAAGTAGATTTGTCATATCATTGATCTTGCCAGCAGAGTAGTTGGTTTGGCCTCAACATATACATGGTCATTTACATCATGGGGACCAATGAGATCACCTAGGGAGAGAATAGTGTCAGAGGAGAGGTGACAGCCATGGCCAGATTCTGAGGAGGGTAGTGTTGAGATGTTAGGAAGGGAGGAATGGATAATATAGAAGAGAGGTCAGGATGGTTTGGTGAATCCCTAGAGAATCTGATGAATATAGAGAGGAGGTTGGAGGGCTTCAAAATCCAGAAATCCATCTCGGGAAGTTTTGTAAGATATGAAAGGGCTATATGAATCCTTTGGGTTCAGAAACTTGAAGATATTGGTGAACTTACTAGTAGCAGTGTTGGTGGACAGGTTTGGCTAGAAACCAGACTGGGCAGCTGGAGTATAGGTGTGACGGGAGGGGAGGATGCTGTGTGCATATGAAGCATGGTAAATGGTGTCATAGCTGTGCGGCAAGAGCGCAGAGAAGGTCTGGCAGTTCACAGAAGGCTGCACAGCCAAGGAGGTGACAGAAATGTTTTGTGTCAGCACAGTAGTTTTGCCTACTGCTCTATGTTCTGAAATATATCCATTTAAAACATGTTTACATGGTGTTCTTTAATGTGTTACCCATTGCCTGCCTTCTTCCACTGAGGATACAGAGTATAATACAANAATTTCATCACTATTTTAATGACCTCCAAGGAAAACAGCAAATGGTTTCTGAATATTTAGAAATGATGTAGATATTTCAAGAAGAAAAATGGAAATAAAAATTTTAAAAGTATAATGTCATGGTTACTTCATTAGTGTGAAAAGGCATCAGTAAGAAAATTTTCAGTGAATTCTAAATGATCTTGTGAGGAGCAAGCATTAAGGTCACCCTGACCATAGTGTGGAGAATGACTAAGATGGATTCAAAGGCAGGAGCACAGAGATAAAATTATTAATATTAAATATACCCAGTGCTTTTGTATATCAGCTTTTTAAAAAATATCAGTTATACTCAATAAAGGGGCTTCCCTGGTAGCTCAGCTGGTAAAGAATCTGCCTGCAATGTGGGAGACCTGGGTTCGATCCCTGGCTTGGGAAGAAGATCCCCTGGGGGAGGATCTCAGTATTCTTGCCTGGAGAATCCTCATGGACAAAGGAGCCTGGGAACTGTACTCCATGGGGTCACAAAGAGTAGGACATGACTGAGCGACTAAGCACAGCGCAGCACATACTCAATAAAACTGTCTTTAAAAACATAAAAGAGGACCGTTGCAGTAATTCTAGTGAAATATGGTTTTGTTTTGTAGCAGAATGACCTTGGAAATGAAGATAGAAAATGATTAGATTAGACAAATATTTTTAGAGACAGAATTTATAAATGTTGTTGAATGATTGCGTAAAGAGTGAAGAGCGTAGGGAATGCTGAAGAACAAGAATGGTGTCTAGATTTCTGAAATGAACAGCAAAAGGATGCTAGTATCATTTGTGAAGAAGCAGAAGCCAGGAGGAGGTACACATTTCTGGGGGTAGGAATCAAGAGCTCTCTTTGGACGAAGTAGATTTGTCATATCATTGATCTTGCCAGCAGAGTAGTTGGTTTGGCCTCAACATATACATGGTCATTTACATCATGGGGACCAATGAGATCACCTAGGGAGAGAATAGTGTCAGAGGAGAGGTGACAGCCATGGCCAGATTCTGAGGAGGGTAGTGTTGAGATGTTAGGAAGGGAGGAATGGATAATATAGAAGAGAGGTCAGGATGGTTTGGTGAATCCCTAGAGAATCTGATGAATATAGAGAGGAGGTTGGAGGGCTTCAAAATCCAGAAATCCATCTCGGGAAGTTTTGTAAGATATGAAAGGGCTATATGAATCCTTTGGGTTCAGAAACTTGAAGATATTGGTGAACTTACTAGTAGCAGTGTTGGTGGACAGGTTTGGCTAGAAACCAGACTGGGCAGCTGGAGTATAGGTGTGACGGGAGGGGAGGATGCTGTGTGCATATGAAGCATGGTAAATGGTGTCATAGCTGTGCGGCAAGAGCGCAGAGAAGGTCTGGCAGTTCACAGAAGGCTGCACAGCCAAGGAGGTGACAGAAATGTTTTGTGTCAGCACAGTAGTTTTGCCTACTGCTCTATGTTCTGAAATATATCCATTTAAAACATGTTTACATGGTGTTCTTTAATGTGTTACCCATTGCCTGCCTTCTTCCACTGAGGATACAGAGTATAATACAACTTTTGTCACAGTAACTGCCTCTTTCTTTTCTTTGACATACTTCAGGTCTTAAGAATTAATGAAGGACACTTAACTTGTATTTGCAATGGTTTCAGATGTTTGTGCTTTAGATTTCCTGGGCATATACTCTTGTGTATATGCATGTGGGTTTGCATATTTGTGTATGAGAGATAGAGATGGAGAGGAAAGTGCAAGCTCCAACTCAAATCTATGCTTGTCAGCCTCCAAATGCCATGCTCTCTTCACTATGCGAGTCCAATCCATTTCTCTAACTAGTAACAAGACCTACCTATTCATTCAATAAGTATTTTTGATTATTTTCTAAAATAACAAANTGTGTATGAGAGATAGAGATGGAGAGGAAAGTGCAAGCTCCAACTCAAATCTATGCTTGTCAGCCTCCAAATGCCATGCTCTCTTCACTATGCGAGTCCAATCCATTTCTCTAACTAGTAACAAGACCTACCTATTCATTCAATAAGTATTTTTGATTATTTTCTAAAATAACAAAACAATCATGATAGATAACCTATATAAAAGCGTATTTATGGTGACAGGTAATGTTTTAAGTACTATGTTTTAAGTACTTTACATATATTATCTCATTTAATCCTCACAACAATCATAAAGGATCCCATTTTATATGGAGAAATTGAGACTTGGAATGACTATATAAATGTTTAGAGGTTTCACATCTAGGGAGTGTTGAAATCAGGTTTCCACTGGGCGACTTTGCTCCAGGGCTCTTTAAAATATTACTAAAATGGAAATTTTGACAGGCAGAGGAAAAGGAAACACAGTAAGAAAGTCATTATTTCTTGAGTTTGGTAAGCTGGAAGAGGTAAGCCAAGAGGCTGCAGAGGAAGGTAATTGGCATTTCATCATTGACCTTTTAAGCCCTGGACAGGGGTTTGGATTTTAATCCAAGCAATGGCAGTGCCTTGACGAATTCTGAGCAGTCAGTGATGAGATTTGCTTCTAATCTGTGGTTGGCATCAAGCATAAAAAGTGAGCAGGTTCTGTAGAAGCATAATTCAGATAAGCTTTGTAACCACTATTACAGACATGGAGGCTTTTCTTGTCCTCTCTCTTAAACTCTCTCACTGCATGATGTCTTGGATAAAATAATAATTATGATTCCAGCAATAACAAATAAAGCTACACACTCAGAAGCAGTTAATAATGATAAGCAGAAACTTGAAGGGAGAAAAGTAAAAGAAATCCCTACACAAAGTCAACTGATATCATATATTATGAAGTTGGGCTTT
>SJYX01019266.1:0-89327 GCA_006410675.1 Oreotragus oreotragus
CAAGGAGCAAGCATCTTTTAATTTCATGGCTGCAATCACCATCTGCAGTGATTTTGGAGCCCCCCAAAATAAAGTCTGTCACTGTTTCCATTGTTTCCCCATCTATTTGCCATGAAGTGATGGGACCGGGTGCCATGATCTTAGTTTTCTGAATGTTGAGTTTTAAGCCAACTTTTTCACTCTCCTTGTTCACTTTCATCAAGAGGCTCTTTAGTTCTTTGCTTTTTGCCATAAGTGTGGTGTCATCTGCATATCTGAGGTTGTTGATATTTCTCCTGGCAGTCTTGATTCCAGCTTGTACTTCATCCAGTCCAGCATTTCTCATGATGTACTCTGCGTAGAAGTTAAATAAGCAGGGTGACAATATATAGCCTTCATGTACTCCTTTCCCGATTTGGAACCAGTCTGTTGTTCCATGTCCAGTTCTAACTGTTCCTGATCTGCATACAGATTTCTCAGGAGGCAGGTCAGGTGATCTGGTATTCCCATCTGTTTAACAGTTTTCCACAGTTTGAACACTATGTGTGTCAGTTTCCGAAAACGTATCAATTATTTCGTCCTCATCTACAAAAAAGACCTTGAGAGCACGAAAAAGGTACTAGGTCGCCTACAACCGTTAAACTAGAGACCGAGGAGACGGAAAAGATTAAGGTCGACCTCGTAGACGAAGTTCATGGTTCATGTACTGTTGAAGCCTGGCTTGGAGAATTTTGAGCATTACTTTGCTAGCATGTGAGATGAGTGCAAAGGGCATTCTAGAAACGTTTTAATCAGAAGAATGGCATACTAGAAACTTCTTAATCAGGATCAGTTGTGGTTTTTAAGGAAATATTTGTTGGGTCAGTTGATAGTGAATGAGAAGGGGAGAGGCTGCAATCTGTTAGGAATAATTTTTGTTCCCATGAGTCATAATTGAAAGATAGATTAAAATCACTATTCACAGATGTAAACTGGTATATGTGGAATGGATAAACAACAAGGTCCTACTGTATAGCACAGGGAACTTAAATTCAGTATCATGTGGTAACCATAATGGAAAAGATGAAAAAATCTGTGTGTATGTTTATGTGTGTATTTATCTGAGTCACTTGCTGTATGGTAGTAATTAATACAACATTGTAGGTCAATTACACACAGTCAAAGGCTTTTGCATAGTTAATAAAGCAGGAGTAGATATTTTTTCTGGAACTCTCGTGCTTTTTCCATGATCCAACGGATGTTGGCAATTTGATCTCTGGCTCCTCTACCTTTTCTAATTCCAGCTGGAGCATCTGGAAGTTCATGGTTCATGTACTGTTGAAGCCTGGCTTGGAGAATTTTGAGCATTACTTTGCTAGCATGTGAGATGAGTGCAAAGGGCATTCTAGAAATGTTTTAATCAGAAGAATGGCATACTAGAAACTTCTTAATCAGGATCAGTTATGGTTTTTAAGGAAATATTTGTTGGGTCAGTTGATGGTGAATGGGAAGGGGAGAGGCTGCGATCTGTTAGGAGGCTTATTGGAATAATTTTTGTTCCCATGAGTCATAATTGAAAGATAGATTAAAATCACTATTCGCAGATGTAAACTGGTCTATGTGGAATGGATAAACAACAAGGTCCTACTGTATAGCACAGGGAACTTAAATTCAATATCATGTGGTAACCATAATGGAAAAGAAGATGAAAAAATCTGTGTGTGTGTTTATGTGTGTATTTATCTGAGTCACTTGCTGTATGGTAGTAATTAATACAACATTGTAGGTCAATTATACTTCAATTAAAAAATAATTTTTTAAAAAAAATCAGGAAAAATTGGGGGATAAAAAAGGTTTTAAGGTCTCGCAGGAGTTCCTGCTTTGAGTGTTTATGTACCATATGTTATCTGTCAAGTCTAAGCACTATCCAGGATTATCTTTCTGGCCCCGGAGAGCAGCTGCTTTGAAACACTGTTGTCCCCTTCGTTCACATCATCACACCAGCAGCCTTTGGCACGTATGTGTTTGTGTTCCCTTTTAGATCTGGACAGCCAGACTCGCCACATGGCCCTCAGCAGCCTCTTCATGGAAGTCCTAATGATGATGAACAATGCGACTGTCCCAACGGCAGAGTTCCTCCGAGGCAGTATCCGGACCTGGATCGGGCAAAAAGTGCATGGGCTGGTGGTGCTGCCACTGTTAACAGCCGCCTGCCAGAGCCTGGCTTCTGTCCGCCACATGGCCGAGACGACGGAAGCTTGCATCACTGCTTACTTCAAAGAGGGTAAGAGCGTCCTCTTGCCCTGAGTAGGCTCTCAGTTGATCCATCTTTTCCAGGGAAGATTAGGTGGCTCAGTAGTAAAGAACTGCCTATCAATGCAGGAGATGCAAGAGACTCAGGTTCGATCCCTATGTTGAGAAGATCCCCTGGAGTAGGAAATGGCAACTCACTCCCAAAATTCTTGCCTGGAAAATCCCATGGACAGAGGAGCCTGCTGGGCTATAGTCCATGGGTTTACAAAGAGTCAGACACGACTGAGTGACCGAGCGTACACACCGAAGGAGATGCCTTTCCAGGCCCTTCCCGTTGAGGGATTGCACCACTCTAATATCTCTGTAAATGTTGGTGATGTTTCAGGACATAGTTTGTTTTCTTCATGAAGATCTGTAGTCAGCATGAGAACCTTTGGCCCATGTTGCTGCCATCTTGTTTCTTTCTTTCTTTCTTTTTTTTTTTTACTTTACAGTACTCTATTGGTTTTGGCATACATTGACATGAATCTGCCACGGGTGTACACGAACTCCCAAACATGAACCCCTCTCCCACCTCCCACCCCTGCCATCTTGTTTCAAGGAAGGGAACCTCTGACTCATTAAAATGAGGGGTTTTGCAGCGTCAGACCAATCCTCGTATGATAGGTAAACTGTGTATGTCATAGGCCTAGTTATAGGCCTAAAAGCAGGTGCTATAAACCAGAATCTGTGTAATTATCCACTATGTTAATTTCCTCTGTTTTGTCACTTGTTAAAATTTTTCTTAGGCCCTTTTATTGCTTTTTGTCCTATATTTTAAACAGTTATGAAGACGTTCTCTCCCTTATCCCCATGCCCATTCCTGATTTGTCTTTCTTATTGCCTACCTGTACACTCGCAGGACTAAAAGCAGGTGCTATAAACCAGAATCTGTGTAATTATCCACTATGTTAATTTCCTCTATTTTGTCACTTGTTAAAATTTTTCTTAGGCCCTTTGATTGCTTTTTGTCCTATATTTTAAACAGTTATGAAGACGTTCTCTCCCTTACCCCCATGCCCATTCCTGACTTGTCTTTCTTATTGCCTACCCGTACACTCGCAGATTCTGGCAACAGCTTGGTCTGGTTAAGAAGAACTTCTCAGAGCAGTACCTCTTAACTCTGATGCCCAGATGTACATCCTTGTGCTCACAGTAGGGGAGAAGGAAGAGTACTGGAATGAGAATGCCAGGAGGCGCCCGTAACCTGCCCCTGCTGTTCCTTTGCAGTACACAAGCACTCCATGTTCCCATGTCCCCTGTGGAAAGTTCTGTGTCAACATGTCACCATACTCTCATTCCCACCCCCAGAATTGAGAAGCATCAGGATAACCCCCTTCTCCCAAATTTGTTTACTCTTTGTTCCTGAAATCAAATTCTTTTTTTTTCCCTTTATGAAACATTTTCAAGAATCTGTGTATTTAAGATAGGAGTCAAATGAAACTTTGATGCTTAAAAAAATACTTACGATGGATAAAGTAATAATAACATCCCCCAGAAAAGCTGAAGTGTTTGTAACATACTTAAAAATGGTATTCGGTAAAATTAAAATTCTTAGATGACTGGGGCAGGCAGTGTCTGTGATTTTAATGGTCACAGTATGGTGAAAGAGGAATTTATGAAAATGGAGCCACAATGCCTGACTCCTTAACCCTTGGAACTGGCAGCCAGGACACAGGCATTTAGCCTGAGGGCTTGCAGTCCAAACTGTGAAGCGTTTTCGGGCCCTCCGAGGCCAAGGTGAGTGGTGTTTTCTCGACATGAAGCTTTTACATTTTAAAGTGAAAGGTTCATTAGAGTAGTTAGGTAGTTTGATTCCTGCTCTTACCCTGTTTTCTCTTCTCGGTGTTCTTTTCTTAGGCTCCCTCAACCAGAATCTAGGATGGGGCCCCATTCTGGTATCCCTTCAGGTTCCCGAGCTCACCATTGAAGAGTTTCTGCAGGAGTGCCTGTCGCTTGGCAGCTACTTGACTCTCTACGTCTACTTGCTTCAGTGTCTAAATAGCGAGCAGACGCTAAGGAACGAAATGAAAGTGCTGCTTCTCTTAAGCAAGTGGTTGGAACAAGTATATCCGAGGTATGCTGACTCTCCAGTTGCTACAGCCAACCCACAGGTTAGGGTAGCTGGGAATTTGGGCTTAGATTAGTGTCCACTTCAGTGCCGAGACCCAAGTGATACGTAAGAAACAAACAAGGCTGTTTCGGGAAGATTTTCCTTGCATGGACCGATTTTCAGAGCAGGCTTTTGCTTTCCTAAAACAGGCATTTTTGAAGCACCACCTTTAGCTTTGATTCAGTTGAGTAGGTAGGGGTAGCAACGTTTATCTTGCTACATTACAAGGTCATCGAGCTCATATATGGCAACCAGCATGGAGAAGGTGCAGTGAATATCAGCTGCTCCTTTACTGTCCCAGTACTTTGTTAACATCGTAACTGGTCAGCCTAAGCTTTTAAAGGGCGCAGTGTCCCTAATGCTGAAAGCTCCCGTGTCGACTTCTGGTTAAATGAGGGTGGAAAGAGTCTCTTCCTAATTTAATTCTCCCACCACCACCCCCCCATCACCCCCCAACCCCTCAGCTCTATGCAGGAAGAAGCCAAGCTGTTTCTGTGGTGGCACCAAGTCCTGCAGCTGTCTCTGGTTCAGACGGAGCAGAACGACTCCATCTTGACAGAGTCTGTCATTCGAATCCTGCTTATGCTACAGGGCCGGCAGAACCTGATGGCTGAGGAGAGGCTCAGCTCGGGGATTCTCGGGGCAATTGGGCTGGGCCGGAAGTCACCCTTGTCCACCANTGAAGATGTGTATAAGAGACAGATGCAGGAAGAAGCCAAGCTGTTTCTGTGGTGGCACCAAGTCCTGCAGCTGTCTCTGGTTCAGACGGAGCAGAACGACTCCATCTTGACAGAGTCTGTCATTCGAATCCTGCTTATGCTACAGGGCCGGCAGAACCTGATGGCTGAGGAGAGGCTCAGCTCGGGGATTCTCGGGGCAATTGGGCTGGGCCGGAAGTCACCCTTGTCCACCAGGTGAGAAGGCATCTGTCGCTGCTCTTGTAAGTGGGCCTCAGACACCTGCACCTGCCTAGGGGCCGTGATACTAGGTAGATTTTCTGTTTGGGGACTAGGTTCCTTCCGGAGATTAATAAGAAAACTATCAGAGCCTGATTACCTCTTTATATTTTAAAAAGGATGTTTATTTTTTCCATTTTAAAACTACTTTTATGTTCAAAGTGTTTTTTTTTTTTAGCAGTATCTCATTGTCTTTTGACTTTGTAACCTGACCACTCGTTGCTTTTTGCCTTTGAGCTAGTGATGGTGTGCAGGGGTAGGTTAAAATACCTGGTCAGCTGCTACACTACCAGCGCTTTGTCAGGGAAACCCAGGTTCTGTGAGGAACTTGGTCTAGCAGAAGTGTTAAGTCAAGATGAGTAGAAATTAACTGATTAGAAGGATGAGTAATGAGAAATAAAGTCAGGTTTTTGTTGCTAAAAATTCCGAGGTGTGAAAGAATTTGCTGTTAGTCCCACTTTATCCTCTAAGACTTATTTGTATCATGGTTTTTCTGCTAAAGGTCTTACCTGGTTTGAAAAACATTCCCATACTATTCTGATATCAGCGTTCTTATGGAATAACCACCCAGTCCAAACCAGTGTACATCATGCTCCTTTGTTTATGGTAGAATTTAGCAGGACTAAATTTGATTTGATTTTTACTAAATTAAGTGTGATTTGATTCACTTAAATTGTTGGTACATGAAGTTTATCATGGTAACCCTTTTAAAGTGTGTAACACAGGGACTTCCGTGGGGGTCCAGTGGTTAAGATCTATGCTTCCACTGTAGGGGGCACAGGTTTGATCCCTGTTTGGGGGGCTGAGATCCCACATGCCATGCTGTACAGCCAAAAATATAAAGGAAAAACGTGCAGTTCAATGGTATGTAGTACATTCACAGCGTTGTTGCAGCCGTTGCCACTATTTTGTTCCAGATCATTTTCATCATCCCAGAAGGAAATCCTATACCTGCTAAGCAATCACTCTCTTTTCGCCTCTCCCCCAAGTCTCTGGCAACCACTCATGGATTTTCTGACTTTTATGTATATCCTGTTCTGGACATCTCACATAAATGGAATCATATAATACATGGCCTCTTGTGTCTGGCTTCTTTCACTTAATGAAGTTTCAAGGCTTATCCATATTTTAGCATGCACCAGTACTTATTTCCTCTTAATGATTGAATAGTATTCCATTGTGTGGACACAACTTCATTCATCAGTTGGTAAACATTTGGGTTGTATCCACTCTTTGGCTGTTGTGAATAGTGTTGCTGTGACAGTCACTTACAAGGTTTTGTTAGAACACCTGTTTTTGGTTCTTTTGGAATTGTTGAGTCACGGTGTTTCTTTCTACTTCTTGAGGAACTGCCCAGCTGTTCTCCATAGTACCTGCACCATTTTTAACACTCCCACCAGCAGTGGCTGAGTTTCAGTTATGCTATATCTTTGCCAACACTTTTCATTCTTGAGACTGAATTATGCTTTCATTGTTTGGGTGGTGACAGTAGAAGGACCATGAATTCCTTGATCATACTTATAATTTTCCCAAGGAGGCTAATAGTAGCAGCAGGTCTGGAGATGTGTTTAACTTATTTTAATAGAAAATGTGATGTTTGTTATAAAATGCTTACTTTAATAGTCATTTACTTCCTCTAATTCCTTCCTAACACCTAAGGTTCCGAGTGGCCGCCCGAAGCATGGCTGCCTTCCTTTCAGTTCAAGTTCCTGCCGAGGATCAGATCCGCTTGAAGCCCACCTCTGAGTTATATCTGACCATGAAAGCTCAGCAGGTCAGTAAAAAGCTTCATGGTTAAGGGTTAGAAGTTTTCCACAGGAGGAGGGAAGGTGGCAACTGTGGTCTTCACCTGTGAGGGCCTGATGACCGCTATTGGCAGTAGGACAGCATGCCCTCCGTGGACTCTGCTTCCTGGAAGATGGTCACTGCATGTGCCTGCCTTGGATTTCAAACCAGTTTTTGTAGGCACTTGCCGAGAGTGCTGTTACCACCCTTGTAGAAGAAGCAAGATCACGGGCAAGCCAGCCTAGGGTCATATTTGATTCTGACGATATGCCTGTATGCTGGGGCATCACACGCTGGGCCTGGGGACAGGCACAGAGGACGAGACTACGGCTGAGACTGATAGACGTCAGCTGAGCTCCAGCTTGGAACCAAGGGAGTGGTTCCTGTTTTGTGAGTCTGGGGGTTGACCACCGTCCATGTTATCTGACATGGACAAAATGGTAGCTGTGAAAAATGACATTGACATTGAAAAATGACATTGATACATATCACATTGACACTGTCCATGTTATCTGACATGGACAAAATGGTAGCTGTGAAAAATGACAGTTTGTTCTAAAAATGTGGAGGGCCGCCTGGCAGCAGTCTTATCCCATGACTGCTTTCACCCGTAAACAGCCCACAGGTGCGTAACACAAAACAGTAGCCATTGTTCTCGAGTGCTTATTGCTCGCCAGCACTGTTGCTGTGAGTTTTAACTTACTTGATGTTAACGAGTTAAAGTTTTAACTCTTCTAATTCTCATCAGTTCAGTTCAGTTCAGTCGTGTCCAATTCTCATAACAACCCTAAACAAGAGGAACTTTCATTATCCTGGTTTTGTTTATGAGGAAATGTAGACAGAAAGAGGCTAAGGAATTTGTCTCAGATGACACAGCCACTAAGGGCTGGGGCTAGGACTCCCTGGGCCCGTCTGGATCCAGGTGTGTGCTCTTGCCACTCTGCAGTACGGTCTCTGTACACAGGAAACACTTAGACCTCTTACCTCTTGTCTTTTGCAGCATTGCCATGTCTGAGTCCACCATGTATAGTAGATATCTCAGTAGTAAGAGCAAAGATCAGGTGAAAAAGTTAGCAGGTTCTTCACAGGTATCCTGATTTATACAGTACGTGCTGTTTTGTCATAGATTGGTTAGACAGCCACCATGTGAATCCCTAACATCACGTAAGAGCCGTCACAGGTGGGCAGATGAGTGTCGCAGGGTGCGGCCATGACGTCAGTGATGCATTTCAGGTTGCGTTTGAGAAGTCTGCTCGCCTGTACCCACCAGCACCTGGGGCATGGCTTTGCTTTAGCTGTGGCTGGCACGTCCTCCAGGCCTTGGCAGGCTTTGCTGACCTTCCGTTAGATTTATAGTGATGACATGGTTGTTGTCTGGGTTTTCAGACTTGAAATACTTCTCATCTTTTAATAAAATGATTACTCTTAGGCAAACTGTCAAAGTAGCCTATTCTCCAGAAAAGAAAAGGAAAAGAAAGGGAGGTATGTGGGGTGGGGGAGAGACAGGTGGAAGCTGTGGTTAGTGGGAGTGCCTGTCCCTACTGATTCTTGTTCTTAGATTAACTCTGTTCACACAGCTGTTAGCTTGGTACCAAAATCCCTTCCATTGTTTATTTTCAACCCCAAACTTATGCCTCAAACCACTTGGTAACTTACTTCTAAGCTGCTTGTTCATTTACCACCCCCCGGCCCGGAACCCCAAATCTTCTCCCTCCTAATTTACTGAGCCAAGCAAATCCCATCTTTTGGTTGTTGTTGTTGTTATTGATTTATTTTAAAATTTTTAATTGGAGGACAATTGCTTTACAGCATTGTGTTGGTCTCTGCCATTTATAAATGTGAATCAGCCACAGGTGTACACATGTCCCCTTCATCTTTTTTAAAATGAATTTTTATGTATTTTTTCAGTTAGTTATTTTTAATCGAAAGATAATTGCTTTACAGCATTGTGTCAGTTTCTGCCAACGTCAGAATGCACCAGCCATAGGTGTACCTGTGTCCCCTCCTTCTTGAACCTGCTCCCACCCCTCTAGGTTGTCACAGAGCACCTCATTGGAGCTCCCCGTGTCCTCTAGTGCAGTGGCCCCCATATGTGAGAGGGAACCATGAACTTCATGGTTCATGTTCAGAATCCTAGGGGCAGCTAAGCTCCCCATCTCCCCAGGAACCATTGTTGTGATTTTTTTTTTTTTTTTTTGCTGTTTTTTTCTAAAGACAGTCTGTTTCTCTTCTCCCAGTATGAAGGGATGAAAAATTAAAATTACGGAAGAACGGTTTTCTTCATTCCTGAGGAGAAGCATGGGAATATCATTGCTGTTTCTGTTGGGTGGAAACCAGAGGAGCCTGGTCTGTCTGCTGTGTTTGTTGACTGATAGAGCAACCTTATCAGTCACCCTCAGCAGCACTTAGCCACTGGTTTCTTCTGAATTTTGTCTAGTTACGGTTTAGTACGACATTACTTTGTAACCCGAGAACAAACCCAACAGCAAATTAAAACAGGTCTCACAGGTAACCGAAGCCTGTGCTTTCTGGTTGAGGCTCCAGGAGAGACGTAGAGGATGAGGATGCGCTGGTGGGGGGCGGGCTGCACCGCTGGCACGGGGGCAGGGAGGACAAGGAAGAAGGCAGCGGGGAAGGACTGGGAGACGGCACCGGCCAGGAAGAGGAGCCAAAGCCAGAGAAGCTTGGGCTGCCGGCCTCCTCCTGCTTCCGGTTAATCAACGCTTGCCTTTAAGAAGCCTGGCGCCAGTGCCGTAGCCTTCTGGGAGGCTCCCAGTTGCGCCACATGACAGCTGCAGGCGCGCGACACCTGCGGGAACCGTGTTACGTGCATCCGTGTGGTTAACCCTCTTGTCTCCCATGTCTTTTAGGCTCTGAATGCTCTTGAATCCTTGACATCGAGTAAGCAGTATGTTGACTACCAGGATCAGATATCGCAGGCTGCACAATTTATAAAGCATCCTGGCCATTGCCTCCAGGATGGGAAAAGCTTCCTGGCTCTTCTTGTGAACTGTCTGTATCCAGAAGTGCATTATTTGGACAACATCCGATAGTAACTCAGAGACTCTTGATTAAACCTGTTGCCATTTATGTTTACATTTAACTTTGCTGTTGCACAAGTAACTTTGCTCAGTTTCACCTGCAGTTTGGCCACTGAGTTGGTTGACCGCAGATGCCAGTTGGTGAGTGAGCACCAGATAATTCTGTTGTGCATGTGCACATGTGTATGTGTGTGTTTCCGCAGCTCTTAGAACGTTCCAGGGACTCTGTAGTTTTTGTATTCATCCAACAAGAGCAACTTACTAAGTTCTACTGGGTAGAGAACCACTCACAATTCCTGAGTATCCAGTCATCTCATGAGACCCCAGGGTGGGGTGCCTTTGTGTGTCGCCGCCTCTCTCTTCTCCTCGTGGATGTAAATGTCAAGACTCCTGTGCCAGATCTCACTGCTTTGTGAATCATGTGGAATCCTCACTTTTGCACCCCAGTTGTGTTCTTTCAAAGTAAAAAAGCTCTGAATATTTATGCATTTCTGAAAGAAGGGGGAGGTATTCCCCACAGCTTAAAATATTCCTCTCAGAAGGGACATAAGAATGCTGAATCAAAGTCCCTGTCTCAAACATGACCACCTGACCCTGGGTAAAGCAGGCAGCAGAGGTGGTGACATGTCCATTTCCATCCAGCCACGTGTCCTCATGGAGAAGCCGTTTGCTGTAAATCGGGGGTGTGTGCTGGCAGTTGGTGGGGAGCAAGTCATGCACAGGTGTTTTTTGTTTGATCCCCGTGGCCGAGCGTGTAGGCAGGGCTTCCTCTCTCCAGTTCAGTGTAGATGTACTATCCCTTTGATTCTACCCTGGCCCACTCCTTCATTCACATCACTCACTTGGCCCCTGTAGACATGTCATTTGCAGCTTTTTCCAGACCCCAGGTTTAATGTCTGAAGGTCCTGCTGTTGAGAGAGACAGAAACAGAGGCCTCAATTCTCTGTTCCCTGCCTGTTGATCCACTCCAGATTTAAACTCAAACGAAGCTGGCAAGGCTGCCGAGACACTGCTGGTCAGTGGAAACCGGGTCAGGTCAGGAGACTTGATCGAAATTTGGCCTTTTTTAAATCGGCGTGTGCCTGCTGCTGTTAACAGTTCCTTCATCACCGAAGCTTGTCTACAGACAGCGGTGCCTCATGTTGCTGCCGTCTTGCCCTTGCCATATTGCCCCCCCCTCCCCGCGAAATTAGCATTTAGACTTCTGTCATCATAGTCATAATTCTGTTGGCTCAAAATTGATTTTGTTTGTCCAGCTGGCATACCATGCCTTGCTTCAGGGTTATCTATAGTCTGAGAATATTTACCTAAAACATGTGTTAATCACAGAACTTTTACCAGTGGGATGGGTTAAGCTAGTGATAATCTCTTTCCAAATATCAATTTGGGGTGCCTCCCCCAGCAGTCAGAAGTGTGTAGGAGCTGTTCTTTCTTTTGAATCTCTTTAGTTGAACAGAACAGTTCTGCCCCTCAGACATGCGCTGGTAAAGACCATGCCTGTTACCCTTCAAGTCCTGTGGGCCACCAAGTACCCATCCCCGAGGGACGCATCTCAGAGCTTTCCTTGTTACACATTTTAGAAGCTGTGGGCCGCTCCATGGCTGACTTGGCAACAAAGATTTTTGTGACAGGAAATGTTCTGTGTGCTGTTTTCTTTGAGGAAGATGTAATTACTCATATCCTAGAATGTGAAAATTTTGACTGACAGTACATACATTCAAAGAAAATTATGTTTAATCTCAATTTTTGAAGATTTATAATATTTATAATGTATTTGCTCTGTAAAAATTATAAAAAAATAAACCAATCCCTGGTTGTAGCTGGTAAGAATCTGATTTTTAGGGACATCATACTATCTTGTAAAGTATTTCAGTTGTTAAAGTTGATGGAGATTTTTTATGCCTGATTTCATCTATTTTCTTGGATACCAACTGGATTATCAGAGATGGTTGGTAAAAGTACCTCCTCTTTTTGCTTAACAGTGAAAGGTTTACTCACACATAGGTTCCTTGGAGAGGCTCTGGGCTAAGAAATGACTGTAATGACACTGAGACAGATCAAAGGTGGCTACGTTGCTGTAGCCCCCTGGGAAAGAAGAGACCAGTCTGCCCACCGGCTTTCAGGAATAATGAGCCTTTGTCGGCAAAATAGTCACCTCCAGAGAGCACAGGGCCAGTTTCAGAGACCGTGGTGCTGCGTGTTGACACCGGGTCAGTAAGACCAAGGAACCGCCTGGCCGAGTGGTATTGAAGGAGAACAGCACGGACGTTCCCCGCACGTGGCCAGCGGTGGCATCTGGTTCAGGCCGGGATGCCTGGCAGCTTCTGGGCTTGCTGAAAAGCACCTCTTCTGCTTCTCCACCTACCTCTCTGCAGTTCCCATGGGATGCACCAGAGAGGCACACTGCACCCCAAGATCTCCTGGCTCCGCCACCTCACTCTGCGGAAAGTGGGACTCACAGACGCCAAGGGAGGGAGGTCCTGTGGACGCATCTGCTCCGCTTGGCAGAGCCTGGACCACCCTCCATGTTCCCCAAGCTCCTGGTTCAGAGTTTGACCACCAGTCTGTTGGCCCGGTCACGTCTGCCTCCCTGGGTTGCCCGAGTCTCTCAGTTCTTTGAGGTGGGGGAAGCCGAGTCCAGAAAGTGGGAACCCCACAGCAGCCCAGTCTCTCTAACCAAGTGCCAACCTGCTTCCTTCCTTGCAGCCAGTGTGTCCACATCGTACCAGTAGAGTGTCTGCGTCCTTTTTTCCTTTTGATTGAAGGTGAGATACAGTTTTCTATTGGATTTTTAAACCTAAAATTAATAATTTCTGGAGCAGGAAGCAGATGTTACAGAATCAGGACCTTTGAAGCTCATCTGGCCCCACCTCTCAGCCGGGATCCCGGGCCTGGTCTTCCAGCCTCCCCCTTACCCCTTCCTGTGGTCACTAGTCCCGCCCCTCATGGACAAGCCCAGGTGACCATTGGCAGCCTCTGTTTGTAGTTCTGCTTTACACCGGGCTGAAACTGGCCTCCTTGTGACACTGGTTGCGGTTCTGCTGTAGCTACTCTCCTGCCCCTTCACAGCAGACCTTTGGGCAGTTTCATAGCTCATCAGCCCTCTGACCCCGCCCGTCTGCCCACACCTCAGCCTTCTTCAGCCTGAATGCCTGGTGCCCTGAGTTAGTCCTCTTCCCTTCAATGTCTGCCAGGGCTGCCCTTCAGAAAGCGACCCAAATTAGCCCATGTTATTAGCAAGGGGCCATGCCCAGCAATGCAGGAGCTCAGGTGGCGCTGATGGTACAGAGCCTGTGGGCCAGTGTAGGAAACGTAAGAGACACTGGTTCATTCCCTGGGTTCGGAAGATCCCTGGAGGAGGAAATGGCAACCCACCCCAGTCTTCTTGCCTGGAGAATTCCATGGACAGAGGAGCCTGGAGGGCTACAGCCCATGGGGTCACAAGGGGTCAGACACGACTGAGTGACTGAGCATGCATGCCCAGGAATAGCAGGGGCGGGACTCAGGTGAGACAGATGAGGTGCCCAGGGCACATGCATAAGCTGGCACCACCTGCAGGTTGCCGCCTCAGGTTTTGTGCCCTCAGACTGGCATCTGCCTTGGGGGTTGGCCTGACACTAGTGTGGGTCCAGCAGCACCGCTCACTCCCCTGGACACGTGGGCAGCATCGGCTCAGCAGCTTTGCCCTCTGTTTGGCACATTCAGTCATTGGTGGGTCAAGCTCCAGAGCTTGGTTTATCATCAGTTGCTGCCGAAGACTGGTCTCATCACTGGCCTGCATGATACATCTGACAATAAGGCGCTTTGCACTTATCCTTCAAAACTATCTCCCACATTTTGGACTGTTGCAGCTTATTTTGAGATACTATTAATGTAATTTAAATTTGAACTGAAAACTGTTCTGCTCAGTTAACTTTGTCTTATTAAACAAAATGGAGAATATAATGGGCAAAGTAAGTGTGTTGCTTAAAAAAGAAAAAGTCTCCCCCTGTGGTCTTCCATTTGTATCTGGGAGGTGCTAGATAAAGTTCTTGGCTTCTAGCCAGGTGCTCGTACCGACCTTGTTCTGGTCTGTGATGATCCTGGTCCATGATGACTGACCCTCTGGCATGATAGAGGCATCAGGTGTCCTGTAGAGGCTGTGCTTGACGTTTCCTTCAGTCTAGATAGGGTTTCCCCGGTGACTCAGTGGTAAATAATCAGTTTGATTTCTGATGACATTAACTTGAAAAAATAAAACTACTGACTCTATTTTGGGATAATGAAACCACTAAGGAATGTTTTTCATTAAAACTTTTATTTTTAAATGTACATATGTAATATCTCCTGAGCACTGAGGGTTATGATTTATTTTTCTTCCAGTGGCAATTTTAATTCCCTCAAGTGGCAGCAAATACTTCTTAAGTGTGCTCAACTTTTTTCCTTCCCACATGCCTAGTGTGCCCTTGAAAAACCACAGCTTATTTTGGTCATTAAACGTGTAATATTTACTTATTGTTGGCATTTTACATGCTTGTACAAAGGATGAGGGTTTTTTTTTATATATAATGATGAGACATGAAGAAATGAGAACTGGTTAAGTATAATTCTGCAAATAAACGATTCAAATTTAATTTACATGTGGTAGATGTCTCATTTTTGGCAAGTTGGTTGGCAGGTCTTTTCAGCTGGAAATCACGAAAAGAAAAATGTGTAATTAGAAAGCTTATAATGGGTGGACATTTCACCACAATGGGTGAGGGCTCTAGTTTCAAAGAGAACTTAAGACTTGGGGGTTTGAGAATTGGAGTAGACAGATGATCCCAAGAAAGTTGGGGGGAGCCCCGAGGTCTGTAATGTGTTTGTGACCCGGGTCGGAGAAAGTACATGCAGCTGTGCAAAGGCTCCCACCACCTGAGCTCCTGGGTGGGGGTGGGAGAGCCTCACAGAGGGAACCAAGCTTCAGGGAGGGCAGAGTGACCTGAGCAGGTTCACAATCCGCTCCAGAAATCACTTTATATCGGAATGCTGGGGAGGTCTTCCTTAGCTTTCATTTCCATTGCTTTTAGACTCTCCTTGAATGGGCCAAAGTCAGGTGGGAAGGCCTGCACTTTTGACTTAGGGTTTCGCAACAGGAGATGGCAGGAGTGAACGTCGACATTTTAGGAATCAGTGAACTAAAATGGACGGGAATGGGTGAATTTAACTCAGATGACCATTATATCTACTACAGTGGGCAAGAATCTCTTAGATGAAATGGAGTAGCCCACACAATCAACAAAAGAGTCCAAAATGCAGTACTTGGATGCAATCTCAAAAATGCCAGAATGATCTCGGTTCATTTCCAAGGCAAACCATTCAGCATCATAGTATCCAAGTCTGCCCCAAACACTAATGCCAAAAAGCTGAAGTTAAATGGTTCTATGAAGACCTACAAGAACTTCAGGAATTAACAAACACCAAAGAAATATGTCCTTTTCACCAAAGGGGACTGGAATGCAAAAGTAGGAAGTCAAGAGACACCTGGAATAAAAGGCAAGCTTGGCCTTGGTGTGCAAAATAAAGCAGGGCAAAGGCTAACAGTTTCTTTGCCAAGAAAACACACTGGTCATAAGAAACACCTTGTAACAACACAAGAGACAAGTCTACACATGGATGTCACCAGATGGTCAGTACTGAAATCAGATTGATAATATCACAGAAGCTCTACACAGTCAGCAAAAACAAGATCAGGAGCTGACTGTGGCTCAGATCATGACCTTATTGCCAAATTCAGACTTAAATGAAGAAAGTAGAGAAAACCATTAGGCCATTCAGGTACGACCTAAATCAAATCCCTTATGATTATACTGTGGAAGTGACAAATAGATTCAAGGGATTAGATCTGAACAGAGTGCCTGAAGAACTATGGATGGAGGTTTGTGACACTGTAAAGGAGGTGGTGATCAAAATCATCCCCAAGAAAAAGAAATGTAAAAAGGCAAACTGGTTGTCTGAGGAGGTCTTATAAATAGCTGAGAAAAGAAGTAAAAGGCAAAGGAGAAAAGGAAAGATATACCCATTTGAATGCAGAGTTTCAAAGAATAGCAAGGAGAGATAAGAAAGCCTGAAGTGAACAATGTAAAGAGATAAAGGAAAACAATAGAATGGGAAAGACTATAGATCCCTTGAAGAAAATTAGAGATACCAAAGGAATATTTGATGCAAAGATGGGCACAATAAAGGACAGAAATGGTATGGACCTAACAGAAGCAGAAGGTATTAAAGAGGTGGCAAGGATACAAAGAAGAAGTATACAAAAATGTCTTAATGACCTTGATAACCATGAGGGTGTGATCACCCACCTAGAGCCAGACATCCTGGAGTGTGAAGTCAAGTGGGCCTTACGAAGCATCACTATGAACAAAGCTAGTGAAGGTGATGGAATTCCAGCTGAGCTATTTCAAATCCTAAAAAATAGATGGTGCTGTGAAAGTGCTGCACTCAAGATGCCAGCAAATTTGGAAAACTCAGCAGTGGCCCAGGAAATTGAAAAAGGTCAGTTTTCATTCCAATCCCAAAGAAAGGCAATGCTAAAGAACACACACAATTGCACTCATTTCACATGCTAGCAAGGTAAGGCTCAAAATCCTTCAAGCTAAGCTGCAATAATACATGAATGGAGAACTTCCAGATGTATAAACTGGATTTAGCAAAAGCAGAGGAACCAGAGATCAAATGTCCAATATCTGTTGGAGCACAGAAAAAGCAAGGGAGTTCCAGAAAAAGGTTTACTTCTTCATTGACTAGGTTAAAGCCTTTGACTGTGTAGTTCACAAAAAACTGTAGAAAGTTCTTAAAGAGTTGGGAATACCAGACCACCTTATCTGCCTCCTGAGAAACTTGTATATGGGTCAAGAAGCAACAGTTAGAACCAGACATGGAAAAATGAACTAGTTCCAAATTGGGAAAGGAGTATGTCAAGGCTGTATATTGTCACCCTGCTTATTTAACTTCTATGCAGAGTAGATCATGACAAATGCTGGGCTGGATAAAGCACAAGCTGGAAGCTTACTGGAAGAAATATCAGTAACCTCAGATATGCAGATGATACCACTCTAATGGCAGAAAGCAAAGAGAAACTAAAGAGCCTCTTAATGAAGGTGAAAGAGGGGTGAAAAAGCTGGCTTAAAACTCAAGATTCAAAAAACTAAGATCATGGCATTTGGTCCCATCACTCCATGGCAAATAGAGGGGGGAAAATTGGAAACAGTGACAGTTTATTTTCTTGGGCTCCAAAATCACTGTGGATGGTGACTGAAGCCATGAAATTAAAAGCTGTTTGCTCCTTGGAAGAAAAGCTATGACAAACCTGCTGCTGCTGCTAAGTCACTTCAGTCGTGTCCGACTCTGTGTGACCCCATAGATGGCAGCCCATCAGGCTCCCCCGTCCCTGGAATTCTCCAGGCAAGAACACTGGAGTGGGTTGCCATTTCCTTCTCCAATGCATGAAAGAGAAAAGTGAAAGTGAAGTCGCTCAGTCTGTCCGACTGTTAGCGATCCCATGGACTGCAGCCCACCAGGCTACTCCGTCCATTGGATTTTTCCAGGCAAGAGTACTGGGGTGGGGTGCCATTGCCTATGACAAACCTAGACATCATATTAAAAAGCAGAGATGTCAGTTTGCCAACAAACGTCCATCTAGTCAAAGCTATGGTTTTTCCAGCAGTCATATATGAATGTGAACGTTGGACCATAAAGAAGGATGAGAGTCGAGGAACCGATGCTTTCTGACAATGACAAACCTAGACATCATATTAAAAAGCAGAGATGTCAGTTTGCCAACAAACGTCCATCTAGTCAAAGCTATGGTTTTTCCAGCAGTCATATATGAATGTGAACGTTGGACCATAAAGAAGGATGAGAGTCGAGGAACCGATGCTTTCTGACTATGGTGCTGGAGAAGACTCTTGAGAGTCTCTTGTCAATCAAGGGACCAATTGACAATCAGTCAAACCAGCCAGTCCTAAAGGAAATCAATGCTGAATATTCACTGGGAGAACTGATGCTGAAGCTGAAGCTCCAATACTTTGGCCACCTGATGGGAAGACCCTGATGCTGGGAAGGATTGAAGGCGGGAGAAGGGGACGACAGAGGATAAGATGGTTAGATGGCATCACCGACTAAATGGACATGAGTTTGAGCAAACTCCAGGAGGTAGTGATGGACAGGGAAGCCCGGCGTGCTGCAGTCCATGGGGTCACAGAGTAGGACACGTCTTAGTGACTGGACAACAGCAACAGCCGGGATGATGCCCTGTGTGTAAAGGTGGCTTAGAGGCAAGTTGTCATGCTTCCTGCTATAGGAATCAGGTTACCTATCTCTAGACTATCATCGCTGGGGAAGGCCCACAGAAATGAAGGTGGAGGCGGTCCATGTCACCAATGGGCAAGTGAAAATTAGAGACTGAGGGAGCCAAGATCTTTCTCCGAAACCTGCCTCTCTTCTGAAGACGGACCTCTTCCCTCTTGGTCTTCCTCTGCCAGCCTAAACCCTTGTAGGAAACAGAGCCACATTCCTGGTATGTTGGTCCAAGGGACCAACCGAGCCTCTCTCCCGAACACCACATTTTTCATAGCCTAAATTTGTGGCTTGGACCAGATTTCTTTCGGGATCTGCTCTGGTTGACCAGCTCCCTGACACGTCCTCCTTAACCCTTCTTAAGGCCCCTCCCTCTACCTTCTCACCCTCCTTCCTTCCCCTTCCTCACCCCACTTTCCCCTCCACCTGAGGTCAGAGCCAGCAGCCTCTGGTGGAGGTGTCTCTGATGAGCTTTCTCGGGGAAGTCTTCAGCCCTGGGGCCCTTCTGAGTTCACTCACTTGTGGGACTTGGGGACAGAGGCTGGAAGATGAAGGTCTGGGAGCCCAAACCTGGGAAAACCATAGAGCTCCAACCCCAAGTAATTCTATATCCTTGCACTGGGAGACTGTGTTTTCTCCATGTAGCTCATAAAATATGACAAAGAGGAAGGAGCATAGGAGAGGAGGAAAGACATATGAGAACCTGGGAAGGAGAAGGTGACATGGGATCCAGCAGCCTTGCCTGTCTCCTAGGTTTTTAGTGAGAACTTCAAGGGATCATGGAAGGGAAGGGAGGTTGAGGACCGCAGGGTGTCCCAGAGAATGAGGAGCTGTTGTTATGGAGGGCGTGGGACTGAACCTGAGTGCCAGGCTGGAGGTGGGACAAAGCCCAGGAGCTCAGCTCACAGGCTACAAGTTCTCCCCGGCCTGAGGGCCCTGTGACTGGCTGAGGCTACCCTCACCTGGCTTTGCTGTCCAGTCTGACAAGGGGCATATGTACATATGTGAAAACTCAGTTCCACTCAGTGGCACTTCCGTCCCAAGGCAGGCCTACCTTCACTGTACATTATCTCGTGGGTATTATTTCTCATGTAACTACATCTCAGTTGAAAATTTAGGATATTATTAATAGCTCCTTGAAGGCAGAGAAGGTGTGCGGTGCTCTTGGCAGACCTGGGCGGGCACCTGGGCAGTAGTCACCCTTCCTCCCGCTGCCCACCTCCAGGAGCAGCCTTGCAGGTGGCCAGGAGCAGAGAGCGCTGTGCCCTGCACCACACTGCCAAGTGCTGTCTTCAAAACATCACATCTCCGGGTCACTTCTCAGGCTCTAGGACACTGCTGACTGAGCCCACCGCCCATCGCTTGCTCCTTGCTCGCCACTGACGGTGTCTTGGTGCTCTGAGAGAGGCGAGTTGCAGGACCACCAGGCTTCCGGGCAGGCAAGGAGGTCTGGGGATGGTCAAGTCCCCTCACCACCCTCCCCTCTGCCCTTAGCAGACGCTTTAATTGGAGACCGGGCAGGAGGCTGCCTGGGCTCCCCCTCCTCCCTGGGCCTCCCCCGGTCCATCTCTGTGTCTGAAGCCCTGCAGCAGAGAGGAAAACTGCTGCCCCAGCCCACAGGAAATCCTCCTCCAAGCGCAAACACTGCAGGGATCACCGGAGGCAGCTAGCACCCTGACAAGTGGGCTGACTCAGAGGGAGTCTCCGGTCATCTGGCCTAAAAACCACCTGGAGTCAACTCGTTGGAGGCAAGCTAAAAAAGATTGGAGAAATACGTGGGTGATACAACAATATTATGAAATAATTGTTAATTTTTCAAATGTGATAATGGCCTTGAGGTTATGGAGGGGAGAGCACTTGTTCTCAGGAGACACAGCCGAGATGTTTAAGGGTCAAGCACTGTGATTTCTGCAATTCACTCTTAAATGGTTCAGCCAAATACACATGCATGCACACACACACACAGACACACACGTGCATTAAACTAATATGGCAAAATGTTAGGAAGTGTTGAATGTAGGTAGTGGGTATCTGGGTGATCTAGCTTTTTCAGTTGTGTGTGTGTGTGTGTGTGTGTGTGTTTGAAAATAATCATATTACAAAATTAGGGCCAAAATCCTCTGGATATTTTGTCTATAGAGCCTGCCCTCATAGACCTTGTGATTTGGGTGGTCCAGGGGGTGCTGAGAACGAGGAGTTGAACAAGCTCCCCAGGTGTCCCTGATGCAGGTGATCCTTGGAACCCATCGGGAAAATGCTGCTGACAGCCTAAGGTCTGAAGGTAGAAACCCAGGCTCAGCTGCTCATTCTTGCTGGGGCAGCACCCTCCGCGCCTGGGAGCCTCCATGCTGCAGCCTCGGCTCCAGACACACGGCCTCTGCCCGGTGCTCCAGAAGCTTTCCACTGCTTAGACAGCACGCTTACTTCCTGGCCTTTGCCCAGAATGTCCCTTTTGGTTTTTTTCCCCCTTACCTCCCAATCTCCATTCTCCCCCATTTACATGGCCAACGTGTACCATCTTCACGTCCCCTCCTCCAGGAAGACTGGGTCAGTCAGCCCTTTTTAGGTGCTCCTATAGAACCCCCAGCAGACTGATGCCCAGCAGACGTGATTCCCGCTTACTGGTCTGTGTTGCTCACTAGCATAAGGACCCCTAGACAGTCCCCCTGTGAAATTTTCAGGGCTATTCCCAAAGGCTCCAGCTTCCTTCTAGGTGTGGTGAAGGGTCCCACTGCCCAGCCCCTGGAGGTTGCCTGGGACCTCCCCACTGGCTAGCTCTGGCCAGTGAACTATGATCCCAAGTGGAAGACCTTCTGGAGCTTTCTTTTGATCCAACCTAGCAATGCACGTTAGAGAGGGTGGGCCCCTGGGAGCCTGGGTCCCTGAGTTAGTAAAATGCATATAGCCTCTTGATGATCTGTGCCAAGCAGGCAGCTTCGAAGAGAAGAAACCTAACTGCTCCAGTCACTGTGACTGGGGTTTGTTACTGCAGCATGACCTAGCCCAGCTTTGCTCACTTCTATATCCCCAAACACTGGCCCAACTGCTAGCACAAAGCAAGGCATATGATACAATTCCTATCACGCTTTTCTTGGCTGTGAAACTAGCCTCAAAGACCATGCAGATGCTCTAAGACAGGCACACCACCCTGTGTCCTTCCCTGATGACATGGGACTCTCCGTGGAGGTGTCCCAAAGTATCCCTGCCCAGCGAGGTATGGATGCCACCTCCTCTGACCTCTGAACAAGTCAGACAGGCTCCCAATGGATCCTGAGCTAACAGCGAGCCACCATCACCCTTTTACTCTGGCAATGGCTCCAGGAGGAGGGGAGGAATCTCCTAAGTCCCCGCCCTGCTTGTTAACTTGTGAAGACCCTTCAGCCTTTGTGCCATCTCTGCAGAAAGCATCAGAAAGGACCCCAGCTACCACTGCAGCTTCTGGAAAAGTTCTGGAGGAATGAAAGTGTGTTTTCACTGCCTCTTGCATCCCCAATCTCTGTGGCCCTTTTCTCTTGCTAGCTTGTCCAGTCCCAAGCACACCTCCCCCCTCAACCTGTCCCCAAGGTCTGCAGGAGCTAAAACGATCCAGCGTGAGGGTGGAAGGTCGCGGCCTGGAGGCAGCCTGGCAGCACTCGGGCATTTGGGAAACTCCTGGGACTTCTGGCTGGTGCACATCCAGGGAAGAAACAGGCAGAGGCAGGTCAGAGCTGCGGCTGCTTTACCCACGGACCCCCTGTGGCCCAGACTGGTCCTCACACCTCCCGGCTTGTGGTTCTTAAGGGACAGTGAATTTTCAGATGCTTTGAGGTGATGGGTGTTTTGTTTCCTCTTCCCAGAGGTCCCAGCTGAGGTCAGGGCAGAGCAGCTGATGGGGTGAGAGGTGGGCAGAGTGGGACAGTCGCAGAGGAGGCCTCAGGGTGCAGGAACACTGGCCTTCTCCTCATTGCTGATTCGACGTTCCTGGGACCGCGGGGTGGCATGGTCCAGCTCTGGGCTTGCTCTCTGGGCTCCTCACTCTCAGCAGGGCTGGGGCGGCAGGTACGCTTGTCCAGGGTGGCTCTGCAAGGGGGGGCCTGTAACCCTGTTCACACCTGTGGACGGCCTTGTACTGCCCAAAGCCCTTCCACACCCGTTTTGTGCTCAGACCCTGGTAGCCCCTAAGCCGGGAGGGAAGAACGACACTGTCCGTTTTCGATAGTGGAAAAGTTCAACAGAGAAGCGAAAAAGTGCCTTGGCCCCCATAGTAAGTCAGCGACAGAACCCAGATGGAGCCAGGGCCTGGAGACCCCTCTGACCAGTGTCCTGCCTGCTTTGCTCTGTTCTAAGAAAAGGTGAAAAGAGCTTTCCAGAAGGGTCACACTTGGGTTCCTGTGCACACACGTGCACACACACACATATACACACTTTCAAACTGCTGCTCCCTAGAGAGAAATATTGCTGGGGCTCGAAGACAGAAGTCTACACAGGAGACCTCTGTGCCTCTGTGAGCACGGTCCTGACCTCCTCGGGGTGTCGCCAGGCTGGGGCTGTCAAAGTGCCCAGGAGCCAGGAAGGGCCGTCCCAACCAAGCCTCCTGTTGGCCTTTGTTCCTTGTGGTGACCAGTGGATGCGGGTGGCCAATAGGCTCCTCACGGTGAACACACAGCTGCTGGTGGGCCCCGGGGGCTCATCTGGTTCAAATTCTCATAATTGGACTCCTGAGCCTGGGGCCTGTGGACAGGAGAAAGTTGGCTGACCACTCAAACAGGAGAGGTCTCTGACTGCCCAAACCTCAGCCCAGAAAAGGATGGAAGCAGGGATGAGATGGGCGTCAGGGGCCTACGTCCAACAGGGGCTGGAGACCAAGCAAAGTTTGGAGGCTGGGCAGCAGCAGAACTTGTAGACAAGGGAAGGGACACCCAGGCGACAGCGTCCCAGATCAGAGTCTCTGTCTTCTCGAAGGGATATCGTCTGTGGCTTCAAACCCCACCTCCAGGCAAGGCCTCCTGAGCGCCAGATGCTTTCCTGACTTCCGGGACATCCTCCTGGGCCTCTCAGACCTACATGCCCCATGCCCTACATGCCTACGTGCCCAGCTGGGGCTCCCCGCCGCCCCTCTTCTCTCCCCACCTTCAGCTCTGTAAGCGGCACCAGGGGCTCAGCTCCAGGACTGCTGGCTCCCTCCTTTGCTTGTGCTGCCCAGCAGGCCTCCGGCCAGCCCTGCCTCTGTCTGCCCATCTCCCCATCCTCTCTGCTGCCACCTTCAGCCAAGCAACCGGGCCAGCCGCAGTCCTGATCGACAGCCCTCCCAGGTCCCCTGCCTCCACTCCTGTTCAGATGGGGCCACTCGCCTACTTAAACCACTCACCGACTTCCCATCACACTCAAGGTAAATCCCGCAGCCTGCCTGCCTTTCCTGCCTCCTCCCTGGGTCACGCCTGAGCCTTTGCCTCCCGGTTGCCCCCAGCACCTTTACCTGCCCGTATGGGTGCCTGCCTCCCATCTCTCGGTGTCCTCAGACTGCCTGCCTCCCATCTCTCGGTGTCCTCAGACAGGATGACGGATCTGAAGCAGCCACAACCCAGTGGCACCTCCCTCTCCTGGGGCTTTGCTCTATCGCCTTGTCCATTTCCACCCCCTCACCCCCACAGCTCTTATTGTATAATCTAAGATCTCTTGTTTAGGTATTTATTAAAATTCTCCACATTCAAGTGTAAGTTCTCTGAGATGGAGGATTTTTGTTTTACTTTTAGCATCCAAAACAGTGCCCAGTACATGATAGGGATCAATAGATATTTTGAGCAATGGTCAGCTTTCTGATTTCAGGTGCCCTGGTGCAATAGTTAGTAAAGAAAAGGGACTTTGCGCAGGTATTCTAGAATGTAGGGGACTGCTAAGTGGACACTTGCAGAGAGGGTTCTGGGCTGGCAGTGCGGCTTTCCCAGCCCCCAGGCCCAGGTAGAGCGGAGCTATAGGAGTGCCTAGGCTTGTCTAGGGCTTCCCTGGTGGCTCAGAGGTTAAAGTGTCTGCCTGCAATGCGAGAGACTCGGGTTCGATCCCTGGGTTGGGAAGATCCCCTGGAGAAGGAAATGGCAACCCACTCCAGTATTCTTGCCTGGAGAATCCCATGGACAGAGGAGTCTGGTAGGCTACAGTCCACAGGGTCGCAAAGAGTTGGACACGACTAAGTGACTTCACTTTCACTTTCAGGCTTGTCTAAGGGGTCCTAGATGGCTGTCACCAGCTTCCTGCCTCCCCCAAGCATCCCAGACAGTGTCTGTTCTTCAATATGGGCCTTCACTTGGACAGACACCAAGAAGGGGTAAGGCCCACACTTCCTACCTTTCAGGTCTGTGGGCCCTCAACCAAGCCCTCAGTACCTCTACTGACATTTTGCTTGCAAAGCACACTCAGCAGGGTGTCTGAGACAATGATTGCCCTTTGGTGGCTTTTGTGGGGATCTGTTCTAGAACACTGGGCACTACGAGAGGAAAAACACCATCTTCAGGGATGCCTCTAGGTGCAGAGATAAGGAAGGCACGGAAAAATGACCTTCAACAGCATGGACACCAGGCAGTGGCCTGGGAGACAGGCCAGTGCGAGGCTCAAAGTCAGTGCTGGGAACGTGGTGGGACAGGAGTGCCGAAGCAGGTCGGCACGGCCTGGCCTCGCTGGTCAGCCTTGGCGGACTGAAGGAGCGGCAGCTCCAGGGGCAGCAGGGAGAGCCTTGACACTGAGAAGGGCTAGAACCTCCACCCCCGCCCGTTGTCCGTTGTTTCTTCTTGCGCCTCTCTGCCTGAGAAGCTTGCACCCCTTTGCCATGGGAACCAGAGAGGGGCGAGGTGGGGTGGGCTAGCTCGCTTACCTTGGCGGAGCGTCCGGGGTGACTGGGTGCTCTGTGTGGGGGACAGAGAGAGGGGAGGCATGAATCTGCGCGGTGGCCTCTGGGCTTTAAGCCCTGCTGCCCATCCCACCCCACTGTGAGAGAGTGGTCTGCAGGGAGACGAGCTAGCCAGCAGAATGTGAAGGAGTGAGCTGAAGATGGCAGTTACCTGGGAAGACGGGGAGTGTGGAGCACACCTAGCCGGGAGACCTGCTTTCTGAGGCCCCTGAAGCACAGAGTTCTTGGTGGGTTTGAAGACCCTGCGAGAAGGCCAGCATGGCCGCAGCAAAGATGGCAGCCAAGGCAACTGTGGCACATTTTGGATTTCATCCCGGGAGAGTCTGAGGCTGGTGCTCCTCACCTGGGTAAGCTGAGAGGCTCTGGGAAGCCCCTCCTCTGGGGGCACAGAACAAATCTCCCATCCAGCTTAGTGAGAGTAGGGAGGGGTGACCACGGCTCTCTGAAGACAGCTTGCTAGTTCAAGCTTCCACGCTTGGATAGGCGCTGTTCCCTCTGCTAGGAACACTGCTAGCTCCTTGTTCTCCCAGCTCCCAGCTGCTTACAGCTTTTGGTTTAGCCTCCCTTTACTGTGCACAGCCTTGCCGCCTGGCTCCTGTCCCGACGCCCCATCAGAGAGAGGCCTCTGCAGTGCCTGGGTTGACCGCACTTCTCTCTGCAGACTGCAATTATCTGCTTACTTCTCAGCATCCCATTCAAGGGCGGGGCACCATGTCATATTCATTTCTGTGTACTTTCAGCACCTATGCAGCATGCAGTTGGTGCTCGGGATGCTGTTGCAACCTAATTAATGAAATGGTGCTATTTGGGAAAGCCTGTGTGTGGTCAGGGCCCTTCGGGATGAGTCATTTATGGGGCACTTGGCAAAAGAGTGAGTGTATCTCTCTGACTGTAGGCTGCAGGCAAGTTCCCTAACCTCTCTGGCCTCAGCTTCCTGATGGTAAAATTGGCTCACGCTGGCCAGTACCTCCTGGGCTTGACCAGGGAGGAGAAGGAGACGCACAGGTGCATAAATGAAGTTCCATTTGGGTCAGGCCAGGTGGTCAGCCTGGAGGAGACTCCACTTGCCCTCAGCACCCGTCCTGGCCCAGGGTCGCACCCACCTAGGCGGCGATGGGCCGCGGCCCGAAAGCCCAGAACGCCGAGCAGCAGCAGCGCCTTGAGGCCGAGCGCGCCGAGCAGGAGGGCAGTCGCCGAGGCCCCGGAGGCGCCATGGAAACGAAACAAGTAGACGCTGGCTTCCGCGCGGCCCAGGCTGTTGGAGGCCGTACACGTGTAGCGGCCGTCGTGGGCCAGCGCGGGCAGCTCGGCGGTCACCTGGTGGCCGTGATCATGACCTGGGCTCCGCGTGGCGGCCGAGCCGTTGCCCCGGGCCGGGCCGGACCAGGCGAGGGCGGGCGGTGGCTCCCCTTCAGCGGTGCAGAGCGCGTGGAAGGCGTGCCCTGGGCCTGGCAGCACGGAGATGTTGACGATCCGTGGGGCGGCTGCGGGCGGCGGCCGAAGGAGGACCCGGGAGAAAGCAAAGCGCGGTCAGAGCAGCGGCGGGCAAAGGAAACGGCAAGGGGCAGCCCTCCCTGTCCCCTTCGCGGAGAGAGTTGGAGGAGGGAGCGGGGATAGGCTATGAGAGGAAGGGAGAGGCGCTCGGGGCGCCAAGGCGTCTGGGTTCCCAGAACAGGTGTGGCCTTCGGCAAGTTATTCCATCGCTCTATGCCTTAGTTTCTTCACGTGTAAAGTGGGGATCACTTATGAGGTTCTGGGGAAGATCTGACAAGTTAATTCATGTGGGGTGCCTGGGCAAGTGCTTTCTAACCGTCATTATTAGGTGATAGCGCATGACTGGGGCTCCCCAGGCGGCAAAGAACCCACTTGTGCAAGCAGGAGACCTAAGAGAAGCGGGTTCGATCCCTGGGTCCGGTAGATGCCCTGGAGAATGGAATGGTAACCCACCCAGTATTCTTCCCTGAGAATCCCATCGACAGAGGAGCCTGGTGGGTCGGGGTCGCAGAGTGGGAGGCGACTGAAGCGACAGCATGCACGCAGGCAGCCGCAGGACAGGGGCGCGCGGGGTGGGGGGCGGTCTGCTGGAGAGATTTCAAGGGCACTCCCCAGACAGCCTCACTGACATCTCGAGTGGAGACGGATTCACCGAATTCGTGAGACTGAGGCGGACAAGTCCGAGGAAACTGAAGTGCGGTCAGAGAGGCTGCCCAGCCAGCCCAAGGGCACATGAGTGGTTCTTGGCAGAGCCAAACCAAACCCAGAACGCCTGGGTCCCCCACAGCGGGGCGTCTCGAATTTTTTTTTTTTTTTAAAGCTCTTTAAGTCATTCCAGAGCTATCCAGGCTTGAGAATCACCTTTCTAGGATCCTGCCCTCCCCCCATCCTTAAACCTCAGGGTCTAGCGAAGTGCTGGGCACGTGGTGGGCTCCCTGTGCCCCCTTCAGTGCACACGGCCCACTGCAGCCCTTGTTCCTCGTTTCTCTCCCCGCTAGTCTCAGGGCTGTTGGGGCACACTCACTCACTACGAGCTTCCTGGCAGCACCCTTCCCGGGCTCCGCCCAGCCCGTCCCGGGGCCAGGATTCCGCGGCCTTTGAACCGGTTACCGGGGGCCTGTGGCCCTTGCCGGTGTGAGAGCACCCTGCTCTAGAGGAAGGGATGCGCCCGTAGTAACCCCTCGGATCTCAGCCCGGACCCCGCACCGAGAGCCCCGCGGGGCGCGGCGCGCTCACCCGTCACGCGGAGCCGGACGCCCTGGCGGCTCTCGTAGCGGTCGTGGACGTCGCCCGCGAGCTCGACGCGGCAGAAGTAGCGGCCGTCGTCGGCCAGCGCCAGGCGCTCGATGCGCAGCGACAGGTCGTTGCGGCGCGGGTTGCCGAGCAGCCGGAAGCGGCCGTGCGGGCTGAGCGCCGTCTGGCACAGCTCGCTGCCGCGCGCCGCGGCGCAGCGGAACACCTGCGGGCCGGCGAACGGCTCGCCCGCGCGCCAGATGGCCGTGAGCGGCCCGTCGTAGTGGCGGTGCGGGTGCGTGAAGGTGCAGGGCAGCACCGCGGCCTCGCCCGCCGTCGCGCTCACCTCGGCCGGCACCTGCATGGACCAGCGCTGCGAGGGCGCACCTGCGGGCAGGCGGGCGGGCGGGCAGCGCGGGCGCGTGCCTCCACCCTACCCGCATCCCGAGGGGCCTGGAAACCCCCCGGGGCGCAGGAAGCGCCCTCCTCCCCTCGCGAGTTGCGGGGGAGGAGGGGGAATCTGGAAACCCACCCCAGGACTCCAGAGGCATCTCCCAGGACCTTGACTCCCGTGACTTTCTAGGTGCCTGGATCCTCCCCTGCCCCATCCGGCTCCCCTCTTCCCATCCCAGCTTCCCTGGGACTGCTTCACTCGGGACGGTCCCACCTCACCGACGGGCCCACTGTTCCCAACCTCTTCTCCATCAAACCTGCCTTGCTTCAGAAAACCCCAGGGATCCTGTGGTTACAGTGTGTCAGTAAGATTTCCCCACCCCCAACCCCCCACCTGATGATGATAATAATAAAGGCACTTACTGTTCATCTCTGTGTTGAGCAAGTTCCCAGTGGTATCTCTTTTAGTCCTCACAAGTGATCCTAGAGGTAAGAAGAGTTAGCCTCAGGTTACATGTTAATAAACCAGGGCACAGAGAGGTTGAGTAATTGCCGGAGGTCACACAGCTAGGATGAGGCAAAGTTGATGTTCAAACTCCGGACTGCCTGACTCTTCTGCTGCACTCTAATGCACTAAGGGCATAGAAACTCGCACCCTATCCAAGGAGAGCAACACTCCCATTTACAAAGGGGCAACAGAGGCCTTGGGAGGGGGTGGTATGTTTTGAAGCTGATGCACTGAGTTGGTGACTGAGGTTCCTCTGTACTCCAGTTTCACCCAAGTGGGCTTTCCAATAGGCCAGTGTCCAGATAGGGATCTGAGAGACCAAGAAGGGCAGAACTTCACGCTGCCTCCTCGCTTTGCACAAGTGCTTTTGGGCTCAGGTTTCCTCACCTCCCATGTTGTGGGCCTCTGAAGTGTGGTTGAGCTAAGGTCTGCAAGCTGCACTCTGCTGCAGCTTAGGGAGGGCTGGAGATCACTCACTGCCTCTGTTGTTGCAGGTGTGTGCTTCTTTGGGAGAGGGGTGAACCGGGTGGGCCAATGGGTGTCAGTGCTGGGAAGATCAGACCAAGGGGTGCCTCTTCAAGGAGCGGGGGCAGGCTGAGCTGCTGGTGCCGGGGTGCAGGGGATCTCTACAGAGAATAATATAGCAGCCCCTGTATTTCCAAAGGGCTTTGCAATTTGCCAAGTTCTTTCACATACATCGCATCACATGACTCCAAGTCCAGTGCTCTTTGCTCTTGGCAGTAGCCCAACTTGTATCTTGGGCAGGAATCCCCTCAGCTGGCAGACCATCCTCCAGGGAACCCATCTCATCTACGAATAATCTACAGGACAGGGCACTCCTCCTGGGCATTCAGACTCAGGACTGCCTGATTCCTCTGCTGCACTCTAGTGCATTAAGGACATAGAAACTCGGCTTTATCCAAGGAGAGCAACATTCCCAGAACCAATGTCTCCTGCCCCTCATGTGACCACTGTCGCTATCTGGAGCCTTCTCCTCGCCTCCCCGTGATGGCCCTCCCCAGATCCCATCGTGGCTCTCCTGGACTCATAAGCCTGTCCTCTCTGGCAGATGTCCCAGGCCTTCACCTGCCCTTCTCCGTCTTCTCTGGCCGCTTGGTACTCTCCCTGCAGTGTAGTTTCCTGACCCCGGGGCCTCCACATGTGCTGGGCCAGGCAGAGTGGGGTACAAATTGGGTTGTGTGAACTGTGTCTCACATAAAACCTCACTTTGGGATTGCATGGAGCTTGCAGTGAAATAAAACCACAACTCCCTCCCCCCGCCTCCCCCGCCCACACATACAGTCTGTTTCTAAGCCAAATCTCCTTTCTTCTGGACAAGTGGAAATACGCTTTTGAACCCCAGCCAGGTTCCTCATCTATTCCTAGTAAGAGCTTGTATGCCCAGTTAATAGAGGGCCTAGTTCCAAATTTGAGAAAACTTTTTGAAGGTTTGCTTGTTCATTCAGTACTTCCAGCTGCAGAAAAGCATCTCCTAATCTTGAGGCTCAGCCCCTGCCTCAGTTTCGCTGTGCTCCCACCCTCTGTGACCTCAGCCTCCTCTGACCTCCCGCCTCCCACAAGCATCATGGAGCCAGGCATCGATTTCCCAGGGATTGTTTGATGTTGCTCTGGACACATCCCCTCTCAAAGCCAGGCACTGGGACCAAAGCTGGGACTACAAAGAACAAGAGAATAATTTATCAGCCTATTGGAGCTCACAGCTCGGAAAGGGTGGCAGGTCTGTGAACTCATAGTTACACTAAAGCCTGCCAGGAGGGACACGAACAGTGATCTCTCTGTTTGAAGGTAGGACGGGGCCCTTTCACTCACCAGCTCCCTCCTACTTGTCCCCAGATCTCTCTGAGTCATCCTACAGTAGAAGACTTTCCTTGAGCCCCAAGCCTGGGTCTGGTGCCCCTTTCTCCATGCCCCAGAACTCAACTGCAACTATTGTCCACGCACTCAGGGGCTCCTGGAGGGCAGGGACCATGGGTGGGGGTCGTATTTGTGTGGCTGTAGCCCCCCACACACCTGCCACATGGTAGCTGATGTTGACTTGAATTGCTGTGAGAGAGCAGAAGGGAGGGAGCTCAGGTTGGCAGGAAGGGTGGGTGGAGGGGGTTGACTGGAGGCCCCACGAGAGAGCAGCTGCCACCTTGGAAGAGCCTTGGGAAAGGAGTGGGGTTTGAGGGAGGCTGCAGGCATTCTAGGCAGAGGGCGAAATGGAGTACAGACATCAGCATAGAGGACGCAGATGTGAGAGGGTAAGGGGGCCAGAGTACATGTGCTCTGGGGGTTTGGGGGGAGACATTTCGAACCTTGTTTCATAAGCGCAGCAATCCATGCATGGGGTACTGTTATTGGCCCCACTTTGGAGAAGGAGATCTGAGGCTCAGAGAGCCGAGAGACTCAGACAGGTCACTTGACCAACCAGGCAGAGCCAAGTCTCCCCTTGAAGTGCTACTGAGCAGGACCCTATGAGGCCTCTGCAGGATAGAGCCCCACCCATGTCTAACCACCTGCCTTTTGTCTGTAGAAAAACCTTAGACAAAGAATAAGCTTCATCAGAGAAGGGAAAATGCAAAAAGAAAGGAAAACAGTCAAGCAAGACAAAACAATCAGTTCAGTTCAGTCGCTCAGTCGTGTCTGACTCTTTGTGACCCCATGGATCGCAGCATGCCAGGCCTCCCTGTCCATCACCAACTCGAGGAGTTCACTGAAGCTCATGTCCATCGAGTCAGTGATGCCATCCAGCCATCTCATCCTCGGTCGTCCCCTTCTCCTCCTGCCCCCAATCCCTCCCAGCATCAGGGTCTTTTGCAATGAGTCAACTCTTTGCATGAGGTGGCCAAAGTACTGGAGTTTCAGCTTCAGGATCATTCCTTCCAAAGAAATCCCAGGGCTGATCTCCTTCAGAATGGACTGGTTGGATCTCCTTGCAGTCCAAGGGACTCTCAAGATTCTTCTCCAACACCACAGTTCAATAATACTTTAGCTAATAAACAAAGTCAAGGACCTTTAGTTCTTCCTCAAGGACTATGGGGCTTCCTAGGTGGTGCGAGCAGTAAAGAACTTGCCTGCCAATGCAGGAGACGGAAGAAATGCAGGTTTGATCTCTGGGTCTGGAAGATCTCCTGGAGGAGGGCATGGCAACCCACTCCAGTATTCTTGCCTGGAGAATCCCATGGACCGAGGCGCCTGGCAGGCTACAGTCCATGGGGTTGCAAAGAGTTGGACACGAATGAGCAATTTAACACACCTGCACAAGGACTATAGATGATATTCTGTGCATGTCCTTTAGCTGTTTTGCAGATACTGAAAATCCCACCAGGTAGAAGAAGTTAACTGTATGCGGCCCACAAGCGCATAGACCCCAGACTAATTGAAACCAGAAGATGATGTTGACTCCCAATTACGTCACCAGCAACCAATCAGAAGAATGTCCATGAGCCCATCACATCCTTCTCCTTGAATATTATATGATCCCTCACTACCCTTCTTGGGCAGGACACACAGTTCAGGTCACCAGGAGGCCCACGTTCTTCCCAGTGTCCAAAAGGCAGTGTTGAGGGCAAAGTAATAAAGCTCTTTCTTTCCACTTCACCCCAAACTCTGTCCCCAAGACTTAAATTGACACCAGTGTACAGAGGCTGAATTTTGACTACAGGTGGGTCATGTCCCTGGACTCTGTCTGCCTGAGGATGGCAGCCTGGGTTGGGAGCATCCTGGCGTGTGACTGGCCAGGGCCCTTCCCTCTCGGAGTGAGTTCTGCTCTAGGAGGAGAGAGGGCACACAGAGGCCCTTTCACGAGGTGTGACAGTTTAGCTACTGTGTGGGCTTCCAAGAGGCGGCACAGGGACTCACTGTTGGGTGAGTCCACTCAGGGGACTCGAGGTCCCGACAGGAACTACCCAGGGAGCAAGTGCATTTGCTTCGGCAGGAATCCAAGCTCCCCAGTTCCCGTGACATTTACCATTCCTTCTCGAAGCTTCTGCATATCTCTTAGGACTGGGCAGGGATGGCCCCTGAGCTGGAACGACAGCCTCTTTTATAGGGAGGATCTATGCTCTCTCTGCCTCATCTCTGTCAACCTCCGAGTGTCAACAGGAGGCCTGAATTCTTCGTATTGCCCGAAATGCCTCCCCTCAATGGTGGGCCACGGGGTGCGGTGAAGAGCACTCCCGCTTTGGTATAGCTGAAGGCGGATGACATTCTCACTTGTCTGGGGGACCCAGTCTGTCCCTGGCACCTAGGCCAGTCCACTTACAGGGAGATCTTTGGATGGTGTCTGTTGCTTAATGTCCCAAGTCTCCAGGTTCCTCTGACGCAAAATGGGGAACATGGTACTTTCCTCATAAGATTGAGGATGGAATGAAGTCACCCATGAAGGCCACCTGGACAGAGCTGTCACTCAGCGAACGCTCAGCGATGGCAGTTCCCTCCTTCACTAGCTCTGCAGACAGACTGGGGCCAGGAGGGAGCCGGGGGCAGGCAGTGCTTCCCAGTGGAGCAGGGGGCGGAGCAGGGGGCGGTGCTTCCCGGTGGAGCAGGGGGCGGTGCTTCCCAGTGGGGCAGGAGGACGCCTCTGGGCAGAAAACTCAAGCGACGCAGTGGGGGGATTGCTGTGGCTCCAGACACTGCGCTATCTGCGGCTCAACTTGACACCTTAGGCGTGCGATAATAGCACAGGCCTTGCCCTTAGCTAACCTGAGATTCATGTATTTTTTCACACAATAGAAGCTTATTGAGGGTCTGTCAGGTGTTTAAGCCGGGTGTTGGGGATGCAGTTACCATACCAATCAGTTGCCTCCTCAGCGTGTTTACAGACTGGCTCAGCCACTGTTTGTTTTTCGTTTACTTACAATTCTAACAAGTTTGTTTAATTAGCTTCCCAGCCTGGGGAAATAACAGATTGAAAAGCTAGAAAGTGACTTCTGTTTGTAGGTCCACTGAAAGCAGCTAGGGATGATAATCAGCTTTCTGTCAGGGAGGAGGGTTCGGAAAAAATAATGCGATGACTCAGGACGGAAATGATCAAAGCGCAGCACAAATGGGACCCTTCAGAGGATGAGTAAGTGCAGAGCGCCTTGAGGCATCACTCCCCGCATCAGGCTGGTGGAACAGACGCTCACTGCCGTGACCTGAGTTACCTTGGAAGGGTTCATTGCCGTGAGAGATGTGCCCCTCAGAAGGGGTCTCAGGCTCTGTCTGGGGCTATAGCCCTGGCTAGACTGGCAGTGACTTTGTGACTTTAGGTGAATCCTCGAAGCTCTGGCTTCAGTGGGATCATCTGTGAAATGACATCTGAAGATGTTTGCTAAGGAGACTTTTAAATCTAAAAGTCTATATCAGAAAATGATACCTTGATAAAAATGATGAAGATGTCTAGTAAGCATTTTAGAAATATGGCAGCTGAAAATTAATTGAGAGACTTTAGGTATTTTAAAACAAGCTATTAGTTATCCAGCAAATTCAGCTACTCAGAAAGAGGCGCCCATGTGTGATGGTCCTGCACAGCCACTTACTAAGCTTTCTGAGTTGCTCTCATCTCCCCATGGTGATGATGCTCACTGAGAGAGGGTGGGGGCTGCAGCACTGAGTATCAGCTTCCAAAGCCCTGTGCCAGGGGTGCCAGGGTGGGACAGGGACTCGGCGATAGAGACATCCGTAGAACCTGGACACCCCATTCTCACTTTTCTGATTCCTTCCTGCCCTGTAGTTTGTTCTCAATAACTCTGCCTTCCGGGCCTGCACGTAGCAGTCCAGACAGGTTTTCAGCGGAGAAAAAGTGAGAAAAGCGGGGAGACCAGAGGGAAGAGGAGGGAGCAGAAACAGGAGTCCATCCTCCACTGAGAAGCAGACCCCACAGGTTCCAGGGACAGGGGAGGCAAAGGGACAAGTGAGCTGTTGAACGGCCTGACTGTTCCCCTCTGCCCTCGGTTGTCCTGTTTCCCCTTTAACCCTTGCCTCTCTGGCTGCGGGGTTGTGGATCTGGACCTTCTCGCTGGGCTGATGGAGATGCAGGGCCCTGAGCAGAGCCTACCCCGGGGCCAGTGTCCATCACACGGTGTTGCTCTTGGGAGTTCTGATTCAGCCTGTCCCTGCAGTGCTCCCACTCCTACACCCCTCCTCCTCCAGGGGGAGGACTTCTCGGTCCCAGCTGCTGGCCACAGTAGCCACCAGGGTCAGAGGAAGTGTCCTGGCTCATCCAATCTTCATTTCTTCCTGGGCCCATGACAGCAGTCCCTGACTTTCCCCACATCCCAAATAAAGCCCCCATGACCTTGGGTGACTGTGCAAATCGTCTTGCCTTTCCAGCTTGTTTTTCTGCAGGAGATTAGAGCTAGCAAAGTAAGTTCCTCTGAGTCCCAAGCTTTGCCTCAGGCTCACCACCCACTGCACACAGGTGTAGGCAGTGTCGAGGGCAAGCCTGGCCTCGGGAGACTCCAGGTCTCATCCAGGCTCTGACACCCAGAAGTCCCCTGACCTCCTTGAGCGTCCCTGAAAACAAGGACAAGGGTCTTCACTTTGCGAGGTTGTGGTGAAGAGGAAATGAGCTGCCATCAAAGGCCCAGCACGATGGTCCTTCAGGTTGGCAACCACTGTGGTCACTGCACCAGTCATCAGAGATCTGGGGACCAACGGAGGTCTTGTCCGAGGTCACCAGGTGGCCGGAGCTCCCAGACCACCGCTCTTCCCACCACCTCTCATGTCCCCTGACATCGCCCGCTTTCTGAAAGCAGATCTGTGGGGAGACAGAAAGGAAAGACAAAAGAGAGTGTGTGGTGTGGGCCCCCAGGGGATGAGGGGTGGCCCCAGGGCACTGGGTGCAGGTATGGGGGGCCAGAATGAGGGAGAAGGCCCAGAAAATGGGAGAGGGGGATGTTTCCTGCATGAATTCCTCCCATGCTGAAGGCCAGCCCAGGGTCCTGTGCTCGCTCAGAGGTGTGACAGGACGGGACTATGGCCTGGGGTCTCCCTGCCCTCCGGCCGGTTGAGCTCTGGCCTCTTCCAGGCCTGCCAGCCTGCGGAGAGGCTCTCGGGTAAACGGCCCCAGAGGGGTTTCAGGCAGCGAGACGCTGCTCCCCCAGAATTCACGACCTCCCGGTTTTAAGCAGGAAGCAGCTGCCGGCCACGGGAAGAGGGAGTGTCCTCCCTGGGCCGGCTGCCACGGTCCCTACGGGTGCCCAGCCTCCCTGAAGAGCTGTGACACACAGCAACGCGTTTGTGTGGTTTGGGTTTTGCGCTTCAGCATGTGACTACTCATGCTTCCTCTAAGTTTTCTTTCCTTTTTTTTTTTGGTCTTTTTTGTCTGATTCATTGCTGCTGACTCTTGGAGGAGGAAAACAAAACAAAAAAAACACAATCCCAAACAAAACAGCCCTGGAAGCTATCTGACTTGAGCAACATTTCACTGCCATTTAACCGCCCAGCTGCTGAGTGCCAGATCTGTGCTGGGGGCCTTCCACTCATGACCGGATTCTCCTTCACAGCGCCCATGAGGTGGTGGGGACCTCCGTTCAATGAGGCTCAGATAAGTTAAGCAACCTGCAGGTAGTGCTAGTGGTAAAGAACCGCCTGTCCCTGCAGGAGATGTCAGAGACGCGGGTTCCATCCCTTGGTCCGGAAAACCCCCTTGTGGAGGGCATGGCAACCCACTCCAGTGTTCTTGCCTGGAGCATCCCATGGACCGAGGAGCCTGGCAGACTGCAGTTCATAGCGTCGCAAAGAGTCAGACGCAACTGAAGTGACCAAGCATGCCCAGAGCCATCCAGCTGGCAAACAGCAGAGCCAAGCTTCAGTGCTTCTCGGACCCACTCTCCCGCCTGCCCCCAGGCCTGGGGAAGGTCACCTCCTCCAGCCCCATCCTCTGTGTGGGATCAACCCTAAATCATCCAGAAAGATGTTTGAATTGGGTCAACTTGGCCAAAGAAAGCCCCTCCCCTATCAGCCACCACCACAGGGCTTTATGGGTGGGACCACGGGCAGTGTTGTGTGGGAGCTGGTGGTGTGGTCCCAGATTGAGGCACACATCCCCAAGAGCAAATCCTGCCTTCACCCTGCACCACTCACTGTGCCCCTCAGTTTTCTCATCTGTGAAAAGAGAATGTAATAGTTCCTTTCTCATAAGATTATGATGCTTACTTGAATGACTATTAATACTTAAAATGAGTGAATGACTGAAAGTCACTCAGCCATGTCTGACTCTTTGTGACCCCATGGATTATACAGTCCATGGAATTCTCCAGGCCAGAATACTGGTATGGGTAGCCTTTCCCTTCTCCAGGGGATCTTCCCAACCCAGGTCTCCGGTATTGCAGGTGGATTCTTTACCAGCTGAGGCACAGGGAAGCTCAGTACTTAAAGTGCCCAGCCCTTAATAAGAGGTACTTGCTGTTACTATTCAAATCAGCCCCAAATAGGACTCTGCTCAGTGCTGAAAGCTAGAGAGAAAGGCCCGAGGGGCCCAGGAGTGGGAGTTGATGATCCAGTCGTGGAGACAGGACTCCACCTAAGGAAGATTGACTAACAGCTTGGAGCACTGTGATGTCAGTGGCCAGTGGCTGTACACAGAGAGGCCTGGATGCTGAGTCCAGGGACATGTCACGAGAGGGATGTCTCAGCCCAAGTGGGGTAGAGGAGGAGACTGGGGCCTAGACAGTGGGGACATGGGGATTGCCTTTGTCACTTATCCCAGTGGCCCTCGACTGAATCCTGCATCAGAATCACCCAAGAAGATGGTTGAAAATGCAGGCTCCTGGGCCCTGCTCCTGACATTTTCTGACTCTGCAGAGCAGAGCTGAAGAATGTGCATTTTAACAGAGGTTTCCCTCCCCTGGGATTCTGATGCAGATGAAAATGACCATTTTTTGAGACGCGCTGTTTCCAAGGACACCAACTCCTTGAGCTAAGTCACCTTAAGTGAAGTGACGCTGTTGCTCAAGCCTGCCGCTAAGAGTTCCCACTTCCTTCTTGGGGTTCCTGCTGGGCAGAAGGGTGCCCTCAATCACTTGCTTACTGCTCACATGAAGGTGGCACCTCTACCCCCAATCAGCCGTGTGCTTTCCCTGCTTTCCCAGGGGGAGCCCATTAAGGTGCATAATGGATGACCACACCACCCAGAGCCTGTCCTCCCCAGAGCTGGCCCATTATGCCCCCTGGCTCCTCACAGCAGAGGGTGGGGTTGGCGACCTTTCTGCAGGTGGAGACACTGAAGCCCAGAGGAGCCTGGCACTGCCTCAAGTCCCCAGAACCCAAGGCAAAGCCTGGACTTAGAGTTAGGGCTTCTGTCACCACAGCCTCCCAAAGCGCAGCTCTCCCTTCCCACAGGCTCGGAGGCCCTGGCAACCCAGCTGCCCTGAGTGCAGGCAGAGGACTGTCCCTTCAAGTTTACGAGCACCTACTCTCTTCTGAAAACGCGCTGGAGGGAAGAGTGGGAAACTCACCCATCGGGACGATGCACACCACGCAGGCCAGGAGGCGGAAGGGCCCTTCCATGCTGTAAGGTCCAGAGACCCCGGGCTGGCCCCGCACTCAGCCAGGTCCCTGGTGAGACCCCTCCTTGGTGTGGGTGTGAGGGGGAAGGAAGGTGGGAGGGGGTGGGCGGTGTGCCCAGGTCTGCACCCTGCAGGGTTCTGCAGGCGCCGGAGGAACTGAGAGGCAGCCAGGCGGGCCCAAGCATGATTAACTGAGACCCGTGGGGTTTAGTCATGTGGAAAACCCAGAGGGGAACCACTCGGATGATTTTCCAGGATGAGAAACAGAGAAGTGGATGCGGAAGATGCAGGAGACCTTTCTGTGGCCGCTGTCCCTTTGGCAAATCTACTGTTCTTATACTTGCTTCCTTCTCACCTTCTTGCCCTCTCCTTGCCTCTTTCTTTCTTTTTCTACCCCTTCCCAAATTTTTAGTGTGCCAGGAAGAGTTTTCATCTTGGTGAAGCTTGCCGGACAGCTCAGCTGGTAAATAACCTGCCTGCAATGCAGGAGACCCTGGTTTGATTCCTGGGTCGGGAAGATCCACTGGAGAAGGGATAGGTTACCCACTCCAGTGTTCTTGGGCTTCCCTTCTGGCTCAGTTGGTAAAGAATCCACCTGCAATGTGGGAGACCTGAGTTCGATCCCTGGGTTGGGAATAACCCCTAGAGAAGGAAAATGCTACCCATGACAGTATTCTGGCCTGGAGAATTCCATGGACTATACCATGGGCTCGCAAAGAGTTGGATGAGATCGAGCGACTTTCACTTTACTTTTATATAGGTATTGAAGTGATTATTATTGATGGAAGGAAAAAATCGTCTCCAAAATGTAAACCTCATTGACAATGGTTACATGCAGCATGCAGCTGCTGACAAGCAGCATAAATGGGAAATAGTAAAATTATTAAGCAAAACAGCCCTTGTCAGAACAATCAGAACATCAACATGCCAGGTTAAAATACCCTTTGGCAGGGGCAGAGTCTCAGTATCTGTTGCAAGGAGATAGTAAGGAAACTGGACAAAATGTGGCCAGACAAGGGGCGGGCAAGGATGAGCCAGTCGCTGAGTAGAAGGAGGTATTTTTGTTCAGAGAAAGGTTGACCTGTTGGGAACAAAAGCGATTCCCAAATATAATGGATTAAGAAAGAGAGAAGGTGACATCTCTCCCATGTATCATTCCCAAGATGAGCTGCTTTGTGGGCAGGTGCCCTGGTTTCTCATAGTCATTCAGAGATCTAGGTTCTTTCATACTATGACTCTGCTACCCACCCCACCCCACCCCCCAGGGCATTGCTGACACCTTCAAGGCTGAAGCTGAATATCAGGCTTGTTCAAGGTCTAGCTTGTGTGGAGGGGGAAGGCAGAAACCTAAGTCTTGTCTAAGGCTTGTCTTTTTGTTATCCAGGATCCACAAGATGTACACATCACATCCGCTCACATCCCATTGGCCCCAAGTTCATCAAACAACTGAACCTACTGCCAAGAAGGCCTGGAAATGTGGTCACTAGCTAGGTGACCATAAGGTCAAGTTAAAATTTTATTACCAGGGAAGAAGGAAACAGATGTTGGTGGATAGTTCCCTATCTCTGCCAAAGATATTTGCTATAACTCCAGACAACCAGAAAACCAGAAAACTAAACTTGGCAGAAATAATTTATTCAATAAACTCTAAAATGTAATTGAAAGACGCACTCTTATTTTATATGCCACTAAGGCAGGAGGCTTCCCTGGTGGCTCAGAGGTTAAAGCATCTGCCTGGAATGCTGGAGACCCAGGTTCGATTCCTGGGTTGGGAAGATCCCCTGGAGAAGGAAATGGCAACCCACTCCAGTACTCTTGCCTGGAGAATCCCAAGGAGGGAGGAGCCTGGTAGACTACAGTCCATGGGGTCACAAAGGGTCGGACACGACAGCGACTTCACTTCACTTCAAGGCAGAAAAAAAGTTTCTACCTTTTCATAGTTGTAAGATGCCACTGACTGTATTATATATCCTGATCTCAGAAATGTTAAAGTGCAAAAAAGTGTGTATCTTAAAACTGATGTGATAGAGTTCCTTTTTAGCTGTTTGTATTTTGGGTAATATAGTCTCAGTAAGAAAAGGCCAGCCTATGTTCCCTATGCTGAGAGGAACCAGGGGAAAGAGGCATGTCTGTGCATAGGCCAGAGTTTCAGAGGGAGGCCAAGCATGTTGATTTTTGTAACAGGGATAGAAACGAGAGGCTCCTGTGGGGACTGGGTCCTTTGCTAGAGTCTTTCCTCTGCCTTCCTCTTTTTCTACCTTCCCTAACCTCTGGGGACCCACTATATTCCCCCTTGCATGGCCACTTGTCACTTCCTGCATACCTCTTGTTTCCTCAATGCAAGGATGCAGACAGAAAAAAGAACCCCCTACAAAGTGTTTCAGATGGAGGGGGATTGGGTATAGGTAGCTGTTAATATAAAAACTGAAGGATGAAAGAGAAGATAGGAGATTCTGAGATAGCCCAGATATTAGTAACCACAGGAAGTGGCTACCACTCCTAAGGCTGGGGTGGGTGGGGTGGCAGAAAGGAAGAAGTGAGGTTCCTGAGGCCTAGGGGCTTAGGGGCAGGGCCCCTGCGCAGCTGGTGGTCAGATGGGTGAAGGGGCCCCATGTGCCTAATTCTCAGACTACAGGATGAGGAGGGGAGAGACACAGCTAGCTGGTGGATGCTGTACCTCTGAGGGGGTTCCACAGGCTGGATTGCCAAAAGAAGCTGAAGGCTGAACCTAGAGCTTTCAGAAGGTGCTGGAGCAATGCTAACAGGAGCTGGGAGCCCTTCTCCCATCTTCCGATCTCTCTCTAGTGTCTTCCATCAGATGACAGCAAGTGTATCTGAGAAACGTGTTTTTCAAAGTCCCAGCCTCAGCACCTAGAGCAGAGTGTAGAAATGGAGGTGTAAATACACAACACTCACTCAGCCCTGCTGGAGACTGTTCTTCCATATGTCTGGGGCAGTGTCTAGTCCAGCATGGCACCTGGAACATGGTACGGGCTAAAAATTATGTGAATTTGAGCCGTTGAAAGTGCTCTTTGCTTAATTCAGGAATGAAAAAGGGATCTTACTAGAGAATTCACAGACATTTTTAAAAAACAACAAGGGAATCTTATGAACAATTCTATGCTGGTAAATTGAACAACTTGGATGAAATCAACCAAATCCTTGAAATACATAATTATCAAAACATACTTCAGAAGAAATAGATCATCTGAACAATACTCTTTCAAACTAATTAGATTCAAAACTTAAAACCTTCCAACAAAGAAAACTCTAGGGACAGATGGTTTGATGAATGCCACCAAATATTTAACAAAGATCTGATACCAATTCATAATCTCTTTCAGAAAATAGAAGAGGTAGACAGATTCCATAACTCCTTTTATGAGATCAGCATTACTCTAGAGCCCAAACCAGAAAAAGACACTACAAGAAACAAAAAATACAGATCAATATCCTTCATGGACAAACAATTCTCAATAATGCATCAACATTGTAGACCGAATAATGAACTCAGTGATTTTATATAAAAGGGATATTACATCACCATCAAGTGTGGTTTATTTTAGGAATGCAAAGCTGGTTCAACTTTGAAAAATCAATCAATATAATTCACTAAAGTAACAGACTGAAGCCACCTTTAGACCCTAATGAAGGCTGAGCAAGGAATACCGAAGAATTGGTGCTTTTGAACTGTGGTTCTGGAGAAGACTCTTGAGAGTCCCTTGGATTGCAAGGAGATCCAACCAGTCAACTCTAAAGGAGATCAACCCTGAATAGTCATTGGAAGGACTGTTGCTGAAGCTGAAACTCTACTTTGGCCACCTGATGTGAAGAGCTGGCTCGTTGGAAAAGACCCTGATGTTGTGAAAGATTGAGGACAAGAGGAGAAAGGGGCGACAGAGGATGAGATGATTGAACAGCATTATCAACTCAATGGACATGAATCTGAGCACACTCTGGGAGACAGTGAAGAATGGGGAAGCCTGGCGTGTTGCAGTCCATGAGGCTGCAAAGAGCCGGATGTGACTTAGTGACTGACCAACAACAGACTGAAGAAGGAGAAATCATATGATTATTTCAATAAATGCCAAGAAGCCGGCAGCAAAATTCAACACTAATTCATGATAACTTTCAGCAAACCAAGAATAGAAGAAAAATTCCTTAACCTGGTAAAGAGCATCTACACAAAAGCTGTAATAAGCATCATACTTAAAAGTGAAAGGCTGAGACTAGGAGACCCAAGCGTGTCTTCTCCAGTGACTCCTCAGCCCTGTGTGAAGACACACAAGCTGGAAACCAAGAGATAAAAACTGTCTCTATTAGCAAACGACATGGTCACTTACATTGAAAAGAATGTTTAATGGACAAAGAAACCCCTTCCATAACTAATAAGTGAGTTTAGAATGGTCTAAGTATAAAAAGCCAATACACTGGAATCAATTGTATTTATATATAGTATCAATGAATGATTGGAATTTTAAATTAAAAAATCCCAAATCAGTTTTGCTGTTGTTGTTCAGTTGCCCAGTCATGTCTGACTCTTCGTAACTCCATGGACTGCAGCATGCCAGGCTTCCGGTCCTTTACCATCTCCATCGCCATAATCATTTACAACAACATAAAAAGCCTCAACAAACACTTATGTATAAACTGAAAAAAAAAAAAGAAAAAAAGGTTCCAGATCTGTATGAGAGTGTTTCAAATAAGACTTAGAATAGTTGAGTGATATACTGTGTTCGTAGTCCTAAAGTTTCATTATTGTTAAGAGATAAATTCCCTCTGAATTAATCTATGCATTCAACACAATCTTAATCTAAATACCAGTGGGCTTTTTTGGTAGATCTCTACAAGCAGATTCTAAAATTTATATGGAAAGACAAAGAAACTAGAATAGCCATTTTTCTTTGTCTTTGACAAAGAAGGACCAGTTGTGAGAACTACTGGACTCAGACATTGTCCAAGTTTAAGACCTAATATAAAAGATAATGTGGTGTTGGTGAAATAATAGCCACAAAGATCAATGAAACAGAATGGAGAGTTCAGAACCATAAATACAGTCAACTGATTTTTGGTAAAAGTGCAAAGGCAGCTTAATGTAGGGAGGACAGTCTTTTGAACAAATGCTGTTAAAACAATTCTATGTCCACTCACATACAACCTTGACTTATAGCTCACATCTCGTACAAAAATTAACTAAAAACAAATCATCAACCTAAATGTAAAATGTAAAGTTTCTATGAGGAAACACAGAAAAAATCTCTGTAACCTTGGGTTAGGCAAAGAGTATCTATGTAAAACACCAAAAGGATGATATGTTTAGAAATATATAAGTTGAGTTTTGTTAAAATTAAAAACATTTGCTCTCCAAAGACTCTGCCAAGAGGATGAAAAGATAAACTACAGAATGGGAGAAAATATTTGAAAGTCACATCTCAACAGAAGATCTGTAATCAGAATGCACAGAGAGCTCTCAAAGGCTAACAATAAAAAATTACTACTACTACTATTACTACTAAAATAGAAAGTGAAAGTGAAAGTGAAGTCGCTCAGTCGTGTCCGACTCTTTGCGACCCCATGGACTGTAGCCTACCAAGCTTCTCCGTCCATGGGATTTTCCAGGCAGGAATACTGGAGTGGGTTACCATTTCCTTCTCCAGGGGAACTTCCCGACCCAGGGATCGAACCTGGGTCTCCCACATTGGAGGCAGGCACTTTAACCTCTGAGAATCAACCCCAAATGAGAAGATTTGAAGAGACATTTCGCCAGTGAAGATACGTGAAAGTGAAAGTAGCTCAGTCGTATCCAACTCTTTGCTACCCATGGACTAATATTTGAAAGTCACATCTCAACAGAAGATCTGTAATCAGAATGCACAGAGAGCTCTCAAAGGCTAACAATAAAAAATTACTACTACTACTATTACTACTAAAATAGAAAGTGAAAGTGAAAGTGAAGTCGCTCAGTCGTGTCCGACTCTTTGCGACCCCATGGACTGTAGCCTACCAAGCTTCTCCGTCCATGGGATTTTCCAGGCAGGAATACTGGAGTGGGTTACCATTTCCTTCTCCAGGGGAACTTCCCGACCCAGGGATCGAACCCGGGTCTCCCACATTGGAGGCAGGCACTTTAACCTCTGAGAATCAACCCCAAATGAGAAGATTTGAAGAGACATTTCGCCAGTGAAGATACGTGAAAGTGAAAGTAGCTCAGTCGTATCCAACTCTTTGCTACCCATGGACTGTATAGTCCATGGAATTATCCAGGCCAGAAATACTGGAGTGGGTAGCCATTCCCTTCTCCAGGGGATCTTCCCAACCCAGGGATTGAACCCAGGTCTCCCACATTGCAGGCGGATTCTTTACCAGCTGAGCCACAAGGGAAGCCCAAGAATACTGGAGTGGGTAGCCTATCCCTTCTCTAGCAGATCTTCCTGACCCAGGAATTGAACCGAGGTCTTCTGCTTTGCAGGTGGATTCTTTACCAACTGAGCTATCAGGGAAGCCCCAGTGAAGATATACAGATGGCCATATACACATGAAATCATGCTCAACATCACAAGTCATTATGGAAATGCAGGAGCTTCTCATTGAGGAGGCTTCTTTTGTTGCTGAGCATAGGCGCTGGGTGAGCGGGATTCGGCGGTTGTGGGATGTGGGCACAGCAGTTTCAGTTCATGGGGTCTAGTTAGTTGTGGCACATGGGCTTAGTTGCCTTACAGAATGTGGGATCTTCCCAGAACACGGTTTGAACCCTATATTGGCGGGCAGATTTTTAACCACTGGACCACCTGGGAAGCCCTCCAGTGTGAATCTATTATTCACATTGACTAACTTTCTGAAGAGATGAATGCCTAAGCTAAAGTGTCTGAACAAGTGAAAATCTAGCCTATCTTTGGACTTTGGTTTCTTCCCTCATCAGAGTCATCAGCTTTCCTGTTCATGGCTGAGCTCAAAGGTCAGGTAAAAGCCAGGATTCTTCAGGTCCACAAAGACTTCAAAATCAGATGCTTGCAAGTTCCACTGAGTCTCTCCCCATAACCATGGGCCAAGATGCTGGCATGAGTCCTCTGTCAAGGACTATTGTGACATGATGTGACTTATTGTTCATGGGAGGCAGGCCAATGAGCCTCCTAACCCGGACTCAAAGGCCAAAGGGGAAGGTAGAACTTTCTCAAGGATTAAGTAGAGAGTTTGCTGATGGGGGCAGGGGGTGGGGTGGGGCAAGGCCCAGAGTGGTTGGAGGCAGGCAGGACAGCAGGGGAGAGCTGGAAAAGAAGTGTCCAAGGAGACAGATGGGGCAGCAGCAACAAGCAGCCTGAAGGGAGCCTCTCCTACTGCCTTTGCGTCAGGCCTCAGTACCCGAGGACAAGAAGGACATAAATCAGGGCCAAGCGTGGGCAGGCAGCACAGGACGGGCTGAGGTTCATCCTCACCCAGGCCAGGAGTGCTGCTGCTAAGTCGCTTCAGTCATGTCCGACTCTGTGCAACCCCATAGACGGAAGCCCGCCAGGCTCCGCCGTCCCTGGAATTCTCCAGGCAAGAACCCTGGAGTGGATTGCCATTTCCTTCTCCAGTGCATGGAAGTGAAAAGTGAAAGGGAAGTCACTCGTTGCGTCTGACTCTTCGGATCCCACGGACATGGGGTTTTCCAGGCAAGAGCACTGGAGTGGGGTGCCATCGCCTTCTCCGAGGCCAGGAGTAGGGGACGGTTTTTACAAAAGCACTTGAGGAGGAGTGGAAGGAAAATCCCTTGAATCTATTTGTCATTTCCACTGTATAATCATAAGAGATTTGATTTAGGTCATACCTGAATGTCTAGTGGATTTCCCTACTTTCTTCAATTTAAGTTTGAATTTTGCAATAAAGAGCTCATGGTCTGAGCTACAGATCATATTTTTGCTAACTGTAAAGAGCTTTTCCATCTTTGGCTGCAAAAAATATAATCAATCTGTTTTTGGTATTGACCATCTGGTGATGTCCATGTGTAGAGTCATCTCTTGTGTTGTTGGAAGAGGGTGTTTGCTATGACCAGTTCCTTCTTTTGGCAAAACTCTGTTAGCCTTTGCCCTACTTCATTTTCCACTCCAAGGCCAAACTTGCCTGTTACTACAGGTTATCACAACTAGGTGTTATTTTTTGTTTTGGCTCAGCCTCTTCATTCTTTCTGGAAGTATTTATCCATAGCACATTGAGCACTTACCAACCTGGGGAGTTCGTCTTTCAGTGTTCTAACTTTTTGCCTTTTCATACAGTTCACGGGGTTCTCAAGGGAAGAATGCGGAAGCGGTTTACCATTCCCTTCTCCAGTGGACTATGTTTTGTCAGAACCCTCCACCATGACTCGTTCATCTCGGGTGGCCCTACATGGCATGGCTTATAGTTTCACTGAATTAGACAAGGCTGTGATCCAAGTGATCAGTTTGGTTAGTTTTCTATAATTGTGGTTTCCATTCTGTTCTCCCTCTGATGAATAAGGATAAGAGGCCTGTGAAAGCTTCCTCATGGGAGGGACTGGCAGTGAGGGAAAGTGGGTCTTTGATGGGTGGGGTCATGCTCAGTAAATCTTCAATCCCATTTTCTGTTGATGGGTGGGGCTGTGTCCCCACCCATAGTTTTGGCCTGAGGCCAAACTATGGTAGGGATAATGGCAGTAACAGGAAGCTCCTTCAAAAGGACTTATGCCAGGATGGTTGTATTCAGTGCCTCTGACCCCACTGCAGGCCACTGCCAAGCCACAACTCTGCTGGAGACTCTTGGACACTCACAGGCAAGTCTGGCTCAGCCTCTTGTGGGATCACTGTTCCTTTCTCCTGGGTCCTGGTACACACAAACTTTTGCTTGTGCCCTCCAAGAGTGTTTCCTCAGTGCTGTGGAAGTTCCGTAACCTGCAAAGTCAAATTCCCTGGTGGTTCTCAGTACTTTTGCCAGATCCCCGGTTGGGGAATCATTGTGGGCCACAGAACTTTGGTAACAGTGGAAGAACTTCCTTGGTATCACCGTTCTCCAGTTTGTGGGTTGTCTACTCGACCACTCTATGGAGGGTAACACTGTGTGACCCAGGGCTCCTGTAGCCAGAGCCCCTGTCCCCGTGGCAGGCCACCGCTGCCCCATGCCTCTGTAGCAGACACTCACACACTCAAAGGCAGGTCTGGTTCAGTCTCTTGTGGGGTCCCTAGGGCCTCGTGTGCACAAGGTTTGTTTGAGCCCTGCAAGCATTTCTGGACAGTATGGAGTTTGATTCTAAATGTGATTTTGCCCCTTGAACTGTTATTGGGGCTTCTCCTTTGCCGCTGGACATGGGGTGTCTTTTTTTGGTGGAATCCAATGTTCTCCTGTTGATGGTTGTACAGTGGTTAGTTGTAATTTTGGAGAAGAAGAGTGCACATCCTTCTACTCTGCCATCTTGAATCGATTACAAAAGTCCTTCTGAACTTAACCAAAGTGCTCAAGGCCTTCGCCATCATTAAGAGAAGCCAAAAGCTTGTTATACTGTACCTAGTATTACATGGTTGGACCTGATATTAAGGAACGCTCCTGGCATCTGGTCCCCTGGGCAGGCAGAATGATGTATTTGCGTGACAGTTGGCCATGGTGAAGGTCAATGTGGCTCTTATACCTCAGCTTTGGAGAACTTTGTAAACTAGGTAGCACACTGTCTAGCTTCCATGAGGTCAACAATTAAAGCAAAACCCATCAGGGTCTTTGGGAAGCTGCCATGCACAGCCCAACACCTCTGTTTCCATATGCCCAATGAATTAATAATCTTAAGGTTTGAAGAATAATCTTAGTAGTAGTTTACTGGCTAAGTCATGTCCGACTCTTGCGACTCCATGTACTGTAGCCTGCCAGGCTCCTCTGTGCATGGGATTCTCCAGGCAAGCACACCAGAGAGGGTTGCCATTTCCTTCTTCAGGGGATCTTCCTGACCCAGGGATCGAACCTGGGTCTCCTGCATTGCAGGCAGATTCTTTATCCACTGAGCTACGACGGTGGCCCTAAAGAATAACCTTGAGGCTTAATAATTATATCTAGTCACATCTGGCTATTGTTAATTGCCAATGGAATTAACTGAAAGTAAATAAATGCCTATCAAGCATTTGGGAGAAACAGATTGTCAAAGAAAGAGCAAACTTAGAAAATCGCAAACTGTTTAATCTGCAGAGCAATCCTTGGGCACTCAAACCCATGCCACGAAGAGGTGGGGTACCAAAGTCTATTGTTGTTGTTCACTCACGAAGTCATGTCTGACTCTGGTGATACCGTGGAATTCAGCACACAGGCTTCCCTATCCTACACTAGTTCTCAAAGTTTGCCAAAGTTCATGTCCTTTGAGTGGACGATGCCATCCAACCATCTCATCCTCTGTTGTCACTCCTCCTGTCCTCTATCTTTCCCAGCATCAGGGTCTTTTCCAGTGAGTCAGTTCTTGGCATCAGGTGGCCAAAGTATTGGAGCTTCAACATCAGTTCTTCCAATGAATATTCAGGGCTGATTTCCTAAGGAAATCAACTGCTTTGATCTCCTTGCTGTTCAAGAGACTCTCAAGAGTCTTCTCCAGCATCGCAATTCAAAAGCATCAGTTCCTTCCTGCTCAGCTTTCTTAACGGTCCAACACTCACATCCATACATGACTAGTGGAAAGATTATAGCTTTGACTATACAGCCCTTCGTCAGCAAAGTGATGTCTGTGCTTTTATACTAAAGTTTAGCGGCTTTCAAGTGGTATGAGCTCTTCAATGCCCACATAATATTGGCCCTGGAAGACGTAGCACAAGGAAGACCTTTTCAGAGGGCAGAGTCAGGGAGTATGTAGAGAAAGTGGGCATGGGAGATCCTTCTGGATATGAGACTTTGCCATCAAGGCTGCCAGATGAGTCACTCAAAGAACTTAGGGGCTAGAGAATGAGCCTTGTCTACCAGTAGCAATATATCAGATGTTTGGGAAGCAGGTAACCTGGCTACATCCATACTTGATGGAGAGGACTGAATAGTTCCGGGAGTCTTGGACTTTGAGTTGAACAATGTAAATGGAAGAGTTGGATGGAATTTGAGAGGTTTCTCCCAGAAGGTGAATCTGTTCTGTGTGTGAAGAAAAGACTGGACACAGCTGTTTGGGTGGCCCAAGGAGGGCATTGTGGCTGAGATGCTAGTGTGTTCAATTTCTACTGTTGCTGTGACAACGTACCATAAATTGAGTGGCTAAAGACAAGGAGATTATGATCCTACAGTCAGGTCAGAAGTCCAACATTCTTGCCACCGCACTAAGGTTAAGGTGTTCCTTTTGAAGGCTCTGGGGGAAAATCTGTTCCCTTGCTTTTTCCAGTTTCTAGAGGCCACCTGCATTCCCTAGCTCATGGTATCCTTCTTCTTCAAAGCCTGTATGGAATCTTGGACCTGCCTTCTGACCACAGCCAGGAAAAGTTCTCTGCCTCTTTAAAAAAAAATAATTTTACCTACTTATTTATTTCTTGACAGTGCGGGGTCTTCATTGCTGCAAGGGCTTTTCTCCAGATGTGGCGAGCAGGGCTACCCTCTAGGTGCTGTGCCCGGGCATCTCACTGCAGTGGCTTCTCTCATTGCAGAGCATGAGCTCTTGGGCAGTCGGGTTTCAGTAGCTGTGGCATGTGGGCTCAGTAGCTATGGCTCCCACGCTCTAGAGCACAGACTCAGTAATTACGGCTCACGGGCTTAGCTGCTCTGTGGCATGTGGGATCGTCTTGGATCAGGGATAGGACCCGTGTCTCCTGCGTTGGCATTACCATCAGGCCATCAGGGAAGCCCAAGTTCTCCACTTTTAAGAGTCTATGTGATTATATTGGGCCCACTTGGATGATCCAGGAGAATCTCTGCCTCTTAAGGTTCCTACTGAAAGGTCATTTCTCCATAAACAGTAACATATGCACAGGAACACCCTGAGAACTAGGATATGGGTGTCTTTGGGGAGATAATTATTCTGTCTACCACAGGCATATATCTCAATATCTATTTTCCACTTCTTCAGAAGACCTCCATGTTATTTACCAAAAGCAGGGACTATCACTGCCCAGAGCAGAGATCATGTTGCCCAGTTTCCTCTGATATGTTTGACATGACTGAATTCTACCATGTGATGAAAGTGGAAGTGATATGTGCAACTTCTGGAAGCTGCCTTAAAGAGAGAGGGCGTGTCTTTCCCTTTCTTTTTGTCCTTTCTGCTGGCCAAAACACACACATGAAGAATGAAGCTGGATAACAGACTGCTAAGTCACTTCAGTCGTGTCCGACTCTGTGTGACCCCACAGACGGCAGCCCACCAGGCTCCCCCATCCCTGGGATTCTCCAGGCAAGAATACTGGAGTGGGTTGCCATTTCCTTCTCCAATGCATGAAAGAGAAAAGTGAAAGTGAAGTCGCTCAGTCTGTCCGACTGTTAGCGACCCCATGGACTGCAGCCCACCAGGCTACTCCGTCCATGGGATTTTCCAGGGAAGATGTGTAATGAGGATGACAGAGTCTTGGGAGACTGCATCCCAATGGATTGTGAGCTATCACATTGACCCTATGTCATTAATGCAAGCGGCAGGATGGGGGGAGGAATTAACATCTATCTTCTTAGCTTCTGTTATCAGGGGGTTTGGATGCTCAATCAAACCTGCTCCTATCAAATACACAGGATGCAAAGACGCTGCCAATCCAAAGTATAGGAAATGAGATAAATGAAAAGGAAATGAGAAAAAGGGATTTGAAATTTCTCCAGGCTTCGGCCAGCTGAAGAAAAAGTCATGAGTATGACAAGAACAAAACCAAACCTCAAGAGGAAAGTGTAACTGAAGAGATACAACAGAAGAAAAGGGTTCCAATGAAGCTACACTGGGGGAACCTCTGATCAATGTCTCTCTCTGCAAACTTTGCAGGAGTTAAATTTTCCTTTTAAAAGTTAAAACCTTACCAGTTTTCACTGGGGGAAAAAGGACCCCAAGATCTTAGTGCCTTAAAACAACAAAGGCTTATTTCTTGCTCACTGCACATGTTCAGTGTGGGCCAGCACGGAGCACCACTCATTTTAATAATTCAGGGACTCAGGCTGAGAAACGCTCATCTTAACATGTGCCTTTTTGCTTGTCACAGCAGGTAAAGGGGCTCTTAAAAATGCTGCTCAGCAAATCAGCACTATTCACAATAGTCAAGAGGTGGAAGCAACCCAAACACCCATTGATGGATGAATGAATAAACAAAATGCGAGAGACACACACAGTGGAATACTAGTCAGCCTTTAAAAGGGAGGCTATCTTATCACATGCAACAACGTGGATGAACCAGAGGACACTATGCTAAGTAAAAGAAGCAGTCACAAAAGACAAATACTGTACGCTTGATTCCAGTTACGCGAGTTAGCCAGAGCAGTCAAATTCATAGAGACGGAAGGCAGAATGGCGGCTATATGGGGCTGGGGCGAGGGGAGGATGAGGAGTCGCTGTTTAACGGGCACAGAGTTTCAGTTTTGCAAGATGGAAAAGTTCAGGAGACCTGTTTTACAGACATTCCCACGAGTATGCTTCACACTACAGACGTGTACACTTCAAAACGGCTACGATGGTAAACTATACACTGCCAGGTTTTTAGCCAGAACTTTAAAAAAATGTTGCTTAGGAAAAGTGTGGCTTCTGTTCACAGTTAATTAGCAAAGTAAGTTACAGTAGCTGTGCCTGACTGTAACAGTAGGGGGAGGGGTGGTATAAACCTAGCATGGGCCCATTAGCAGTAACGCAAATCCATTTGGTGAACAGTTATTTTAAAAATAATTTTATTTATTTTTGGCTGTGCTGGGTCTTCATTGCTTCAGAGGCACGGCTTCTCCTGTGACACAGGCTCTAGGGTGCTGAGCCTCGGCAGCTGCAGCCCCAGCTGCCTACAGAACAGGCTCAATAGTTGTGGCACATGGGCGTAGTTGCTCCGAAGCATGTGGGATCTTCCCGGACCAGGGATCGAATCTGTATCCCCTGCATTAGCAGGAAGATTCTTTACTACTGAGCCACCAGGGAAGCATTGGTGAACAATATTAATTATTATCACAAGCTCTTCTTCTGGGTATGAAACAATTCTTCTACCCTCCTTCCTGCATGTAAGATGCATTCATTCACTTGCTTTCCAGGAAGTCCCAGGGATGGCATCAAGCTCAAAGACCAGGGTCTCTGGGTGATGCCTGGGAGTTTGTATCAGAGGGGAATGCATAACCAGCCTCTCTCACAGGGCCAAGTGCAGCTCCTCTTGATCCACAGACCCAAGCCTCCACACACACACACACACACACACACACACACACACTCCAGTGGTAGGATCAGGATAACTGTAATAAACTTTACTGACACTTCCCTGGTGGTCCAGCGGCTAAGAGAACTAGATCCTGTGTGCCACTGCTAAGACCTGGTGCAGCCAGATAAACAAACAATGTTTCGAAAACTAAAAGTAAAAATAAGACAGATGGAAAACACACGGCAGTCACTGGCCTATGACAATCCTGATATTAGTCTGCACCGAAGGTGTAGGACCCCCTGGCTGGGTGAGGAACTTTCCCTGAAGAGGCTCCATTTGAGTTTCCTAGGAGGGCGTCTCCTGTCTGTTGATCTCCATGGGGCCCTGGATTTTCCTTTTGGGAGGCTCTTCCCTTTCCATAATTCTTCTTCTTGGCCTTGTCTGAAGTAGGTATTGAGAAATACACTCAGCCCTCCATATCTGGGGGTTCCACATCTGAGGGCTACAGGTACCACACCATTTTATACAAGGGATTTGATCACCGTGGAGTTTGGTATCCACGGGAGTTGTGGAACCAGTCGCCCAGTGGATACCCAGGGACAATGATTTTATCTATTGTAGAGGTTGAGCTGTCTTGTCAGCATATTTCTTATCCATTCTGATAGGAATCAAGGATCATTTTAAGTTTCAAGAAGCTCCAGCTGCCTTTAATCCAAGTTGGTACCTCTTTTAACAATAAAACTGTTTTTCAGATTAAACCTTTCTTGACTTCTTACTTAGCCCCATGTTTCCTTTCTAGACATATTTATTTGCCATATTTCCCTGCTCTCTCTCCCTCTTTCTCCGCCTCCCTCCCTAATTGTGGGTTCCTTGAGCTCAGGAGTGAGTGCAACATGTCTTCCCCTGAACCGTGTTTAAGTCATTTTGAGCCATTTGGTCCAACTGAAGGGGATATCAGCCACCATGCCCTAATCCCATGTTCACTATTCTGATCCTCACTGCAATGCTGGATTTTACTAGACTTCATGGCTCAAAGTATCAGTTTTATCTTTTATTGTTTGAGTTGAGAAGCCGTTGCCTTTCTAACCTTGTAAGTCCTTGAATTTGCTAACTCTTGTCTCTTTTACGCATCTTTACCAAAACTGACCAATCTCCTCCTCATATCTCTTTCTTGCAATATCTTGTCAAATGCAGTCAATAGCAAGCAAATAAACAGTAATGATAATAATTTGCTTTCAGTCTCTTCCCTAAAGTTAGGTATGCCTTTTACTTTCCAGTTGACTGCTGGCAACACTTTACTTTTTGCCCACTAGAGAACATGGATTTCCAGGAATTTCCGTGGTGGCCCAGTGGTTAGGACTCCATGCATTCACTGCAGGGGGCATGGAAAAATTTATTAAAAAAAAAAAATGGATAGACTTTCAGTCCTTCAAGAATAGCTACCTTGATTCCTTTGACCAGTGGTTAAGCCAAATGCCACATATTTTAGGGTTTATTATTAAAGCAGCAGCTCACTCTTTCAAATTCTGTGTCTTTTCAGGATAAGATAATTCCATGGTGACAAAGTTCCCTCCCAATATCAACAGCTTAAATAAGAGGTTTCTTTTCTATTGTGTCCCATGTCCATTGGAGGGGTTTTGAGATGATGCTGTTCAAGGTGGTCACTCGGGAAAACACATGGCCAGTTTCCGTCTCAACAGCTGCTCTCTTAAGCAGAGCTCTGGGGGAAGAGAGGGCTCCTCTTAGAGCTGGAAATATTTGGTAAGTGGCAATCCAACTGCCAGTGCAGGAGGTGCAAGTAACATGGGTTCAATCCCTGAGTCAGGAAGATCCCTTGGAGTGGGAAATGGCCACTCCAGTATTCTTGCCTGGGAAATCCTATGGACAGAGGAGCCTGGAGGGCTACAGTCCATGGAGTCACAAAAAAATAGGACACAACTGAGCACACAATCGCAAGAATAGAAGCTCTATAGCTGAGTTCAGATGCAGGGAACAGAACCGACTGTATCTAATTCAAGGAGGAAGAGAGAGATTCGAAGGTTCAATGGTTTGTGGACAACTGGAGGAAGAAAGAAATAGATTGTAGCTTGAGCTTTCAGAAAAGTCTCCCAAAGTCACACCCCAGAACCAGGTCATCAACGAAGCTGTGTCTCCCCTGCAATCAGGAGTCCACTAGCATCAGGACTCCTCGAGGATGAAAACTCTCCCTCTCCATCAGGAAAGCAGCATTGCCACTAGTTCCAGACCACACCACACCACACCTGGCACTGTCTAGGTCCACAGGCTGGGTGCCAGGAAGCCCGCCTCTCAGAACCCACGGAGCCGGTGCCTGGTATCTCTGCTGATACTGTCACAGGACAAAAGGAAGTGGCAGACAGGACAGACAGACGCAAGCGTGGCCTTCTAGTCTCGACTTTCTAAATCCATGCTAGTGCATCTGATTGGCCAGATTCAAAGCATGCCCAGAACCCGAGCTGCAGTGGGCTCTGGGATCTGGTTTTTAGACTCTAGCATCTATACACATGGGGGCCCACCAGAGCGAAGATGAGGTTGTTAGGCAACACATCCATCCTTTACGACTCGGCAGCAGACCACAGGTAGGGCAGCAGGTGCTATAGCAACAATAAAGCTTGTTTATAATTTTCACATACCCCCAGGCCCCACCTATTTTAAGAGATTTACACTGAACATCCAAAGTCAGGCCCTTAGGGATTCTGGAAAAATTAAAAATTTTTTGCAATCTATGGGGGAAGATAATATACTTAAAAAAAAAGATTTTTGTTTTGACATAATGTCTTTATTGAATGTGTTACAATATTGCTTCTATTTTTGTTCTGGCTTTTTGGGCATGTGGGATCTTATCTCCCCAACCAAATATCAAACTGCTGTCCTCCCCCAGCTTTGGAAGACAAAGTCCTAATCACTGGGCCAGGGAAGACCTGATAATACAGTTTCATCAAACACAATATGTTAAGGACTGTGCTTCAGGCTTTTATGCATTCTCATAGTTTAGTCTCCAATTCTGACACCAATTCTATGAGGTCGTGTTTAGTTGTATGTCACAGGCACCCAGCTGCAGCGGCTTGAACAAGCAAAGTGTTAATTTTCCATATGTAATAAGCATTCTCTATGTGTATATGCTCAGTCATGTCTGACTCTTTGGCACCTTGTGGACTACATAGCCCACCAGGCTCCTCTGTCCATGGGATTATCCCAGGCAAGAATACTGGAGTGCGTTGCCATTTCCTACTCCAGGGGATCTTCCTGACGCAGAGACTGAACCCTCATCTCCCATATCTCCTGCACTGGTGGATTCTTTACCACTGAGCCACTTGGGAAGTCCCAGTAAGCAGTCTGCAGGGGTGCAAGCCAGGACTAATAGAGCTAGCTGCCTTTCTTTTCTTTAGTTCCAGTCTTCTAGCCCTGATCCTCACGGATATAAGACCACCTCCAGACATTACTAGCAACTTCCAGAATGGAAAGGGGAGGTTCAAAGGCAGAAGGCAGCAGTGGGGCGAGGTCCACCCAGTTACAGGTGGTGTTTACACTACAACCTCTTGACTTCCGCACACATCTTATTTCCAAAACAGTGTTACATAGCAACCTCTCTCTTCTGGGGAATTGGGGGACTAAAGGTTTTGTTTTGGTGACAGCTATTACCAAAATCAGAATTCTGTTAGTAAGAAAGAAAACCACTTTGAATATTGGGCAGGTAACTGGTAGTGTCTGGCTCAGATAAACATTATTTTCATTCTACAACAAGGAAACCAAGGTTCAAAGAGGTTGAGTAACGTGATCATAGCTCACTGACTTGGGAATTCAAGCTCTGTTAAGTGCAAATTCAGGGCTTTCTGATAAGAATGTTATTTGGCAGGAGGAATTTTTTATTGAAGTATAGTAAATCCGATGGACAGAGAAGCCTGGCAGGCTATACAGCCCATGGAATTAGAAAAGAGTTGGACACAACTGAATGACTAAACAATTAACATAGGTAATTTACAATGTTGTGTTCGTTTCAGGTGAAAAGCAAAGTGATTCAGTTGTACATATACATACATATTTTCTTTTTCAGATTATTTTCCATTATACTTTATTACAAGATATGGAGAATAGTTCCCTGTGCTGTACAGTAGGACCTTGTTGTTTATTTATTTTCTATTCAGTAGGGTATATCTGTTAGCCTCAAACTTCTGATTTATCTATCCCCTCCCCGACAATTTCTTTGGTAACTATAAATTTGTTTTCCATGTCTGTGAAAGAATTTACTTTTAAAATAGTTAAATCAAAAATATTTTGACCTATAAAGGGATAAACTGAATTATTCAGAAAACAAACAAAAAGAAACGATTTGCTAAATATTCTGGAGAAGTGGAAGTAGGAATGAGAAAAGGGGAAAGGATGAGATTTTTGGTGGGAACAGCACAATCTCATGCTTAAACAATAAAAACAACAATGATAAAAACCCTCCATGCTTAAAAGCAACCTTAAAGATTATGGCACATTTTCAGGCCAGTTTCCCACCGTGGGTAAAAAATTCATTGCCTTCTGGCTAGAACTCATTCTGACCTGGCAGTCATTTTATTGCCTCTATTAACTCTAAACTAATGCCTGAGAATTAGAGCAGTTCTTAACCAAGCTAACCTGAAGACCTTCTCCAGTGGCTATATGGTGTTTTCCAGAATAATTCATTTGATTCTCATGTCCCTAAACCTAGATATTTTTATTTCTTGGTTGATGTTTTTTGTTTTGTTTTCGCTACCATTGAGGAAAGGAAATGGTTTGATCTGCCCTGAAAGACGGGAGCCCTGTGAGTAGCAACGGGGGTGGAGCTACTGGATGTTTTTGTACAAGCTTGCAAGGATATTGAAGTTTGAGGAAAATGCAGGAGACATCAGAAATGGGTACCGAGATCCCAGCTGGGAGGGCAGAGGCGGGTCTGCTTGAGAGTGCATTGCCCTGGCCATAGTCTGCAAGAATGTGCAACTCAGGGGACTTCCCCAGCAGCCCAGGGGGTAAGACTCTGCAATCGCAATGCAGGGGGACCCAGGCTGGATCCTCGGTTGGGAACCAAGATCCTGCACGCTTCACAGTGAGGCCAAAACAATAAATAAATAAAAATTAAAAGACACCAATTAAAGAAAAAAAAAGTACAGCTCTGCCTGGGAGCCTGACAACACCCCCCCTAGCTGGCCTTGGGCACCTGGCAGGCTGTGGCTTCTGCCTTAAAGGGATAGGATGTGTTCTGACTTGGCTGTGTCTTTGCCTTGAACCTTGGGATTCCCCCACTTTCACCACCTTGAACTTGGCTGGATCATCCAAGCCGAAAGGGACGGCTGAACAAATGCAGTCCAATCCCTGGTTCGTTACAGAGCATGGCTAATTTCTGCCCAAATAGTCTTTGGAGAACTACAAAGAGCAAATTAATTACACTCCTGTGAGTTTAAGCAGCTGCAAGAAGGAGGAGGAGAGGTAAATAACACAGAGATTGAACCTGAAAAGGACCAGGGGGTGGGGGGAGGTTGGGAAAACTGTGTAAAACACATTTGTTGAAGGCTGGGAAAACAAAAAGGGGGTTACTGTTGGAAGATCACAGAACACCCTGGGCCTCCTCGTTAATGCAGTTACAAGGTGTGCTTGTCCAGTTGATGAAATAATAGAGCCTTGGAGGCATGGCTTGTGGGGTTTTGCTCAGGTTGGGTACACTTTGAGGATGTGAGGCCACAGAATTTAACCTTGCCAGACGCTGAGGAGCTGCCTGGGAAGCTGGGATGAGACGCTTTTCTAAGATCTCAAGGTGGGACATTTTTACTCTCCTTGCAACTAGAGAAGGTGGTAGGTACTGAGCAGGGATGAAGCCCGAGCACAAGATGAGGACTCGGGGGGAACATTCCACCCACAGAATGAAGGTCCCACTTTGGAAGTGTGTTAATTTTAGAGGCTTTCACAAATATAAAGTCCAAGTACCAGCATTCAGGCCCAGACTTGAATTCCCAAATTCTAGTATTAAAAACACACGAGAAGCTTGTTTGAAACGTACGTTCCCAAATCCAGCCATAAAAGATTCTGATTCAGTAAACTGGGGTTAGAGTGACGGAACCCCACAAACGTCACAAAAAGCTCCAACTCTTTGTGACCCAGGCTCCTCTGTCCATGGAATTTTCCAGGCAAGAATATTGGAGCGGGTTGCCCTTTCCTACTCCAGGGGATCCTCCCAACCCAGGGATCAAGCTTGAGTCTCTTGCACCTCCAGCATTGGCAGGCGGGTTCTTTACCACCGTGCCACCTGGGAAGCCATGGAGTGTTCTAGTTACTTTGTAAAAACTATGGTCTCTTCAAAAAAAAGCACTCAGTCCAATTAGAGACTTGACTGATAACAATACCACCACCACCAACGAAGGTGTACTCTTCCACCTGTTGTTCATTTACTTCTGGGGTTCTTTGGCCTATTCACTGAAGAACAGAAACTTATCCAGGAATTACAGATCTATCAGGAGCAACAAAATAGGATTTCTCCACCGCTGCCATTACTTCAAGAAAATCCTGCCTGTGCCTGCCTGAAAGAGGGAAGGAGGGACAGAAAAAGGAGGTGACCCCTCCCTTTCGAATTTTCTTTCCAAGACTTGAAGATGAAGCATCTTTCCTCCAGAGGAAGAAACTGCTGGAACCCCCAAAACCACAAGATTCACTAGGGCGATTATTGTTCAGTCACTCAGCTGTGCCCAGCTCTTTGCGACCCCACGGACTGCAGCACGCCAGGCTTCCCTGTCCTTCACCGTCTCCCGGAGTTTGCTCAGACTCATGTCCATTGAGTCACTGATGCCATCCAACCATCTCATCCTCTGTCGTCCCCTTCTCCTTCTCCCTTTAATCCTTCCCAGCATCAGGGTCTTTTCCGATGAGTTGGCTCTTCACATCAGGTGGCCAAAGTATTGGAGCTTCAGCTTCAGCATCAGTCCTTCCAATGAATATTGATTAGGGCTGTGCAGTAGCTTCAAGATTTTTCACCAAGACCCCTCCTAAAAATAAATTTTAAGTCACAACCTAGAACACACACACAGAGACACACTCCACATATGTGTATCAAAGTGTGTTTACGTGCAAACATATGGAAAATGGAAACACTTTCTAAAACATGACTTGCCTTTATCACGTGACGTGCACTCTAGTATTTTCTGCTCTCTGCCCTTTTTTCTTTTCCCTTCTCCCTCCCCTATCTTCTTTAATGACAGTCATGGTGCCACATATGGTTTCACCTTGGTGTTTGAAAAGTGCTGGGGTCCATGTAAGATTCCAACCATTATGGGAAGGAAAGAAGGGGCGAGGAGCTGGAATTGGAAAAGAGGTCTGTTCACTCATTTTTCCTTCTTCCTTCCTCAGGCAGTAACCCTCTTCACTTATCCTTTGTCTATCTTGGCTAAAACAGCATCCACAACCTACAGAGAAGCCTTTACAGTCTTAGAGGTTGATCGGTCAAAGAAAGTGAAACACTCAGAGGAATTTACTGATAAACCAAGGAGTCTTCTTACCAGGTTGGCCTTCTTGCTGTCTTGCAGAGGGCATGCTCACTTCTGCTTGGCTGTCTTTACCTCCTAATCTGGAATCGCAGCTACCTGCAAAATCATTCTCCTTGCCTGCCTCCTCACCCCTAGGGCTGCCAGTGAAGGCTATTGAAGGCACAGGGAGAGCCCTTCCTTCCCTAACATCCTGCTCAGGCAGGTACAAGTGCCTTCAAAGTAAAAAGAACCAATGCTGTTTTTTATTTTTACAACTAAAGCCATTATTCTCATCACTTGTAAATGAATTCTAGGGCTCAAAGGACCCAAGGTCCCCACAATCAACCCTCTTTATCCAATTAGCAATGCTCATTTTCATTGAATGGCTATCCACTCCAGTGCTGGGCTTGGCGAATTCCATAAACCAGTGCCACTATTTAATTATAGGCAGTAAAAACAGTCACAGTTGTGTTTGCTGTTATTGGTTGAGTGGTTAGTCTTGACAAACATCAGCTAAAGCAGCCAACTTCATGAATCACTTTTCATCACAGAGAGGGAAAAGAAAATCACTCCAGTCCCACCTTTGTTGTGACATCATTTTATCTCCATAAAGAAAAACAATTCAACCCAGATTTCAAGTGCTACTCAGCATCCTTCCCACACATACCTTATTTTAAAATGTTTTCATTGGTTTAAAATACACTTTGCAAGCACTTCCCTGACAGTACAGTGGATAAGACTCTGTGCTTCCAATGCAGAGTTTGATCCCTGTTCAGGGAACTGAGACCCTATATGCTGTGTGGTTCAGCCAAAACAAAAATTTTTAACTGAAAAAATAAAAATAAAAAGCACTTTGCAAGTTAACTGTCTTTCGAAACAATTTCATTATAAATTAATTACCATGGTAAAATTATAAACAAATTCCATCCAGTGTTGAAGCAAAGAACTGGTTTTATCCCAGTTCTTTTGAATGTATTGTGATCCACTGAACACCTGAAAATAAGGAGTCTATCAAAAACAGTTGGGATCATGTCAAAAGTATACAAGCACTAATTTGAAAAAAGTCTCTCACACTGGAGCAATATGAGTATCAAAAAAAGTAATAATGGCAACAGGTTGAAGCATGCCAAAGAAATATCCATGCCAAAAAATCCATGCATTCCTAAAGACATTACAAAAAAGAAAGTCATTGATCACTTCTGTAGTTTTCTAATGAATTAGGATACTAATTCATTATTGTGAAAATCAACAAAGAAAAATGTCAAGCATTAAAGTTAATTACTTGATGATGCTATTTAATATATATTTGTAGCCTTTGTGTAACTAAAGTGGATTTGGCCATATTTGTAGTGTAAGATCTCATTAGTGTTTTCCTATAATGTGAACTTTTGCCTTCCAACATGATTATAAAACTAACTATGTGTAATTTTGCTTTAAAAATTTTTATGTAAGTGGACTTATTCAGTATGGTCTTTTATACTTGCCTTCTTTCACAAAGCATTTTGTTTTTGACATTCATCCAGGGAGGAATATTTTATTCCTCTTCATCAAGTTGAGTAGTATTCTATTGTATATAGTTACTAAAGTTTGTTTAACCATTCACTAGTGCTTTTCCTGTATCTGTTGAAAAACTGTTTTTTTTTTCCTTTATTCTATTAATATGTTGAACTATTTTGATTGACTTTCAGATGTTAAACCAATTTTGCATTCCCAGGAAAAGCTTCACTGGTCATGAAGTCTTATCCTCTTAAATGTTGCTAGATTTGACTTCCTAAAAAGAACTTTTTTTAACTGAGGTAGAGCTGATGTAGAATATTATATGGATTCCAAGTATTCAACATAAAGGTGATTCACAATTTTTAAAATTTACATTTCATTTACAGTTAATTTACTAACATATTATTCAAGATTTCATGTCTGTGTTTATGAAGGAAAGTGATCTCTAGTTCTACTTTTGAGGTTTTATCACTGGTTATGGTATCAGAGTAAGAATGATTTCATAAAATAAATCCAGAGTGTTTATTTTATATTAAAATTCTTTATATTTTATTTATTTTATATTTATATTTAATCCAGGTATCCAATGCCTATTGAATGCCTTGCAGAACTTTGAGAAACATTAAATTGTGCATATTTGAATTGTCATTTAAATATGTCCCCCCAAATAAAATAATCCTATCTGACCTTGTTCAGTCTTTTCTAATTTCCATAGTGCTGCTGCTGCTGCTAAGTCGCTTCAGTCGTGTCCAACTCTGTGCGACCCCAGAGATGGCAGCCCACCAGGCTCCCCGGTCCCTGGGATTCTCCAGGCAAGAAAAGTGGAGTGGGTTGCCATTTCCTTCTCCAATGCATGAAAGTGAAAAGTGAAAGTGAAGTCGCTCAGTCGTGTCCAACTCCTAGCGACCCCATGGACTGCAGCCTACCAGGCTCCTCTGTGCATGGGATTTTCCAGGCAAGAGTACTGGAGTGGGGTGCCATTGCCTTCTCCGAATTTCCATAGTAAACACACCCTATTCATCTTCAAGCCTAGTTTGCTGGTGACCGAATTAGTAAGCGATACGAAATCAGATTTTAGGAAATTATTCCTTAGCAGTTTTAGGGTTCACTGTCACTAGAAATCTAGAAGAGGACACTGAGACCCTTAGAGACTGCCAGACTGTCTCAGAACAGAGTACTTCCCACTTTAAAAGCTCTGCACCCCATAACACTCATTACAAGCTTTTACAGGAAACATAAAATGCTTGCTGCGTATACATTTACCTTATAAAGTTAATGTGTCCATCCTTACTCTTTTTCCTTCTTATGAAGGCCCACACTTCCTACTGATAACAATCCAAATACGGAGCAACAAAACAATGAAATTCCAGGATCCCGTGGCTTGCGGGGGTTACTAGTTGAACTGGGCATGCTCAGTCGCCAGGCAGATTTTTTTCGGTGAAGTGGAAACTACAACAACGCGTACCGTGCGCGCGGAGGTGGGCGTGCCCTCGTGGAATTTAGAACGTTGCCGCAGCCAATGGGGCCTCGCGGCCGGCTGCCGGGGCTCCTCATTGGAGGAGCGGAGAGACCAGCGAGTAGAGGGCCCCTGGAGGGAGCCGCCGAGGTTGAGGTCCCGGAGGCCGGGCTACGCCAAGACCGGCGCGTAAGCAGCTGCGTCGGCTTCAGCATCCAGCGGCGGTGCCAGTAGTTCCAGCCCGTTGCTTTACTTTTAAGCTGCACGAATACAGTCATTATGCCGAAGAGAAAGGTAAGTCTTACCCAGAAAGATTTCAACGGCCTTCAGACTGTGAGAAGAGCAAATCTTGCCATTGCTATGGATGGCGCGGAATGCACTCGGTAGTAACTCGGAGGCGGCGATTCTCTTTGCTCCTTCACGCTTGTTTTCAGGTGCCTGTTGCAGATCTTGCTCCCTCCCTCTGTCCTCATCGATCTCTGGATGTTACTTTCTTTCCGGCGACGCGACTTCCCTTCTTTTTGAACTCATTCTAGCCGGAATGGTTTCTACCTCGAACAAGAAGCAAAAGCGCTTTGCACCCCCCTCCCCCCGCCTCGCTTCCAGAAGGGGAGTTTTCTCTTTCCAAAACTGCCAGGTTGAGGTTAGTGTGCAGGAAAAAGCAGCGAGACCGGGGGCTGGAGGGGCGGGGGGGTGGTGGGCTGCCATCTATGGGGTCACACAGAGTCGGACACGACTGGAGTGACTTAGCAGCAGCAGCAGATTTCCCCATGCTATACAGTATGCCCTGAAATCCTTTCCCTTTTGTATTTCTTTTAAGAATTTTTTTTTTTTGATGTGGACTGTTTTTAAAGCCTACTGAATTTTTACAGTATCACTGTTTTATGTTTTGTTTTTCTTTCTTTTTTTTTTTTTTTGGCAACGTGGCACAAGGGATCTTAGCTCCCCAGCCAGGGATTGAACCTGTGCCCCGTGTGTTGGAAGGCAAAGTCTTAACCACTGGAGTGCCACGCCAAGTTCCACTTCTCCTTTTTTCTTAAAAAAAAAAAAATCAGGCAAATATAAGATGTATCAGTGAGAAAAACTGCAGAACCTTCCTAGAAATAGTGGCTAACTTTTTCCTCTCCATTTGGAATTACAAAATCAACTATTAAGATTGAATTGACTTGTGAATGATTTGATGGCTTAAAATATTAAACCTAATTTACATGACTTAATTTATCAGTCATAGCTTGGCTTGGGATAGACAGAACCTTGGTTCTAAATATTAAGAAAAAACGTGAGTACCTAAATTATAGTTATCAGTACTTATGTATCATTTGGCACTGAGGAGAATTGCTGTGATTCATTGTGAACTCTCCCTTGAAAGTAAATGCATTATTCTCTATTGTAAGAGTAAGAAGATACCAGTGTCTCCCCTTCAGTAATTTGTCATAAAAATATAACTGCTAAATGTGTGAGCCAGAATGGTGTTAGGACATGATAGGGTTTGTTGCTAAATTATACACAGAAGAAAAAAAGAACAAATTCAAAATAATCTTTTAAAAAATCTAGAAGGATATACACTGTTTCTGAGAGAAAAAGATGCAAAATAGAACAGAAAGACTGAACAGGAATTTACATTACTTGCTGTGAAGACTTTAGTATTGAAAAAGAAAGCTTCTTTTTCCTTATTTTTAACATTTGTTTTTAAGTGACCAGAAGTTATGTTTATCTGCTTATAGGATATTTCTAACAGATTAACATACAACAAAGAGGTAATTTCTCCAAAACTGAAAAATAACATTCCTTTTTTCCATCACTTTAAAATTGAAAAGTCTATGCTTTATAGAACATTGTAAAACTTTATTGAACATTAATAAGCTTTCAAAGTACAGTACATATTTTATTGTTAAGTCCAAGATGGTAAATATGTTTGTATGGTATTTAAAGTACAAAGACACAGGCATTTTGTGATTTTGTAGAGGATTACTCTTCAAAATTAAAATTTTCAAACTTCTGATGCATAGAATATAACATCATATTTATAAAGATTCCAATTTAAGGCTTATCCTGTTAGAGATATTCTGGTTCTGAGGATCTTTATGTCAATCCCCATGACTCTTGTTTAATATAGAGTTCTCCATGGCGGTGGTGTGCTTTAGTTGCTAACTCATGTCTGATTACTGTGACCCCAAGGACTGTAGCCCACCAGGCTTCTCTGTCCATGGGATTATTCCAGCAGGAATACTGAAGTAGGTTGCCATTTCTCTTCCAGGGGATCTTCTCAACCCAGGGATGGGACCTGTGTCCTGTACTGGCAGGCACACTTTTTACCACTGAGCCACCACATAACCTCAGGGTTCTCCACGGACCCTAATTAATTCTTCAGTTTCTTCCTGAAGGCATTTCAACTGACTTCCCTGCTCTCTAGACACTGCGCTTCACCTCTTTGCCAGTAATGAGAAACTCATGAAATTATTCACTTTGCTGTATACCTGAAATTCATACAACATTGTAAGTTAACTATATTCCAGTAAAATTTTTAAGTCCAGTAAAGTGTTAAATTTTACTGATAAAATTCCAGTAAAAATTTTTTTAAAAAAACCTTCTTAGGTTTCACCAAAAAGCTTCCACCGCTTTGATCTTGAAGGCCATCATGTTCTGTGGACAGATGCGTAGTAGCAGACAGTGTAGACCAACTCACTTCCACCACTCCATTTACCCTTTCCTTCTCTCTCCCTTTCTCTCTCTCTGGCTATTCTGATTTATGTTTGTTTACTTATTTGCCTGGAAGATATTGTTAAGTTCCAGTAAAGCATTACTCTGATGTAGACTTGCTCTAATGGAGATGAGATTATAACTCATTAACAATGTCTGAAAATTTTCATCCAATCAATTAAAGCACAGAAGGATTGGCACATTGACTTCACATTGCCACTAAGAGATGAGTACAGTGTGGAATGAGGTCTTTATGCTGCATATATCTGAGTAAGTCAAGACCGAAATTACATGGCTAAGGGTAGTGGGCAGAACCTTGGTAGTGCTCCTTTGTCCTTTACAAAGAGTGTGTGTGTGATGTGTGTGTGTGTGTGTGTGTGTGTGTGTGTGTGTGTGTGAATAGAGACAGAGTGAGAGAAGGAAACAGAACATAATAGAGCCATAAATTGTCAAGAAGGGAGCGAGTAGCCGTGTGCATGTTTCAGAGGTGTCCCTGAGAACAGGAGGGTGAAACCCAGCCAACAGGAAAGCCGTCCACCTGCAAAGGGCAGCTGTCCTTCCCAGACAGGCTCAGGCATCAAACACAAAGTGAGGCGTTTGGAGCCTCCTTCAAATTATGACATAAAGCAAGTGTGGGGTCCACTCAGGACGACTCGCACCTTTTCTCATCTCCCTTGGGCTCTCTTGTCTCCTTATCCTACGGCTCACTCTGTGGGCAACATGCCGGAGGAGGGCCCCCCACGTCCCTCAGCCGGTCCAAGAGGCACTGTACTACAGTCAAGTGAGGAATGAAAGAAAGGCCTTTATCAGGAAGCTCTTTAAACCAAAGCCTTCTCTCGGTAACTGCTAGATCCCAGGCCATGTTGCAGAGTAAGTTTCCATGATTTGTAAAATAATGGCAACTTGTGAACACTGCAAAATAGCTTAAAATACTATTTAACATGTGTTGCTTCACTTCTAAGGCTTGTATATGTTCATGTCCTTCAAATTAATAAAGCAAATGATATTATATTTTAGGTCTTTAGAAATCTGGGGTAAAAGGAATTGACATTTCAATTAATTGATTTTTCTCAAAATTTCTGTTCAATTTTTGCCTAATTTGTTAGGTGCCAACCTCACCAGGTGTGCTCACAGGTGGCCTCACAGTTATCTGAATTCATTAAGAACAGTCAGTTGCAACCTCAGCTGGTAAAAAATTCTCCTGCAGAGCAGGAGACCCCAGTTTGATCCCTGGATTGGGAATATCCCCTGGAGAAAGGAAAGGCTACCCACTCTAGTATTCTTGGGCTTCCCTTGTGGCTCAGCTGGTAAAGAATCTGCCTGCAATGTGGGAGACCTGGGTTTGATCCCTGGGTTGAGAAGATCCCCTGGAGAAGAGAAAGTAAGTCCAGTATTCTGGCCTGAAGAATTCCATGGACTCTAGTCCATGGGGTTGCAAAGAGTTGAACAAGACTTAACAACTTTCTCTTCACTTCACAAAGATGATAGCTTTCTATTATCACAAGAAACAGTCTCTCCATACAGTTTTATCTTATGTGTGAATATATTTACATATACATATTATGATTAGTTCACTTTTCTGTCCCTAACAGACAGAATATTCTAGTACTTTGTTGATGGAAATGCAAATAATTTAAGAAATAGCAAATATTAATAAGAGCTCTAATAACAAGCAGAATTCCAATACAGACTTCCTCACTATGCTGGCTAATTTGGTGTGTCCTCTTTAAGTACCTAGATATTTAATCGAATACCAGAAGATGTGCTGTGGAGGCATTTTCTAGATGGGATTAACATTTCAATCAGTTGACAGTGAGTAAAGCATATTATCCTCATCCACTCTATAATATCCTTGCCTAAGAGGTGGGTGGGCCTCATGCAATCAGTTGAAGGTCTTAGGAGAAAAAGACGGAAATGGTGCAAAATGGAGGATTAGGTCACTCCTGACTCTTGTTCTTCCTACAGGCACACCAAGTACACAGCTATGCAGATAAGTCCCCTCCAAGAGAAATTCAGATACCAGTTGAGCGACAACTGCACATCCAGTGGCTGAGAAAGTAGCCCCATCCAAGCAGGCAGGAAAATGTGAGACAAACACAGCTATCCAAACCCTCCCCGGGCACTGAACTTCCCAGTTGAGAGGGACCCCCAACTCTCAGCTTCTCCCTGAGGAGCAAAGAGGATATGAAACACACATCCAACACTCCAGTTTATTTGAGTGTCACCAGGGAGACTGGCTCCCGCATCTTCCAGCTCTAAAAGCCAATGGGGACTTCCCTGGTGGTCCCATGGCTAAGACTTGTGCCCAATGCAGGGGACCTGGGTTCAGTCCCTGGTCAGGGAACTAAATCCCACATGCTGCAACTAAAAAGATTCTGTGTGCTGCAGATAAAGACCACACGAGCCACAAGTAAGATCCGACACTACCAAATAAATATTTTAAACAATAAATAGGAATAAAAGCCAACGACAACACCAGGATTGCATAAAACAGACAGGCAGTTTCTGAGCAGGCAGGAGTACTCCCCGCTGCCTTCCCCAGGGGCTCAACACAGAGGGACCATGAGAAAATGCCGAGGTCTCAGTTTCTCCTGGGAGGAATTTAACCCAAACTTTCACTGCTGCCACTGAGGATTGGGCTAATTCTAACTCACCTGCATCTGGGAGCTGGTGGGTGTGGGTGAACAGTAATCTCTTCAGCAATGATGGGTCAGTGGAAATTTACCCCCACCTCTAGAGACCAACAGGACTTGTCACTCTAATCTCCCAGGAGCCACTTGGAACAAACATGGAAGTTTGGACAGGTACCAAGTTTTGAGGGGCATCTGTAATCTCTGGTCAGCCTGATGAGTCTGTTAAGACAAAACTAAGCATTGGTTTTCTGGAAGAATAAAGTCATTATTCCCCACTCTGACTCAATCCCAGTGGTTTCCCACTCTTAGCCCTTCTGCCTCGCCTTCCATTCACCTGATGCCTCCAGGTTCCTGTAGAGCGGACTTTTGGACTCTGAGGGAGAGGGAGAGGGAGAGGGTGGGATGATTTGGGAGAATAGCATTGAAATATGTATACTATCATGTAAGAAACGAATCGCCAGTCTATGTTCGATGCAGCATGCAAAATGCTTGGGGCTGGTGCATTGTCTATGCACCATCCCAAAGCGGGAGTCAGTGCTTTCTCAGACGTTTCCCTCTTGCTTGTATCATTGCAGTAAGTAATTCAAGGATTGACTGTTTCATTGTTGGTTGTTTCAATGGGCTCCTCTGTACTCTGACCTGTAACAGGTCAGCTGTGTCTCCAGCTCATCTGAGCTTCTGATGACGTGTCATCTCAATTAATTTTGATAACAACTTCATAACACATAAGCTGTTTGTCCACACATTTTGATGGTGAATAAGCTCAAGCTCCTAAGGAATATGGACCTTTTATACATGATAGCAGCCTCACTAGAAACAAACCCAAGATGAGCTGATGCAGGGGTCATGTACTTGACCCCAACCCTGTACTGAAAGAATGTTCAGTGTGTAAGATTTAGAAATTGCATGGATGTCTCAAAAGAATACTTCCCTGGTGGCTCCTGGTAAAGAATCTTCTTGCAATGCAGGAGTTACAAGAGACCTCTGTTCGATTCCTGGGTTGGGACAATCCCCTGGAGAAGGAAATGGCAACCCACTCCAGTGTTCTTGCCTGGAGAATCCCATGGACAGAGGAGCCTGGTGGGCTGCAGTTCATGGGGTCGCAAAAGAGTTAGCAACTGAAAATGAACAACTTGAAGAATATAGAGATGCCAGAGGGCAAAAGGAAGAATACCNAAATGGCAACCCACTCCAGTGTTCTTGCCTGGAAAATCCCATGGACAGAGGAGCCTGGTGGGCTGCAGTTCATGGGGTCGCAAAAGAGTTAGCAACTGAAAATGAACAACTTGAAGAATATAGAGATGCCAGAGGGCAAAAGGAAGAATACCAGTGTGCTTTCTTCTTCCATTGTAGGCAACTCTTCGTCTGTATTTTTATGTGTACTTTTTTTTGTGTTTTTTACAATACATATGTGTTTTTTATAACCTTGAATGTTTTTTAAAAAGTACTAAGAAGTGCCCAGATATGAATCTATTGTTAAAAAATTTTACCTAGGTACTTGATGACGCATATGCATCTCAAGAGCAAGTTATTTTTCAGAGTATCTACTTTCATTTTGTTGAATTTTGCTCCTATAAAGTCCTAATAGAATTCATATTATTTGCAAATGGAGCCTTGAGGATCTATAACACGTCTATTTTATTGTTTTTCTTTATTTTCAATTAGTTTTCAAAAAATTGCTGTGCTGATCTTTGTATTACTAATCGTTTTCTTTAGAGGCTATTGGTTTTTCACTCTCTACTGGATTTTATATTTTGATAATTATTTTTTTTATTTGAAAGCTCCCTTTATGGATATTACATTGTTTCTTTCATATGAATATAATTTTTCCCATGACTTTTACCCTCTTTTTTTTTTTAATTTTGGTAAAGTATACTATACTTTGGTAACCTGAAGGAAAGAGCTGGAAAAGATCCTGATGCTGGGAAAGACTGAGGGCAGGAGGAGAAGGGGGCAACAGAGTATGAGATGATTGGATGGCATCATCAATGGACTCAATGGACATGGGTTTAAACAAACTCCAGGAGATGGTGAAGGACAAGGAAGCCTGGTGTGCTATAGTCCATGGAGTCACAAAGAATTGGAGAGGACTGAGCAACTGAACTGAACTGAACTGAATACAAAGTTGTACCATTTTAACCATTTTTAAAAAGAACAGGTCAGTGCTTTCAAATATATTTGGAAAGTAGTGCAAACATCACCACCACCCATCTCCATAACCCTTCTCATCTTATGAAACTAAAACTTTATACTCATTAAACAGTAACTCTTAGGACATCCCTGGTGGTCCAATGGTTAAGGACTACCTTCCAATGCAGGGGATGCAGGTTCAATCCCTGGTCAAGGAACTAAGATCCCACACGCAACATGCAACTAAGCCCTCATGCCACAATTAGAGAAGCCCTCTCGTCATAACTCCTGAGCCCACGTACTCTGTAGTCCTGCTCCACAACTAGAGAAAAGCCCGGAGCCATAACGAAAACACAGTATTGCAAAAAAAAAAAAAAAGTAACTCCCTAGCAAGATCACCCAGTGAGATCTCGTGTATTATTATTTCACATATTCATGTATTCATACTGTATTTTGAAATTATTACAACAGAAAATACTTTATTTCATTTAAATGACATTTAAAATACCATGTATATCTTCTGTATCTGTAAAAACAGACTTCTATTATATAATTGCATTTANAAAAAAAAAAAAAAAGTAACTCCCTAGCAAGATCACCCAGTGAGATCTCGTGTATTATTATTTCACATATTCATGTATTCATACTGTATTTTGAAATTATTACAACAGAAAATACTTTATTTCATTTAAATGACATTTAAAATACCATGTATATCTTCTGTATCTGTAAAAACAGACTTCTATTATATAATTGCATTTATAAACAATGTAGCAATTAAAATCCTTTCAAGTTTGCTTACATGGAAATCTCTACATCTTTAAAATATTATTTTATTTACATTAAATCCCCAAACAAAATGTTTCTGTTACAAAAACAGTATTCGCTAAGAAAAATAAAGCCATATTTATTAACTAAATATTGTATCTCAAAAGTAAAAACACTTGAAATTAGAATAAACTTATAATTGCACTCCTCAAATATTTAGATATTTCCTTCAGAATACTAATGAAAAATATTAATCTCAATAATAGCTAGACAAATGCATTTATTCTCTTTTTCTTTGGGTAGGTTTATTTTTTAAAATATGTAACAGCTTCTTAAAGGAAAATAAATCCCTGTGAGTGGATTATATTTAAAGCAAAGCCAATTTAAAGGAAATATTTTATTAGAAGGCAAAGTTCAAAAATTATGTTGTTGTAGAAAATCTATTCTGGCCCCCTTTAAAATAACTCTAGAATTTAGCACTCTGTCTTGTATATAGACATTTGTTGTTTATAATATTTGGCATCTATTGAATATTATTACTGTATTGGTCATGGTTCAGTTAGGAAAGATTTGACGCATTGAACAGAATTTAAACAAAAATAATTTTATTAATAGATTATATACAAAAGTGTGTGTTGGGGTGAGAAAACCGTCATGGAATGAATAGTGAGGTCGTAGGAAACGAGAGAAAGTGGGAAGTTCCTCCCACCCCAGAGGAGCAGGTAGTGGCTCCTTCCGTATCAGGAGCTTCAGCTAACATCAGCCAAAGGGCAGAGTATTCACCTCTGAACATTCACGCTTCCGTAAAAGCAATGGGAAAAGCTGGCAAATATCACCAATGGCAACTATTTCAGAACCCTGGAAGATAACTGAAGGCTTGCGGCAACCCAGACAAGATGTATTTAAGAAAAACATCTGCATTTCAGTAAGAACAGCGAGGTTTGTGGCGTTTTAACAAGCCTCTGTCCTAACTCCACGCCCACCCTCCTCAGTGAGCGCCTTAAGAAGCTAACAGCCTTCCTTCCATCAACCTGGGACCGGAGAGCATGGCATAGAGCAGCGTTCTTTCAAAGCTTAATTTCCAAAGAAATATCATTATTTGATGGATAAATGTGTTCCTCCATACGAGGAGATGCTGTGAGAAAACGAGGTTTACTAATGACATAGTCACATTTGGAACATTTATGGAGCAGTAAATAAATTTTGGGTTTTGTTCTAGGGAATTTAGGGGAGAAAACAGCAAGAAAGGGATTTTATAATTTCATTCCAAAATCATGGATGACTAGTTCTGTAGCTTTACTCATAAACAAGCAAAGGATGATGAGAAATAGAAAAGTAGTATTTTAATAATACCAACAACAAAGAGGATGATGACCGCTTACTTGAAGTTTCAGAATTATTCAACAAATAGTTGATGATCAACTAATAAAGACAATGTGAGATTAAACAAACAAACAAAAGAAATGTAGTATTTTGACAATTTTATGTTGCTGTTTTCTTAAAGTCTTTGTAAAAAAACTTTTTACATTGGTCTTCTGTTTGCCAATACGTAAATAACTTCTCACACTAATACGACATGGTATGATAATTTGTTTTGATTAGAACTACAACTCACTGATATCTTTCAAGAACAGTACATTCTTACATGTTTATTGTCTCCATTAAAGACATAGCTTAAACCATAGAGCTTGCAAAGTTGCAATAATGATTCTGTTATGAAACCCCCCTGGGTGGGCATTTGTGACCAAGCCTCACTGCGTGTGTGCTCAGTTGCTAAGTCTTGTCCAACTCTTTGTGACCCTGTGGGCTATAGTCTGCCAGGCTTCTCTGTCCATGGGATTTTTCAGGCAAGAACCCTGGAGAGGTTTGCCATTTCCTCCTCCAGTAGATCTGCCTGACCCAGGGATAGAATCCACGTCTCCTGCAGTGGCAGGTGAATTCTTTACCACTGTGCCACCTGGGAAGTCTCAATAGGCAACTTAATTACAGTGGTGAGGTCTGGACAGAAATATAAAATATGATTTGGAGGCTGGCATGAGTACATGAAATCTTGAAGCATAGCAATGATCAAAACCTCTGAAAACTTATATCTAGCATTTTAAATGTTTTCTCATCTTAGTTTAGTTTTACATAGATTCCAGGGTCCATTAAGATACTGATCCAGGGAATTTTGGAGGATTTTACCTCATAAGCCAAAATAGCTTCTTTAGTATATGCCTTATGGCAAATGGCTCTTTATCTGGGGAAAAGGCTGATTTGAAAATTATTCACAAGGATTATTAACTGTGTGTTGTTTCATTAACCTTAGGAAAAAAATATTTAAGTTACAAAAGCAAAGGGAATAAAACCATGAGTGGCTCTGCAAAGATCTTTATAGTATGCTTTATGCCAAGAAAACTGCATGCATGCTAACTTACATCTTCATTATGTGTGCGAGTAGGGAGATTCTGTGGCCCTTGGGATCATGAATGAGACAAATCATTGGAATTGGAGGACATCACTATCTTGATGAATATCTTGCCTCCAGTGGAAATGATGGGTATGTTGGAAACTCACAACTTGACTAAAGTTGAGGTTTTGTGTTTAATGTACTTCTTAACATAGGGATGGAAAAGAATTTAGGGGAGTTTTTCCTTGCTTAATGGGCTTCCCTGGTATCTTCGGATTCCTCAGTAAATTTCTTCGGAAAGAAATCACCTGCCAGTTCAGGAGATGCAGCTTTGATCCCTGGGTTGGGAAGATCCCTTGGAGAAGGAAATGGCAACCTGCTCCAGTATTCTTGCCTGCAAAGTCCTGTGGACAGAGGAGCCTGGAGAGCTACAGTCCATGGGCTCGCAAAGAGTCAGGCATGATTTAAAGACTAAACAACAACAGTTCCTTGCTCATACTTTTAAAATATTGCAAAGAACCTCAGAAGGCTGAGAAAAAAACTGCACTTACAATTGATTATTACTTAATATTACTTTGAAAAGAAAAAACTAGGATTTTATGTTAAACCTTTCTCAACAGCGGTCCATCACATTGTGTTCAAAAGAACTCACTGCTTTATAGTCAGGACCAACTAATTAGGAAACAGAATCCACCTCTATTTCAGACCAAAATCTCCCCTAAAAAGTCACACCCCTGGCAGTCTTCCACAATATAATTTCATTTGTATTGTACAGACTGAAAACAGCTTAAATTTGTGATATATTCCTCACGACTGGGCAAACATAAGAGGATCGTAATTGCAAAGTCACATAAGCGTGGGCTGCAGGCTGAAAGATAAGCCTGTTTGGAGAAGAAATACTAATAGAATGCTCATTTTTAAGCAAGAAAAGATACCTGAGAGATATATTAGGTAGCTGCAGGTTAACAGAAAGGTACAAATTTGAGCTCTGGCGATGCTGAATTGTTTGAAAGTATTCTTTTTCTTTTCCCTTCTACAAAGATGTAAAGCAAAATAGAATATCTCTCTAAAAAGACTTTATCTGTATTTTCAGATTACTGTCAACAAAGTAGGCTCTCCCTCTCCTGTACTTTTAGATGCTCACTAGAGAATTCTATCTTTCCTAGAGCTTTGGAGCCATTGTTTGAAATCATATCCCCCCAAGCTTTTCTTTAGGTGTATAGAGATGATGACTTATTCAACAAATTACAGCTCATTTTGCCATTTTTCACGATTTAGTTATCCCTGACAAACAACGCTAGAAGGTGCTGACATTTATTGCATGTTTTTTCATCATTCAGTCAACTCCGTCAGAGTCAGTAGGTCCTGAATTGAACCATTCACAGGACTGAAGCCTGTAAATGCAAAGACATCCCATTAAACTCTGTCTTTCTCTCTGTGTCTCTCTGTCTCTCTCCCTCTCTCTCTCTCTCACACACACACACTACACTTAAACTCAAGGTTCACAATGTGAACTCATATTTATATCTCAAAAACAATTAAAAATATGTAGGCAAATCAAGTACAGTGCNTCCCATTAAACTCTGTCTTTCTCTCTGTGTCTCTCTGTCTCTCTCCCTCTCTCTCTCTCACACACACACACACTACACTTAAACTCAAGGTTCACAATGTGAACTCATATTTATATCTCAAAAACAATTAAAAATATGTAGGCAAATAAAGTACAGTGCATTCTGAGATTAGGGTAAGTGAAATATTGTTAGCAATAATCTATGTCACAGTACATCATTGCCTCTAAACCACATATATATACATATGTATGCGTATTTCTACTTGTTAATCATCTGTATCAAGCTAAACATGAGTCCATAAGGATGTCTGCAACTCTGATGACCACATGGGTCTTTCTAAAATCCTTCTCTGGTTTCTCTACAATTTTCACTCCAACAGTGAACAAGCTGGCTCCCACCACAGCTATTCATGCATTTAACTGCTCAGTTTCAGTGTGCGTGTAGACCTGTCTCAGAATTATTAACCCATATCCCCACAGGAAGCAACCATATCAACAAGAGTGCATCGTTTTTGTGCGGTCACTTTGGTCTCACAGGGTCCGTCTTCTCCAGGGTTGAATGGGCTCCTCTGTTCCCACGCTTTCAACATGGGTGTCCTTTTTGGTGATGACATTCCCCGGGACTCTGATCTCTCTCTTGAGGTACTGTTTCAGCCTTCATCTTTCATATTGTTCTTTCTCCTCTATCTCCTCCTCCCCAAACCTTATAAAAATGAAAAAATATATATTAAATAATAAATGACAAATATTCCCCTCTTTTTATAAAGAAACTTAAAGTTACTTTGTAGATCTTTGTTCCATCTATCTATCTATAAATTTTCATCTGAAAACAACACTAACTGCAACAGCTACTTTCTTCCGAGTATTTTGTTTCTACCCTTGTGATTTAAATCACATCTCTCAAGGCATTTTCTCACAGAGTAACATATAAAATTATTATTGGCTTAAAATGGGGTGGCATGGAGTTGGACGCTACTGAAGTGACTCAGCAGCAGCAAAGTGATCAATCAGGACATAAAACCTCCATAATTCTCTAAGACTCATCCATGGCCACATACTTTTCTTAAAGTTTACCTTTCAGCCATGGACAGTTATTACTTCCTTCCAGACTTTTATAACCCATTCGTGCTACCTAGAGACTTACACTTGTGTGAACAATGGTTCACCATGTAAATATGAAAAAAAAAAAATCATTGCTGGGAAACCAAGTATGGGGTTCACTCCATAAAGAAGTGCCCAATCAAAACTGCAGAGTGGGACGTTACCTGCCTCACTATGGAAGATGGCTTGTGCACAGAAACCCATGGGGGCAGAGTGGAGCAAAGGCAGCTCTCAAATGCCCAGACTTTAATTTTTCTCCAAAAACATAATTTGGAAATAAATCCACTATCCTTCTAACAGAGAAAATTGTAGAAATTGTTGAAAATTTACTGTTTCAAAGAGCCAGCCAGAGGCACTGAAAAGTGAAATACTCAATTTCTAAGAACAAAGGTGGTGCATGTTCAAGTCATAAATTGGAAAGATGAAATAGATATAACTCTTGGTCACATATTTGGAGAAGCTGGTTATATTAAAAATATATTATTGTTATTTAGGTATATATGTACTACACATAGTAAAGCATTCTATGGCTTCTACAGCATCTTTATTATCATTAATTTTTATGAAAGAACACAATTTTTAATATATTGCTGTCTGCAAGGGTGTATTACACTATATTCAAAAGAATTTATCAAACAATTCTAAGATGTGCTTTAAGAAATAGTTGCCTTGTATATCTTTCCAATAAAATTTTGCATCCTGGGAAATTAGAGACATATGTTCAATAACTAAAATGTTGAAGTAAAGTGGTTTGAAATAATGATCATGCCATGTTAACACCCAAATCTGCAGTCAACTCCCCTCCCTCTTTGATGCAGCATTTCACTTGATAATTAGCAGCTGTATGCTAATCACACTGGGGGCTCTTGATTTCCTGAGTATGCTAATTTAAAGCTCTGTTGAGTGGTGACTTTGTTTCCTAGAAGCCTAATATATAAGCTATATAGAATGCACTATACAGCTCATCCTACCCACAGCCTCTGGGGAGAATGAACGAAGTGCCTCTGTTAATGGTGCCTCATAGTAAAGAGGAAAATTGTTTGGACTCTGATTGCAAGAGGAGAAACTGAACCCTTCTGAGACTGGGATTCCTATGATGAACTGAGCCACCTGAGTGCTGAGGGTCAATGAGAGCCACCAACAGCCACCAGGATCAAATTAACACCTGGCTCAGCTCTCCTGAAAGCAGAATCTACTGAGTATTTTGAAACTGCATCACTTAACTAATGTAAATATGATGACAGTTAAGAGCTGATCTGACCTCCTAGTGGAAAACGAAAGGTTTGAGGGACTCTTGGGACATGGCCATGGAAGAGCTGATGTCAAGAGTGGCGGTGGAGTTGATGTGATAATGCTTCTTACATGATCTTTATCATATAACATTATTGATTTGGGTTTCTCTGTACAGCTTTCCACCTGACCTTTCTTCTTTGCAGGTTATGTGCTTGGCTTAAACAAAAAAGAGGATGTCAACTTGGAGTAATATCCACTGTCTGATCCCTCCTTTAAAAGTATCAGTCATGAGATGGAACACTGAATCTTAGAGGATGCTTCAGGAAATAATATAGTGGAGCCCTGCTGTATTCACACTAAAGGGAATAGAAAGCCAGTTGAGAACCTAAAATAAATATTTATTTGGTTTTCTTTAGGTTTATTCCTCTTGATTTTCCTAGACATTGTATGTTTTCATGATAATTGATAATATTTCTAGTATTTACTCTGTTTCAATTGGGTATGATTCTAGTATAGTATGTAATTTACGTATGGGTATATAAACACACACACACATATATATATGTTTAAGAATAATACTATTTTTGTTTCCCATTTGATTAAAGAAAAAACTATGTCACAGAAAACAATTTAAAGCTAGTTTTGTAAGGTCAACCTGCATGTAAATGGTATAGCTCAGTTTAGTGCCAAGCACTCTGGGCCAAGGACATGCAGTGTACTCAGTATTTAGTGTATTTAGACTACTTCTCTCTCTCTCCTTTTAACCAGTTTTACTTATTTTAATTTGAATTTCTGGCCACCTGCTGCAGCATGTAGCCCCTTTGTTCCCCAACCAGGAGTCAAACCTGCAGCCCTTGCATTGGAAGGCAGAGTCTTAACCACTGGACCACTGGGGAAACGCTGACACTATCTCTCTTGATTAAAACCCCACACATATACGAACCACCAAGACTGATAAACACTTTCTTCGGAATTTCAATATCCTATCTTATGAGACATGGATCTTAAAAAGAAAAGAAAAGAAAACAGAAGGTTGCTGCAGAGGTTGTGCAGGGCTACACCATTTCCTTTTTTCCATTATCCTTTACTTCAAACTGCTCCTTTCCTCTGTATATGGATTTAAAATACAAAGCATAACTTCTGAATAAAGGATTTTTAATGGATTTGTAAAAGTCTTGCCAAATTAATATCAAAAAGCATGTTTCAGTCCCTGGAGATAGTATTGCAGTGGGTTTCTAAAAATTTCATTTAAACCAGGCTTAATAGAACTTACACCTACAGTTCTACTCACCATACAAACTGCAAAAGCTAAAGGAATAATTCTGTAATATCTTGAGAAGAGAAGCATCGGTGTTCTGCTAGATAGCATAGGACATATAAAAAAGTAGAAAACAAGGTATAGATCTTTGCTTTATTTATTGTGAAGTGATACATATATTTCAAAATTATTTCTGGGTGTATAAACAAGATAGTTGAAAGAGCTTACATCATCAAAGTAATTAAGGTGCTACCTAACTATCCACATTTCACTTGTATCATCTATCAGAATTATTTTCCTGCATAATCTAAACTTTAGTTGCTTTAAACTAGACATGCACAGCTATCTTCACCTCTGTTTTTCAATGTCCTTATGTTGCTCTGTCTTTAATTGCTCTGTCTGTAAGTTGGCTAGATATTGATTTCTAGATTGACAGTTATGTTTCCTCAGCATTTTAAATATGTATTCCATTTCTTATTGCAAACACCACTGCTGATAAAATGTCCACCAGGCTAAATACTGTTTCCCTGTAGGTCATTTGTCCTTTCTCTCAGGTGACTTTCAGACTTTATGTTAGTTTTGTATGCTCTGAATTTTTACCAAGATGTGTCTGAGAATAGTTTTAGTGTTATTCTTTCTGCTGGCAACTTAATGGACTTTCTGATCCTGTAACTCATGCTTTCTTTAAAATATTAAGTTCTCAGACATTATTTTTATAAATAATTTCCACTCACAACAGTCTCTAAACTTCTCTGTTTCATTATAAAATAATGATACCAGTAGACTGCAATAAGTTGAACAAATATAATGTAATACCTAGAACAACTGCAAAATAAGCTATATAAGAGACACTATCAAAAAATAAAATGAAAAATTTTAAATGGATCAAATAACCCACAAGAAGGCAGGAAAAGGGAAACTGCAAATGAAAAACAAAGAGAACAATAGAAAATAAATGACAGACTTAAGCATTAACATATCAATAATTACATTAAATGTAAATGATCTAAATGTACTGATTGAATGACAGAGACTGGAAGATTAGAACAGGAAGAATAACTTAACCATATGCTAAATACAAGAAAGCCTTTCAGTTATAACAACTTGGGTATGCATACCTAAGACAAGCGTACTAAATCAATTTTCTTTCTATAAGCTAGTAATGAACACATGTACACAGAACTACAATTCCATTTTCAATCGCTCAAAAAAGAAATAATTATTTGTAAATCTAACAAAACTTATTGAGGACTTGTTAAAACCTACACAGTGCTGATGAGTTAAACATGCTTGGAAAATGCAACCATTTCATGTGCTACAAATATAAAACTGAAGGAGATGGTCCTCCTGGAACTTTCACATTTATGAAATATGAACCTTGAAAACTTGAATACAAATTACTGCAATTAAGTGGTAAATATGCTAAAAAAGCAAAGAGTAAACTCTGTGCCATTGGCAATCATGTGGGATTGAGTCAGTCTTCCTGGAAGTGACTTGCGTACTGAGTCTTGAACAATGAGTAGCTATTTTCCAGATGGACAAACACAAAATGCATTCCTGGAAGAGGAAGAAGAAACAAGTACACAGATGTATGAATTAGCACAGCAAACTGAGAGATCTCCAAATGCTTGTACTGCATTCAACTTAAAGGACTTGGGTTTGGTGACATGATAAAAAATGGAGTGAAAGTGGAAATAACTTTGCTTGGAAATATTCTGGAAAACAATTCACTTCTAATGCTAAAATAGAGGGATTATATACTTAATTTTTAAAATAGTGTAAATCATTATATAAATGAAATCATGTTCACCTTTGCAGCAGCATTGGTTTATTTCCAAGTCACAAAAACCAATTTCTGGGAAAAAAATCCAATTATCCATCTTTTTATTTTATGATCCTTTGAGTAGTATCAAATCTTGACATCTTATTAGACTCTGAATTTCTCTAATAGCCTCCTGGCTTGATGTAGGTAAACAATGTGTCTTAGTCAACTTTGTATACCTAGATATGCCACAGCATCTGGAACTTTATAGGTGCTCTGTAAATTTTTTTGCATGCACCAAAGGAACATAACCATTAACATGGCTAAAAGCCTGGTATAGTGTAATGATAAAGAGCATGGATATTAAAATCAAATACATACTCATTTGCAAGATGGGTATTTTTGGCAGTTATTTNTAAATTTTTTTGCATGCACCAAAGGAACATAACCATTAACATGGCTAAAAGCCTGGTATAGTGTAATGATAAAGAGCATGGATATTAAAATCAAATACATACTCATTTGCAAGATGGGTATTTTTGGCAGTTATTTAATTTCAATGAACTTTATTTTTATTACCTACAAAAAAAGGAATGTAAGTTGCTTTTCTCTCCATGATACACATTTCTGAAAATACTATGTAATTCGAACTTGTTCAAGTTCATTGTAAATGAGAAAATTCACAGCATATAAATCTATCAACATGTTGCACATTTTATTTAGATGCTACTTTTAATTTTTGACATTATTTCTTACAGATTTTTAAATTCACTCTGAAAGAACAATAGTAAAAGAAAATACCAAGATTTGGCCTTATTGTTGCATTTTAACACATACAGCTTCTGTTCCAATATTATCAACTAGAGAGTATAAATTTTAATATTAGATTTATAAACAAAGAAAATATTTAGATGGCATTTCATATTGATTAAGGCAATTTAAATACTAACAGCTACCATAAAAACCAAATTCTTGATAGATGATTTGATGCAAATAAACAACTGGTCTAAAAGAATTTATGTTTCATAATTAAAGAAGCACAATTCTGTGGCAAAAAATATAAACAAATTACAACCTCCAAGGAAGAGGTACCAACTTATAATCGATGGTTTATTAAGACTAAAATTTGGGGGAATGATATTATGATTACAACAATTTTCTCATACAAATGAGGTGATGATAGCTTATGGTGAACAATGTTGAATTTGTGATCTCCAAAGAAGAAGATTTAGATTCGGGACCAGGGACCAGGCTTGATCACTCAAGAGCTTTTGTGTTGCAGAGTTTTGTTAAAGTATGAAAAGAGACAAAGAAAGCTTCTGACATAGACATCAGAAGCGGATGGGGAGTGCCCCCCTCTCTAGTCTTTAGCAAGGGAGTTACGTACTTTTTAATTAGTTATTACTATAAATCAAAAGAATGTCTCAAGTTTGTGAAAATTTTACCAGACCCACTCCCACAATTTACATTTTAGGATAACAGGATTAGAACTTAAAAATAGAAAGATCCTACCAGACCCACTCCCGTAATTTACATTCTAAAATATCAGGATTAGTCAGAAGGTTTTCAAGAAGGAGAAACTGTCCTCAATCAGGATACACTGTTGTTATATAATCCTTAGTACAGAGTTTAAACTGAGTTGTTTGTTGTATAATCATCAGTTCCAGGCTTAAAGAAAAGAAAAAAATGAAAAAAACATTTTATGTGATTAAGCCTAAGGAATGTAGAGGGAAAAAAAAAAAAAACAACTTTGTCTTTTCCTCCTCCTTGAGAATTCCAGACCCCTGTCTCCTTGGGAACCCAAGACTTCTTATCAACCTGCCTAGAAATTGACTCTCTCAGTGGTTAATGTCACCCGATGTCACAATAGCACTACAGATTTCTGCTTCAAGAGAAAATTGAGTACTTTATAGCAGACCAGTATTCCCACTGGCAAAATTTTCTAACCTTTGATGAAACAAAATCTCATTTGATTAAGGATATCAGGCAGTAGCTAAGATAAAATGTACAACTGTCTTCATAGCAGCATTATTCATAATATTCCCAAACTAAAAACATATAAATGGTTCACCAATGTTAAGATGAATAAATAAATTATAACAAGCACTTACAATGGAATATTATTCAATAAGAAATCTGCTGCTAGCCATAAAATATGGCTGAATTCCACAGGGTTATGCTCAGAAAAGTATGTGACTTATGTGTATAAAAGATGATTCTGCTGATATAATTTTCAAAAGCAGGTAAAACTCACCTGCAATACTGAAAAACAGGATAGTGTTTATATTTAAGTGGACTTCCCTGGTGGCTCAGTGGTAAAGAATCTGCCTGTCAACACAGAAGAAACAGATTCAATCCCTGGATGAGGACAATCTCATGGAGGTGGAAATGGCCACTCAGTCCAGTATTCTTGTCTGGAAAATCCCATGGACAGAGGAGCCGGGTGGACTACAGTCTACAGGGTTGCAAAAGAGTCAGATATGACTTAGCGACTGAAAAAAAATTTAAATTTAAAGGCTGGTGTTTAGTAAGTGGGGTCACAAGATACTCTAACAATAAGCGGTTTATGTTCTATTTCTTTATATGACTGTTGGTCACATCAGTTCAGTTCAGTTGCTCAGCCAAGTCCAACTCCTTGCAATCCCATGGACTGCAGCACGCCAGGCTCCCCTGTCCATCACCAACTCCCGGAGCTTGCTCAAACTCAAATCCATTCAGTGGGTAATGCCATCCAACCATCTCATCCTCCTGCCCATATTTCTTTATATGACTGTTGGTCACATCAGTTCAGTTCAGTTGCTCAGCCAAGTCCAACTCCTTGCAATCCCATGGACTGCAGCACGCCAGGCTCCCCTGTCCATCACCAACTCCCGGAGCTTGCTCAAACTCAAATCCATTCAGTGGGTAATGCCATCCAACCATCTCATCCTCCTGCCCTCAATCTTTCCCAGCATCAAGGGCCTTTCAAATGAGTCATTTCTTTGCATCACATGGCCAAAGTATTGGAACTTAGTTAGCTTCAGCATCAGTCCTTCCAATGAATATTCAGGACTGATTTCCTTTAGGGTTGACTGGTTTGACCTCCTTGCAGTCCATGAGACTCTCAAGAGTCTTCTCCAACACCACAATTCCAAAGCATCAGTTCCTCGGCGCTCAGCGTTTTTTTATGGTTGGTCACATAGGTGTATTCATTTTGTCAAAATTCTTTGTGCTGTACATTATGGTCGGTGCTGTTACATGTTATATATTATAGCTCAACAAGAAGTTTTTAAAAACATAAAATTTGCATAAAATGATTTCAACATAATAACTGCTTCTAAGGTTTGGGAAACAGCCTATAAAAGACTTATCTTAATGCTCTATTCATTATAAGTACCCAATAAAATGTAATATGCTTGTTTTTATCCTTCCACCTGTCTTAAATTCCAAGTTTTATTGTATACCCTTTACAAAATGTAAAAAATGCATAAGAACTCCAAACATGTTGCTACTCTTCCTACAAGATTGTCTTGCTTAATGAAATGTTATTAGTAACTGGGTTTTTTTTTATTTTTTTTATTAGTAACTGTTTTGAAGGTATATTATGCCTTCTCTAAATTGTCAATGGTAATCTAGTTTTCAGGTCTGACATTCATCAATCTGCTATAAATTTTCTATTGAAAAGATATAGCTTTTTTATATTGAATAATACAGTGTCATGGCTAAGTGCACAGGGTCTGCAAATTGAATTGCCTTAGCTTCAAACCCCCACTTCGTCATGTACTAGCTTTGCAGTCGTGTAAGTGTGAACCCTGCATCCATTTTCAGTGTGAAGAGTTCATTCTCATGTTGAGAATGATACAAGGCATTTAGTAAATGTTAGGCTTCACTACTTATTGCAGTGGATTTTAATAATTCAGAACCATTAACCATCTTCAGCAGTTTAAATATAAGAAATAAAATTCATTACTGTGACAGTCTTGAAACCTTCAGATGTGGCTAATTTTTCTTTGAAAGTTGTGGATGTGTTTTCTGTAGGAAAGAGAAGTTGTGTTTTGCTTAATTCATCAAGCATAAGGTGCTCACAGATGCCTAATTAGTGGCATGCTTCACAAAGGACATGCTTGGTGAAATTTCTGTGAAAATACCACATTCTGCTTGGCAACCCAAACTTTTAAATTCAGTCACCTTCTGGAAAAGTGGCATTTATTTATTTATATCTAAAAGTTCACTTACTTTGCCTTTTAAAAGATGAATTTTCTCATTACCTGGATCACTCAAATAGAAGTCCCTCTCTCTGAAATGTTAATAGCACCACCCTAAATTATCCTTTGTCTAAATGTGACTACAACTTCTGGGTCTTAATAAGGAACAGTCTTACACATAATTTGTATTTGTCAATATAATATTTTACACTAACTGGCAATTTATAGTAATTATTTTTTATGAAAAATTATGAGGTCCTAATACATTCAACTCATGGTCCCATATTCAGAGACTATAAGTACATCTAGGCTAATGCTCCTGATGTCCTAAAAGTTCACAATTTATTTATGGTAATGATGCATATACACTAAAATAATATAAGAAAATATAGAGTTCAATATGAAATTAATTTTTTAAATTAGAGAAAAGCAAGATGATACTTTCTAATTTGAATATAATAGTGCTCAATTGAGTCTTGGAGTATAGATTAAATGAGATAAAAGAAAAGAAGAATGAACACAGCAAATTGAGATAACAATTTAAGAAAAGAACAAAGTTTGCTGTACATCATATATTCTAAGGCACTTCAGTAGTGTCCGACTCTGTGCAACCCTATGGACTGTAGGCTCCTCTATCCGTGGAATTCTCCAGGCAAGAACACTGGAGTGGGTTGCCATGCCCTCCTCCAGGGGTTCTTCCCTACCCAGGGGATCGAACCCATGTCTCCTGCACTGGCAAGCATACCACTTACTACCTGGGAAGCCCAAAACTACCATGACTTCCCTTGTTTTTGAGTGCAGGCAGAATACCACTGAAAACAGTTTCCCTGCTTAAGTGATTCAGAATTAAAGAGATTTCAGCAATAATAACTGAATCAATTACTTAGCACAATTCAATAATCCACTGAATTAAACATGTTAAGATGAGTTTAACTTTTTTTCATTACCAATGGTTGATAATTGGGGGTGGAGTGGAGAGTATTAGCATTACCAACAATACCCCACCCCACCTCCCCAAAAAAATCCTTGATTTCTTAATGAAATCACTTGGAAAATGTTTTTACTCTGCAATGTTAAGCATTTTAATTGAAAGAAACATATTTAAAAAGCAAATCGATATCTATTATTTTAGAAGAAATTAAACTAGATTTTTAAATAAATACTACTTCTGAAAATCAGTATGAGTTTCTAGATGAGGTTCTTGATGTTCTTTCAAGATCAAGAAAAAAAAGGCTCTGCAGCTTGTATCTGGCTGTTGACCTTTAATAATAAGTATTTAATTGGTTCTCATATGTACAACCTAATGAACTATTGCACGTGCATGATGAGACACAAAATTCTGACACCCACCTTCCTTCTGTTCCACAGCAAAAGAAAAATCTAAGTTTTGTCTTTTTTTTAATCAGTAAATCAAGGATTCTGAAATTCTGAAAGCATTTGGACATTTTCTTCCTTTTGTGTCTTGATATCCCATGGGAAGATGACTTTCTTCTAGAAATATTATTAATCTTCTAGATTAATTTTTGAAACTCAGATGGACCATATTAAAATCTTTGTAAAAGATTTATTTTTTAATATAAATTTATTTATTTTAATTGGAGGCTAATTACTTTACAATATTGTATTTGGTTTGCCATACATCAACATGAATCCTGTCTCTTATACACATCTAGATGTGTATAAGAGACAGAAATAAAATTCATTACTGTGACAGTCTTGAAACCTTCAGATGTGGCTAATTTTTCTTTGAAAGTTGTGGATGTGTTTTCTGTAGGAAAGAGAAGTTGTGTTTTGCTTAATTCATCAAGCATAAGGTGCTCACAGATGCCTAATTAGTGGCATGCTTCACAAAGGACATGCTTGGTGAAATTTCTGTGAAAATACCACATTCTGCTTGGCAACCCAAACTTTTAAATTCAGTCACCTTCTGGAAAAGTGGCATTTATTTATTTATATCTAAAAGTTCACTTACTTTGCCTTTTAAAAGATGAATTTTCTCATTACCTGGATCACTCAAATAGAAGTCCCTCTCTCTGAAATGTTAATAGCACCACCCTAAATTATCCTTTGTCTAAATGTGACTACAACTTCTGGGTCTTAATAAGGAACAGTCTTACACATAATTTGTATTTGTCAATATAATATTTTACACTAACTGGCAATTTATAGTAATTATTTTTTATGAAAAATTATGAGGTCCTAATACATTCAACTCATGGTCCCATATTCAGAGAATATAAGTACATCTAGGCTAATGCTCCTGATGTCCTAAAAGTTCACAATTTATTTATGGTAATGATGCATATACACTAAAATAATATAATAAAATATAGAGTTCAATATGAAATTAATTTTTTAAATTAGAGAAAAGCAAGATGATACTTTCTAATTTGAATATAATAGTGCTCAATTGAGTCTTGGAGTATAGATTAAATGAGATAAAAGAAAAGAAGAATGAACACAGCAAATTGAGATAACAATTTAAGAAAAGAACAAAGTTTGCTGTACATCATATATTCAGAGGCACTTCAGTAGTGTCCGACTCTGTGCAACCCTATGGACTGTAGGCTCCTATATCCGTGGAATTCTCCAGGCAAGAACACTGGAGTGGGTTGCCATGCCCTCCTCCAGGGGTTCTTCCCTACCCAGGGGATCGAACCCATGTCTCCTGCACTGGCAAGCATACCACTTACCACCTGGGAAGCCCAAAACTACCATGACTTCCCTTGTTTTTGAGTGCAGGCAGAATACCACTGAAAACAGTTTCCCTGCTTAAGTGATTCAGAATTAAAGAGATTTCAGCAATAATAACTGAATCAATTACTTAGCACAATTCAATAATCCACTGAATTAAACATGTTAAGATGAGTTTAACTTTTTTTCATTACCAATGGTTGATAATTGGGGGTGGAGTGGAGAGTATTAGCATTACCAACAATACCCCACCCCACCTCCCCAAAAAAATCCTTGATTTCTTAATGAAATCACTTGGAAAATGTTTTTACTCTGCAATGTTAAGCATTTTAATTGAAAGAAACATATTTAAAAAGCAAATCGATATCTATTATTTTAGAAGAAATTAAACTAGATTTTTAAATAAATACTACTTCTGAAAATCAGTATGAGTTTCTAGATGAGGTTCTTGATGTTCTTTCTGTAGATCAAGAAAAAAAAGGCTCTGCAGCTTGTATCTGGCTGTTGACCTTTAATAATAAGTATTTAATTGGTTCTCATATGTACAACCTAATGAACTATTGCATGTGCATGATGAGACACAAAATTCTGACACCCACCTTCCTTCTGTTCCACAGCAAAAGAAAAATCTAAGTTTTGTCTTTTTTTTAATCAGTAAATCAAGGATTCTGAAATTCTGAAAGCATTTGGACATTTTCTTCCTTTTGTGTCTTGATATCCCATGGGAAGATGACTTTCTTCTAGAAATATTATTAATCTTCTAGATTAATTTTTGAAACTCAGATGGACCATATTAAAATCTTTGTAAAAGATTTATTTTTTAATATAAATTTATTTATTTTAATTGGAGGCTAATTACTTTACAATATTGTATTTGGTTTGCCATACATCAACATGAATCTGCCACATCTCTTATACACATCTGGGTTCAGGATGGGGAACACGTGTATACCTGTGGCAGATTCATGTTGATGTATGGCAAGCCAAATACAATATTGTAAAGTAATTAGCCTCCAATTAATATAAATTTATTTATTTTAATTGGAGGCTAATTACTTTACAATATTGTATTTGGCTTGCCATACATCAACATGAATCTGCCACAGGTATACACGTGTTCCCCATCCTGAACCCTCTTCCCACCTCCCTCCCCATACCATCCCTCTGGGTTGTCTCAGTGCACCAGCCCCAAGCATCCAGTATCTTTCATCGAACCTGGACTGGCGATTCATTTCATACATGTTTCAATGCCATTCTCCCAAATCATCCCACCCTCTCCCTCTCCCACAGAGTCCAAAAGTCTGTTCTATACATCTGTGTCTCTCTTGCTGTCTTGCATACAGGGTTATCATTACCATCTTTCTAAATTCTATATATATGCATTAGTATACTGTATTGGTGTTCTTCTTTCCGGCTTACTTCACTCTGTATAATCGACTCCAATTTCATCCACCTCATTAGAACTGATTCAAATGTATTCTTTTTAATGGCTGAGTAATACTCCATTGTGTATATGTACCACAGATTTCTTATCCATTCATCTGCTGATGGACATCTAGGTTGTTTCCATGTCCTGGCTCTTATAAACAGTGCTGTGATGAACACTGGGGTACACATGTCTCTTTCACTTCTGGTTTCCTTGGTGTGTATGCCCAGCAGTGGGATTGCTGGGTCATAAGCCAGTTCTATTTCCAGTTTTTTAAGGACTCTCCACACTGTTCTCCATAGTGGCTGTACTAGTTTGCATTCCCACCAACAG